>OX459104.1:7416454-7640454 GCA_949775045.1 Metridium senile
TGATATATGCAACAATTAACAACAACGAAGAGATCGTAAGACTGTTGTTAGAAAAGGGTGCAGAAATCAATGTATCTGATATTTATGGCCAGACTGCTTTAATGATTGCAGTCAAACACAACAACGAAGAGATCGCAAAACTATTTATAGAAAAGGGTGCAGAAATCAATAAATGTGATAAATCTGGCCAGACTACTTTAACGATTGCAGCCAGTTACAGCAACGATGAGATCACAAAACTGTTGATAGAAAACGGTGCAGAAATCAATGCAACTGATGGGTTTGGTCACCCTGCTTTACTGATTGCATCCATCAACAACAGCGAAGAGGTTGTAAGACTGTTGATAGAAAAGGGTGCAGAATTCAGTGTATCTGATGCTCTTCACCAGACTCCTTTAATGTTTGCAGCCATTCACAACAACGAAAAGATCGCAAAAATGTTGATAGAAAAGGGTGCAGAAATCAATGTATCTGATAATGATGGCCAGACTGCTTTGATATATGCAACCATCAACAACAACGAAGAGATCGTAAGACTGTTGATAGAAAAGGGTGCAGAAATCAATGTATCTGATATTTATGGCCAGACTTCTTTAATGATTGCAGCCGAACAGAACATCGAAGAGATCGCAAAACTGTTGATAGAAAAGGGTGCAGAAATCAATGTATCTGATAAGATTGGCCTGACTGCTTTAATGATTGCAGTCAATTGCAACAACGAAGAAATCGCAAAACTGTTGATAAAAAAGGGTGCAGAAATCAATGTATCTGATAAGGAAGGAAGAACTGCTTTGTTCTGTGCAATTGCAAGAGACAAGGAGGCGTTGGTACACATAATTGTCAAAAATGGTGGAGGTGTTAATACAAAGGACATTATTGGACAAACGCCGTTATTGTATGCTGTCAGATATGGTAGTGCTTCTATGGTATGCTTTTTAATCGATGCTGGCGCTAATGTCCATGCTCGAGACATCAACCAAGAAACTGTTCTGTTCAATGCTGTAAGAGAAAACCCTAATATGATCGAAACTATAGTTAATCGTGGTAAAGCTGATGTAAATAGAAGAAACGCTTTTGGCAGAACTCCATTGTTTTATGCAGTTACTTCCGAATTCGCATTACAAACTGTTCCTCTACTTCTTGGTAAAGGGGCGAAAATAAATGATACAGATAGCTGTGATTTCAGCGTGCTGTCATTTTTTATAGAGCATCAATGTAACTATGTATTTGACAATCAAATGGAAATATTTGATATATTCACAGAAAATGGGATACAGAGGGACAAAGTATTCACTTCTACAATCAACATAATGTACAGTAAACTTCCATGTTTGGTCAACAGCAAATCACAGCAAATTAAATTTGTATTAAAAGCAGTCAGAATCGCAAAAAGCTATGCCCTCAATGATGAGCAAAAAAGATTGATTCAGACATTGGAAAAGCATCTTACCGATGGATCTCTAGCCGATAAGCTTCTAGTATTGCTTGATGTCTTGATTCGGCTTGGTGCAAACCCTAACAGTGTTGATACAGACGGGAACACTGCACTTCATTATGCCGCTCAACGTTCTTTCTCTGGAATTTCAGAAGAGTTAACAATGAAAATCGTGTTACAGCTAGAAAACCACGGAGCGAGATTGGACATTGAAAATCAGCAAGGTCAAACACCACTTATGTTTTGCCTGTCTTCTTTGGATCGTGATAACAACGACTGGCTTGAACTCCACATAGTTAAGGCAATTGGTAGATATTTCCTGAAATGTGCCTCACCTATCCGTCAGGTCATAACAAGAAATGGAACGTCCGTGTTTCATTTGTTGATGAGCCTCTTCCAAACAGTGCTTAGTATATATGATATACAAAGGCGAGAGAGAGTTCTAAAAGAAATGGTTGAGATTTTGAAACTATTCTGCCCACCAGACATTATTAAAGGAGTAACGGTCAACAAGGCAGATGACGATTTGAAATCTCCTCTTCATCTTTGGGCTTCGCTTTCTCTTGCATCCCATGATGATTATGTCAACAGCATATCAGGGGAATTGAATTTTGAAAAATTCATGAAAGCAATTTTCAACATTCTTTTTGATTGTGGGGTGATGCTCAACACAAGAGACATAAATGACCGAACACCTCTTCACTACTGCAGAACGTGGAGCGCCGTTAAGTGTTTAGTAGAAGCTGGTGCAAAGCGAAATGATCACGACTCGAGGGGAAGAACTCCCCTTTTAGCTGCTGCACACAGAAGTGTCTTCATGAGAAATCAAGGACATTTCTTTCCAGATGTAACAGACGATCCTAAACCGTTTTTCACAAGATGTGTTCAGATGGATCTTGATCTGTGGGCTTGTGATAATGAAGGTAAATCTGTTCTAAGCTTGCTGTTGGCATCAGAAGCCTTTGTACTTGCTGAAGCCTTAGTCGAGTTTGCTTGCGAATTCAATCCATCAGTTTTGGAGCAGCTTCTGACGGTTATTTGTCAAGATAAGTCAACAAACACCTTCTGGAAGAGTTCGTTGGTTGGAAAGATTTTAAAGTGCGCAGTTAGACCACTGAAGAATCTCAATCCTCTACTTCGAAGTTGCTGTCTTAATATCCAGATATTATATGGAAAAGAGAGAGGGGTAACATTACAGAAGGAAAAGGAAGATGACGATGAGCCACCAACGAAAAAGATGAGAAATGATGACTCAAGTGGATGTAGAGAAGACATGTCAGACCCGTTACTTCCAACTGTCCATTTAGATATTGCCAGACAACTGCTGTTACATGGAGCCGATGGTGAATCTTGCACAGATTTGTGTGCAGACTTTCCTCAACTTCGTACATTTCTAACCGAGGAAATTGATTCGTCTCAAATCCCAGTGAGCATTCCGTGGACATCTTACTCTAAGAAGCACAAAGCCAAACTTGGAAATGTTGCACGACGACAGAAGTTTGAAAAAATCGGTACCTACTGGTTTCATCAAGATGCCATTGGTAAGGGATCATTTGGTGATGTGTTTGCTGGAATCAACGAAAAAGACGGAAGGGAGATTGCCATCAAGAAAACTTTAAAGTCACGTATGGTACGACCAGAAGACAAGCGGGAGATCAAGAATCTCACAGCTCTGGCAGACTGTCCGCAAGTCGTTAACTACATCTATTTTGATGATAGCGAAAAGCACTTTGCGTACATTGTTTTAGAACTCATGGAAGGACATCTAGAGGAATATTTTGCTAGCAGTTTATTTCACCCACGTCATGAAAGTTCTTTACTTTGCAAAGATGTGGTCATGGGGCTGAAGTATTTGCACGATCGTAAACCAAATCCTATCCTTCATCGTGATCTCAAACCAGGCAACATTCTTTACAAGGTTGATGACCATTCCAAGATTTGTCTGAAGATCGCCGACTTTGGCCTAAGCAGCCCTCTGAATACTACTACTGGGACTACTGTCCTTGGAACTAACGTTGGTACACGATGTTGGATAGCACCTGAGGTGATCAATTCAGATACATATCAGCACTCGATGGCATCTGACAACTATTCTTGTGGACTTCTGCTCCACTATATTTTGTCATTGCAAAAGCATCCATTTAGCCCTGCTGATTGTTCCAATAAAACAAGAGAAATCATTGATCATGAAACTCAAAATAATATGCTGAACAACAAAATGGAAGGTTGGAATGATAAACTTTCTCCAGAGGCCACACACCTCATTAAAGGTCTCTTGTCAAGCAATGTAGATGAGCGACCGTCTGCTGCGGATTCATTGTCTCATCCCTTTTTTTGGACCAAGAAGAAAAAGATGGCACTTCTAACTGCTGTTGGAAACCAACCAGATTTCGCACGTCCACTTAGAGCCTATGGTCCTTTTGGGGCAGTCGAATCGAACTTAGAGGCGAAATTCACAAGAATAGTACAACATCCCACATGGATTGATGCCAGCTACTCGTACATGCCTAACTTATATGCCGAAATGTCAAGACGAAGACCATACAACACAGGGTCGGTGGTTGGTCTAGTTCGCTTTATTAGGAACGCCAGAGCTCACGCATCTGATGCTGGCAGACCAAGTTACTTCGCAAAACAAATCTTTGATGATGCTGTTTTCCTGGACGAGTTCCCTCACCTTGTCATAGAAGTCTTTGAGGTCATCACCAAACACGGATGGGATACAAGGGAAGAAATCAAGGAAGCAATGTCAAGTGAATAGATGAATGTATGTTGTCTGTTTACACTCATATATTTATTCAATTATCCATCCATCCATCCTTCCATTTGTTCATTCGTTTATTTATACGCCCATTTATTCTTGTATTTTTGAGCCGTAATTGATTAAGGTGGCTCGACTGAGTATTTTTGAAGGGCCACCGTCGCTATTTGATCGCAAAGTGCGTCGCGCATAGAAAGATAATTTCAAATTAATTTCCATAACAAGCTCAGGCATAGATCGAAGTTTGTTCTGATGTTTGAAATATTGCAATCAGAACTAGCAATAATTTTTAATGATAGAAAAGTGTTTTTTTTTTTTTAAACAAATACGACAATTTTAGGCGAAATAGAGTTTTCTATAAAATTGCATTGATTGTTTCACAAACTCCAGATCAAGGTCTTCGTGGTTGCTGAAAATAAAAGATTTATATGGAGGCATTTTTGAATAAAACGCTTTTAAACATTTACACAGCAAATAAGTTAAATGATTCAACATCCATTTCACTTGATCAAAAACATCACTACAAAAGCTCAAAAAAAGTTGCTTTTGGTCTCATTTGGTCAACAAATGTCTTAGTTATCCGTCTGACGAACATGAACGAAATCACTTCATGCTATTAGAAACTATATGATTTTCAGTTCGGTGAGATATAACTGCGCTTTTTCTTCTTTTGTCTAATATTGCACACATTTTTACAAAAGATTTCAAAACTTAAAATTTCCCTGATGATTTTTTTTCTTACCGCAGCATTGACTTTTTTGAATAGTTACTCGTCCAGCCCTGCAGTTTTATGACCATTGATACATTGGAAAATATC
Source organism: Metridium senile (assembly GCA_949775045.1). NCBI lineage: Eukaryota > Metazoa > Cnidaria > Anthozoa > Actiniaria > Metridiidae > Metridium > Metridium senile. The sequence continues at coordinate 7,421,468 of OX459104.1, forward strand.
GAAAATTATTTTCAAAATAGGTAAACTTTTCGACCTCTTACTCAATGCTCGCATTGTTTTGGTTGTCCGAGATCGCTATTGTCTATATTTTTTACTCAATTTGCGAATTCCGATATGCATTGTCACCCCTCAAACAACACTTGACTACCTTTTATTTAGCCGAGCAGCTCCGAGTGTGATCGTTTGAATACACCTATTTCAAAAATGGTTGTCATCGCCAACAGCGATATGTCATTCCAAGACCCAAGTGCACTGTTTTTGAGCCGTAATTGATTAATTAAGTAATTGTAGCCTGTGAACAGGCTCAAGGGGGCTGGGAAGGAGGGGAAAGGGAAGGGGAATGGGGCGAGGGGGAGGGGAAGAAGGGAAAGGAGAGCCTGTAATTCTATTCAATGATCAATTCCCGCCCACTTGAAATACTAGACTCAAAATTGTAAGTAGCGGCTGTCATAACTGTCAAATATCAAAATGACATACAACGGGTCTCAGCAATCTCGCCGCGCTATCTCTGCTCTTTATACCAAGAGTGATTTCATATGACCGTGTAAGAAAATAGACCATTTAGTTTGTGGTAGTTGATAAAGAACAAAAGAAAACAATGGGTTTAGTGTTTACTACTAAACTATTAGTTTGTCTATTCTTTCACGGTCATACGAAGGCACTCTAGCTCGAAGAGCATTTGTGTTGTTGTGACATTTCAAACTCAACTACAACTCCGACAAAATCTAAACGTAAATAAAAAGTCCGCATTTCTAAGAACGTTTCTGCATGCAGCAAAACTCTAAGCTGTACTGAAATTAAAGTACCAAGAGTATCGTTGTTTAACTTCGTTGTTTAACGTCGTGAAGAATAGAGAATGTCTTGCTTTCTGTGGAGTATTGTGTTAGAGAATGATCCCTTCGTCGTCTTCCTCGCCGATGGTTTCCGCTTTTTTCAAAACCGGTCGGTAAAATTCCAAAGAAGTCTCGTCTATTTGCACTGTTTATCAAGTAGCCTGCGTAGCAGTTCTTTGCTCTTTTTTATTGAAAGTATTTCGTTTTGAAAGTCCTCGAGACATTTCTTAATGACTTCCTCTATATCCATTGAAGAAAGACTAAAAATATTGTTGGATTCAAATTGTCAGTCACAAAGATTATATTCGAACTACTCATGTGCTAAAACTCTTGTAAACAAAGAATCAAATTCAGACCGGTAAGACTGCGCTTTGTTGTTGTAGTTGTTTTTGACATGCGCTGATATCAACCTGTCATCAACTATCGAATTGACCAATCAAAGGGTATAACAGGAGCTGGTATACTGGAAATCGATCATGAATAGAATTACTACAGGCTCTCCTTCCCCGCCTACCCACCCCCTCGCCCCATTTCCCCTCTTCTCTTTCCCTTCCCTTCCCCTCCCCCTCCTTCCCAACCCCCATGAGCCTGTTCACAGGCTAAGTAATTGTTTTAGTGACTCATTGCTATATCAATTCTTTCATTTGTTGCTAATGATTTAGCCAATCACTCACTCATTCATTTGCCCATTCATTCATCTATTTATTTCTTATGAGGTCCACAAGTTCATCAATGTAGTTTTTATGTATTCATTTACCCATTTGTTTCTTCATAAGGTCATTCATCCATCCATTCTACCATTCGTTTATTAAATAATGTATTCATTCATTCTTGCCCTCTCCTATTCTCTCATCCATTGTGTCTGCATTCCTTGATGTATTGATTCAGTGTTTGTATGTGTAGGAAGGCGCACAACACCTGGATGGGATGCGTACTCTCCTGGATAATACTACAGTCCATGAACAGTTCAAAGGAACATATTAATAAAGTCATACATGTGATAAGAAAACATTATAATAGCTGAGACAAATATCACATGTCATAAGAAAACATCTTATAAGCCAAGTTAACCGATGTATAATCTCAATATTCTACAAATTGATAACCGATGAAAGAGGGATTTCATGGCAGCCATATGTTTTTGGGCAAGTACAAAAGAAAGATTTTGAATGACAAAGCATTTCATTTCCCTTGAGAGAAAAGCTCCATTGTTTTGACCACAAACACGCCTCCAATGAAATCCCTCTATTTCAATATTCTACAATATTGATAACGAATGTAGCCAAAGTTTAGTGTAGACAATCAATTGAAGAATCGGTTGGAGATTCTAGATTATAGAACATAGAAGATAAGATCGCAATGATACCTGGGAAAGCATTAAATTAGTCAAATAATATCGTATATTTGTAATGTATTTCCTGAATATTTGTAGAGTTTCAAATCGGAGAGATTATTTCTTTGGATATAATTCCATGTGTTTTCATTGACTACATAAAACTTAAGCCTGGTTTTCACTAGCGACGCAAGAGCAAGCACAAGAGGCCTTATTTCGTAGTGAAAACCGCCCACGCAAGCGCAAGGTATCAAACATTTTCCTTTTTTCTTGCGTTTGTGCTTGTGCTTGCGCGTGGCACTAGTGAAAGGTTTGTTTGCGCTTGCGCTTATTCGCAAGCACATGCTTGTGCTTGCGTTGCGTCGCGTCGCTAGTGAAAACCAGGCTTTAGCTGATTTACTAATTACCATTAGACCATAGCGGTCTTGTATGTTCTATGACTTCTAACGACAACGATTCTTCAATTAGGTGTAAAAGTGTATATAATTGTGAGCATGACCGACATATAATGAATGGTTTTTCCATTTCTTGATATAGTTATTACAGTATAGTATAAAATACATTATCTTTTGTAAATATAATTGTTTTTAAAGAATTTGAGGACAAAATAGTCAAAAAGTTTAAAAAAAAAAGACGTTTGTAATGTTTAAATAGTATGTGAATGAAGACAAACATTTGATTTCAATAATACAACTACATTAAGGGTTTCTACTGAGACTAATCTCTCGTAAATTATGTAATTTTTGTATATCAGTAAATACGATTTATATCAATTTATATCAATAATGGCTCACAATAAAGTCAAATGGAGGACTTTGATAATTCCCCAGACGCCAACATGAAACTACATCGTCACTACCAGACGGACTGCATGATGATATCAATAATACAACTATAATCAATGTGATGGTTTCTGTTGTGTCTAATCGCTCGTAAATTATAGTTTAGCACAAGTAATGTATATATATTAATGAAGACGATTTTTATCAATTTATATCGTTGTATATCAATTAATTTCTTTATGTCTTGTTTTAAATGATCAACGTTTTACTTGGAATATGTTTTTAGGAATAGGTGTATATATATTGCATGTATTATATTCTACTATAGTTGTTCAAATAAAATGACGCTCAGTTATAAAAGACTGCATAATTGATGACTAGAAACATTCCCCACTTTTTACGCTGAAAGGGGGGGGGGGGGGGGGGGAGAGAAGGTTTGTAGGAGGGGGGGCTTCTATAATACTTTTATATATTTATTATGTTTTGGTTTTGTTTTGTCTTGTTCTGTTCTTTTCTGTCCTTTTTTTGTTTTTCTTTGTTTATTTTCCTTGTTTGCTTGTTTGTTTGCTTGTTTGTTTAATTGTTTGTGTGTTAATTTGTTTCTTTGTTTGTTAAATCGGTTTTTTGTTTGTTTGTTTATTTGTTTTCACCAACTCATTCATTGATTTGCCCATCCATTCATCTTCTCATCCACTAGGAGGGACACAAGTTCATCAGTGTATTATTACTTTTCATTCAATCATTCACTCACCCCATTTATTCATTTATGATTGTATTCATTCACCCATTTATTCATTCAGTCAAGTCAGTCTACAAGTCAGTTAATTTTTGAACTTCGTTGAAGTTTTTCTTTGTAGAACGCACAATTTAATAAAAATATAAAAAAGTGGACCATATTTTGTCCGAAAGCTATTTTCAAATTGAGGTTCTTACGATTTTGTATTTATTTTATTTACTTATAGCGGAGCTCCGCGCGGGCCGAAGGCCAGCGCAAGCGGAGCACCATACTTAAGAAAAAATGGTAACCCATCGAGTTGATTTTTCATCGACCGACACGTAGGATCGCGGGCGCGCACGTCCGTACAACGTGCCCATCGCGATACTGATTGGCTGTTACATTTCGTCGGGAAAGTGATGCGCGCGCGCACGGAATAGCAGCGCCCGAAAGCAGGTTTTTTTTATCGACAAAAAAGTCAAACAAACAACAAAATACAATATTTAAAATATCAACTGAGAAAGATGAACATAGAAGAAAACAAACATAGTTTTGGCCGAAGGAGAAAATAAACTCAGGCCGGATACAAAAATGAAGAAATTTAACAGTAGAAATAAAAGAAAACGACTGAAAGGCCAAGAAAACGTGTCTGCAGATAAAACTTCTTGGAAGAATAAAGACTACCAAAGCAGAAAATAAACTTCAAGGAGACAAACATGAAGAAGTTTATCTCAAGAAAAGGAAAAGACTGAAAGGCCAAGAACACTTGTCTGTAGATAAAACTTCGTAGAAGAATAAAGACTACAGCAAAGTAAAAGAATTGAAAATGAAGCGACTTTATTCGGTTATGAAAACTATCTTCAAAATGCTTCCTTCAGCTACAGTTTATTGATGGATTTTCACTGAAGCTTGGCAGTTTAACTATGATCCATGCTTAATTCATCAAAACTGATTCAAGTCATACATGTATTCGTCAAAATATTATCGATGTCATCCAGAAGAAGAAAACCTCAGGAAAATAATCACCGATAAAGTAAGTTCAACGAATTATTTTTTCAAGTCAGTTTTTTGAAAGGAAAATTGTTTGATAACGAGCGTGAAAAACAAAAACACCTAAAAACTTGAAATAATTAAGCTTCAAATCGATCCTTTGTTGGTTGATACTTAAGGTCTTTAATTCCACTTCAAAAGAACTTTCAGGTCGTTTGTGTTTTGTTTGAATTTTGAAGATTTGCAATGACTACTTTTTTTAATATTAAATCTAATGCGATGAAAAGTTTTATTTTATAAAGAAATGTTCTAGAATTCCGTTTTTTCCTTTTAATACATAATTATCATCCTATTTAGTACTTATTCAAGTAACGTTTTTGTCAATATGAAGCTCAAAATCTTGATTTTTCTCAGCGTTTTATCTTGTGTTTGAAGCAAATTTGCCAGGTGAAGATGCCTTGGCATTCGCAAACACGCCAATGTACGCGTGTCGTGACACAAAGTCATGCTGTCACGATTTTTTGTGCGATTTCTACTCAAAAAGTAAAATCTAATAATTCATATCTTTCAAAAACGCGTGAATAATACCCCTAATTTTGTTTCTCTAGAAAAGTTATAGTGATATCGAAGTTTTTTAATTGGTTCATATTTTAAAAACATAAATAGTTTGGGTTGGATTTTTAGTCAATAATTCATCATGCACATAAGTATAAAATACCTTTTTCATAATTTGAGCATAAAATTATTGAAAAATATAGTACTTTGTATGCGTGATAAATAAGGTTTTTGAATTTTTATCGAAAATATATATATCGCAGATTATTATTTGCTCAGAAAGTAAATTATTCCGTTCCACCTATATCTATGATTTTGTAGTTGTCTTTTGCGGTTACGTAACTAAAATAAATACAGTTCAGATACAAACTATTTACATGCACATATTGATGTTGTAGGAACAATTTAAACTGGAGCTCCGCTATTAGGTATTACCTAATTTGTATATTATATTTTGGTTAGAGTAGACGCACTAAATCCGTGACATATAATTAGTACTAATTAGTACTATTTCATAAAAAAAAATTTGTTTTCTATTGTTTTATTATCACTATTTAGTACTAAAAATTAGTATTTGTTTCACGGATTAAGTGCTTCTACTCTAACATCTAAAATACATACAAAGTTAAATTATCATGTTAATTGCTAGATTGAATGAAAAATTAATGACTTCACTATAAATATAGAACTCATTTACATCTTTAAAGGGGGACTAGCACGAAAATGGGCCAAAAATTCAAAATTAATTCAAAATGCTTAAAAACTCGATTGTTATAATCTTTATAATATCATTAAAAAGCCACATGATTTTCTTTTGCAAAATCTAAGCGTACGACCTTCATTTCAACGGGTATTTTTTGACCCGCCATTTTTCAGATGTCGCTTGATCATTAACTCGGTAAAGAGCCTGGGCCGAGATCTGTGACGTCAGTTACTTGATAGAAATAAACCAACCTGAGAGAATCTGTAGGTAAGACCAAAACCCAGAACGGATTCTCAATGATTCATTTGAATATGCGTAGTTTAACTAAAAATCTGACTTTATTGGAAGATCTTCTTTCGACTTTTAAAACTACTCCAGAAATTATTGCAATTTTGGAAACTAAATTAAAAAATGATAATATATACAACGTTGATATAAGCGGATACTCGTTTTTGAATACTAATTCTATGTCTTGCGCCGGTGGAGTTGGCCTTTATGTTTCTAATGAATTAAAGTTAACGTTCATTAGGAGGCAAGATCTTGACCTTCGTACTGAAGAAATGGAATCTTGCTGGATTGAAATAGTGCGAAAAAGACAAAAGAAAATTGTTATTGGATGTATTTATCGACACCCTTCCTACAATACCTCCCAATTCTGTGAAATTGTCAGGGACCAATTAAGTAATCTTAATGATAAAGGAAAAGAAGTATTTGTCTTAGGAGATATAAATATCAATTTTATGAATTACAATACGGACAATAACACATCTGATTATTTAGACATGCTTCTTAACACAGGATTTATTCCATTGATTACTAAATCAACGCGAATAACTCAACATACATCCACCCTCATCGACCACATTTACACGAATGAACCGCAAAAAATATCAAACTCAGGTATCTGCTTGGCTGATATCACAGATCATCTACCGATATTTTGTTCCGTGACTTCCAGGCTTCCCACATTTAAAAAAGAAAAATTCTTTCGAGATTTTAATAAATTTGATGAAGCTTTGTTTATTGAAGAAATCAAAACAGTCGACTTCAAAAGTCTTATTGATACAAATGTTAATGAAAGTATGACTAGAATATTGAACACCATACAAATTATCTCGGATAAGCATGCGCCTGTCAAACGTATGTCAAACAAAAGCTATAAACAATACAAAAAGCCCTGGATAACAAAAGCAATTTTAGTTTCTATTAAAAAGAAGCAAAAACTATTTAAAACACACTGTTTAAGTAAAGACCCTGAAAAAGTCAAATATTACAAAGCATACAACAATAAATTGAATAGAATTAAAGAAGCATCAAAAAAGTCATACTTTAAAAACAATTTGATTTGAATAGTCAAAACTTAAAAACAACATGGAAACTTATTGGGACGTTATTTAACAAGAACAAAAATTCACAAGCGCAAATAACTAAATTAATATATCAAAACAAACCTTACATTGATAAGAAGGATATTGCACAGAAACTAAATATACACTTTACCAATGTAGGAGAATGTTTAGCAGAAAAACTTCCTAAAACTGACATAAGCCCGTCAAGTTACATTAAAAGATCGTTTCGCGATAGTTTTATGTTTAGAAGCATAACACCAGAAGAGGTACACGGTACATTCATGAACTTAAATCTCAAAAAGTTGCGCAAGCAATAGCGGGAATTACAGACAATCTAAAGAAGGCTATTGATAACAACTTATATACTTGTGGGGTCTTTGTAGACTTTTCAAAAGCCTTCGATACCGTAAATCACCAAATTTTAATAAAAAAATTAGAAAAATATGGCATCCGGGGTCTACCGTTGTCATGGTTTAAAAATTACTTACAAAATAGAAAACAATTTGTTGTCCTTGATGATGTACAATCTGATCATCAAACAATAACATGTGGTATTCCACAAGGCAGTGTACTAGGCCCGCTTTTGTTTCTGATTTATATAAATGATCTTCCACAAAGTACGGATAAACTCCAGTTCAAAATCTTTGCTGATGATACAAATTTATTTGCTTCTGCAAGAGACCTTAACTCATTAGCAAATATTATGAATCAGGAGCTAGGCAAAGTCAAAGAATGGTGCGATACAAACAAACTATCAATAAATACAGCAAAAACGAATTTTATGATAGTTAAATCTGCACGGAAAAAAGATCACCAAGTTGATATAAAAATCCCTATAGCCAATGGAATGCAAATGCCCATTGAGAGGAAAAAATTTATAAAATATTTGGGTGTTATGATAGATGATTCAATGAGTTGGAAACACTACATTTCGTACATATGCTCACGCATATCTCGTAATACAGGGATTATTGCAAAATTAAGGCATTATCTTTCAGTTAAACAACTTAAGCAGATATATTACAATCTTATCTATCCCTATATATCTTACGCCATCATGGCTTGGGGAAGTACATACACAACACATCTTACGAAAATCCAGACAAAGCAAAATCACATCATACGCTTAATCGTTTTTACCACACTTTACGGTAAGGATACAGCAAGTGCTAAACCTTTAATGAACTTACTGGATGTCCTTACAGTAAAAAACGTTTACTACTTACATGTCCTAAAATTTATGTACTTATGGCACATTGGGGCACTCCTCAAGTATGTTAAGGCCTGGTTTTAGCCGTGTTTTACGAAAAAACGTTTTTATTTGCCATTGCCACAAAACTAATCTGATTTTATCAAAACTTGATACATTGTTAGATCTCGGACTACTGCTCATCCTTAATTTGTAATTTTGAACTAAGGGTGGTCACGTGACTAGTTTAGATGGATAATGGATTTCGTTTTTCCTTTGAAAATGCAGTCGCGAGTTTGAATAGGTAAAACAAACTTATACATTAAATGTACTTCTCTACAAGGTCTCTACAAGACTGTGCTTTTTGAATCTGGTAATCACTTACTGTTAAGGAGATATTTTGTAAAACAGGTCACGTGACCATAATTCTTATTCAAAATCACCTTATATCTCCCTACAAAGCTATCGAATTCAAGTTTAAACAACGAGAAGTTATTTGTCATCTATTACTTATCAACTTTTGGCTTTTAGTTTTTCTCTTTATCTTAAACTCACGACCGCATAAATTTTGAGTATTTTCTTGCTATTATGACGTCATATACCACGTGACCTCCTAAAAATCAGCAACTAAAAAATTAAGGACACTGATATCAACATCCACAACGATTTTCATTGAAAACTAGCGAATATCTTCAAAGTACGAAGCCAAAATCTTTAAAAATCTTACATTATTCGCGGGGGGCCTTTTCGCAAGGAAAAACCCAGGCCTTAACATACTTGAGTCCCTATCATCTTTAACACTATGTTTAAATATGCTGGAGATATGCACAATTACAATACAAGATATGCAAGTTATGGTAACTTATATAAATCGAAAATTAGGACAAATATTGGCAAACAATCGATTTCGTTCATGGCAATCGATATTTGGAGCAGTATTCCAATTGAACTTAAATCCTGTAAAAAACATACTCTTTCTCAAAAAACCTTAAACAGTATTTACTTGATCAACAATTAAATTATTGAATGTAATGTCTAGGTGTATACTCAAATTATGCACTTATACATTATATGATATTTTCCAAACTATATCAATCATATTATATGTTTTATTTATCAATATTACTCTTTCTTAATTTCTACAACTTACCTCATTATCTAATTATCTAATTCTATTATATTTATCCATTGTAATTATATTCTATTTATATATTTTTTTCTTTAAACCTGAATTACTATTGTAACTAAAAGACTGGGAGCTAACTAGAAAACCTAACAGTTAATTTAGCCCCCAGGCTCTTCTTATATTAAAACCAAAGTGTAAATAAAAACTGTAAATCATTTTAATATTAATAATTCTATGTATAAATTGTAATATTCAAAGAGAGCAAATAAACTAAACTAAACTAAACTAAAACACGCGATGATTTCATAACTGACATCGCCAACTATCCCGGCCATGCGCCCACTCACAAGGTCAGCGGTGCAACATAAAAGCGGTAGATAATTTTATCAGATTTTACAAAGAAATGTATAGAGGATCAAAGTTATTATCGAATTATAAAATTCTCGGTAAGGATTTGTCAATTTACCTAACTGGAAATATAACATATGACATTAAAGCATTTGATTTTTACCAAACATAGCTTTATTTATTGAATAGAAACCTTTACTTTCGATAGTTGAGTTTTCTTTCCCTACATGCTCTGTATTCAGAAATATTCAGATTGTAAAATTGCAAGAAAAACACGAAAAGTGTGATATTCAGAGCATCATTTTTCAAAATCAAAGCTTGTTACCTCATTTACCGTGGCTGTTCCATAAACTAAATACATCATAAATTGCTTGAGTGAAATTTATCGTCCATCGAACGAGGTTTTACCTTTCCTTTTTAACTTTGAAAAGCTCCAAATTGAATTGACGTTCGTAAGACGTCATATACTTGCAATCCTTCGTTCAAGTAGAGGTACTTTGTGATGCGATAACTTTGGGAATTCTTCCCAAACTAAGGCATGTTTGATACCAAAATGAAGCTAATTTACCCAACTAATATATACAATAGAGTTTAATGAGATAGTTGTTAAAGAAAAGGCAAACCGTAGCAAGAAAGTTGAGTGCGGGCCTGAGCGAGCTTGGGCTCCCTGTGGCTTTCCTCAGATCGTCGGCATGTCGTTGTTATTTCGCTTGTAAATTGCCAATTTTATAACATTGAACTCTACAAATATGCAAGAGTTACGGTTTGATAGTTGCCTCAATATCCTTTGGTGTTAAATTGACTAAAAGAATCGTATTTAACTTAGTTTTGTACAATCGATTTTGATTCTATCTTGGATTCCCGAATCGGTGTTTACTTTCTATTTTACACATGGTATCCGCTGGCCTCGATGACTGGCGGAAGTCCGGAATAGTTGGCGATGTTAAAGCAGACAAACATAGTTTTTTTCAGTATGCCATCAAATAGATGTGTTTTGCAGGGCTGTAGCAACCAATCCGATCCAAAAAATGGCATTTCGTTGCATCTCTCGCCTACTGACAAGACCGAATGTGCCAAATGGAAGCGCTTTGTTGACATTCACAGTGCGAACTTTGAGCCGCAAAATCGATTTGTTGTGTGCTCAAAGCATTTCGAAGGAAGCTGTTTTGAGCGAGTAATGAACGTACAAGGAATCAAGAGATTCTTAATCAAAGGGTCCGTACCCACAATCTGGTTTCCAGCCGGCGTCGAAGGTCCAAATGATAACAAGCTTAGTGACAGGACACGCCGCAAGGTAGGTTTTGCTGACTGTGTAAATATTATAATATTATAAGCTGAAGTCCTTCTCCTGAATTTTAACAGTTTTTCGAGCAGAAATCTATAGAAAACTTATTCATGTCGTTTGTAAAACTTTAATTCTGTTTTGTGATCGATGTTGTATTTACGCAGTGTCAGTGTATGTATGTTCGCGTGCCTGACACTAGGTCACGAATAACTACATGTTAATTTTTAAAAAATCACTGCAGAATAGCATACTAGTTTAGTAAAACATACTTTACTTTGTTTAGCTCTAACCAAATCATTCTTTTCACCGTATTAAGTCGAGATTTCCAGGCGTAAAAATAATTCCACTCCCTGACATGTAGTTTATCGTGACATTCTGTCACGCACCTGGACATATAGACACTGCGTTGTATTTAACCTTACTACATGGAAAATACACGTAAATGAATAAACAAATAAAATAAACAAAATACAAAATCAAGTTGAAAAGTATGATTTTTGTAATTCACGACTTATATTTTGTACTTAGCACTGATACGGCGATGTTTGAAATCTGACGAGTCTAAGTTAGTAGTTGTTTTGTTTTGCTTCGATGAAAAATTTCCTTACAATTAGATGCTTAAAGACATGGGAATTGATCGAAGACCTACAGTGGAAGTACCCAAGGTGGCCTCTCCAGAAGAAAACCAAGTTCAAGACCAAATAGCCTCACCACAACAACCAATAGCTGTAGAATTAACAAAAACAACAACAACAACAGTAGGTCTAGAGTTGGAGCACCAACAAGATTCTATTGCACAGTCAGTAAGTTGACAATTCAGACACACAGTCAGTAAGCTGACAATTCAGAAATACATGAGTAACTGACCAAACTTTACTTTGTAGCTATAGAGTCTGATAACATAATACTGTGACAGTCATAAAACTCAAATATTCCTTTGATTAATCCTGTAGATATCAAACCTAAATCCTAGTCCTACATCAACAGTAGAGTTGGAGCTCCCACAAGTTTCTATTAACACACAGTCAGTAAGTTGACAATTCAGGCATATATAACTGACAACACTTTACTTTTTAGTCTTAATTTGCTCAGTTGTTTAAAAGTTATGTGGTGCTATGAAACAACTCAGTAACTACATAGCACAAAATAGTTCTTTCATATTGAATAATTAATTTTGGACCATGCAGTTAGTACTTTCATAAAACTCACATATTTCTTTGATTAATCATGTAGGTATCAAACCTAAATCCTAGTCCTGAGATAACAGCATGATCTTAAGACAAAAGTAAAAAACCTGCAAACCAAAATCCGCAGAATGAATAAAAGTGAATCAGATTTGCTGAGTTCATTGGCTACCAACACAAAAAAAGCTCCAGTGGTCTCAACAAAAAGTAAGAAAACAATGTACACAAAGTACATAATTGATAATTACAATAGATATAAAAATAACTGATAAAAAAAATAAAATGGATTATAATAATTATGATGACAGCAACAAAAAATATAATTAATGATGACAATAATGATAATAAATGTATTTCTTTTTCTAGTTACTCAGACTCAGAAAAGGAAAACAAGAGGCAAAAATATGATGAAGAATGGGTTCCCAGTGACAATGAATGTACCGTGGAATTGCTCGACATTGAAGGGCAACATACCCTTGAAGAAGAGCCAGAAGAAATACCGGAGGGTAATGACCAACAGTATATTGATTATGGAGACGACGATGGAACTAGAGCTCAAAAAGTCACATGTAACACCAGGTTTGCTATTTATTCAAAGTAAAAACAAGATTATTTATTAAGAATTGATTGTGTGTTCCAGTGTTTAACCCCTAGCTTTATAGCAGTATACATATATAGAGTGCAAACACTAAATGTGTACAATATAAATTGTAGAAAATAGTGCTATATTATGCTAATTCTATTGTTTTCTATTGTTTAATTAGTACTATGTAATAGTGAATAGTGCAAAGTATTGCACACATTTAATGTTTGCAATCTAATACTTGCATTAAGATATGCAATAAATTACTTTTACATGCTACAATTAAAGTTACATTTCTTTCATTTCTATTTAATTAATACAATGTAGCCTGCTATTTTCTTTTCATCTTTAGATTGGACACAGAAAAGGATGCCCGCAACGAACCAAAAGCAATTGTTTTCCTATCTAAACTACTAGCTCTTTTCCAGTTCTGTCGGTACTGCTTCTGTCCAAAACCTGATATCGACATCAAGCAAAGTGGAACATACATTGTAATAACTTCCAAATGTCAGAAATGTGAGAAGGTTTATATCTGGGAAAGTCAGCCCAAACTACTTGGAAGGATTCCTGCTGGCAACTTACTGCTGAGTTTTGCAGTTTTGTGTGCAGGAGCTTCCATAAGAAAAGTTTTGCTTGTACTCAAGCACATGAATCTGTTAGTTTATCATGAAACAACATATTACTACCATCAGCGCCATTTACTTATACCAAGTGTTGTTACATTTTGGCGTTCGTACAAGCAAAAATTGATTGACAGTATAAATGGAAAAGAAGTAGACCTGGCTGGTGATGGGAGGCATGATTCCATGGGGCATTCTGCAAAATACTGTACATACTCAATCTTATGCTGCACTATTGGCCTTATTATTGATGTTCTTTTAATTCAGGTATTTTAACATTGATTTTTAAAGTCATGGTTGAAGTGAACTAATTATACAACAGTATAAACTATGGCCTTCCTGTGTGTCTCCAACACTTTAAAGTACCAGTAGTTATGTGTGGCTGAAGACTGTCACTGTGATTCATTTCTTAGGTTGTACAAAGGATGTTGGATTCATGGTTCACTGATCACCTAACAAAAATATAGAATTAAGAATAAATAAGTTATTAAGTTATTTTATTTTCAGGCTAATGAAGCTGGTAGCAGTACTGCTATGGAATTTTTAGGGCACCAAAGGGCATTTGCCTACTTGTTCACTACTGAAATGATAATTAAGTCATTCATTTCTGATCGACATAAGTCTATTGGAAAATGGATGCGTGTAGAATGTCCCAAAATGTGTAAAGAACTTGGGAAGCCTGTAGTACATCATTTCTATGACCTTTGGCATGTTGCGAAAAGAAAGTAGTTATGCCACACCTACATTTACACCCATAGTAGGCCAGAGAAACAACAAAGTTTCTAATAAATCACAGTGATGTAATTTTCAAAAAGGATCTTGTCAACCTCCTGATAGCTCAAATTCATTTTTGCATTGTGTAACATATATGCCCTAACGTATTACATGTCTGCATACCGCAGATAAAATTGTAAACTTATATATTTGTTTCTATTATAAGAAATCCAGAAGATACTTATCAAACTAAGTAAAGAGAAATCATGTGAACTAATAGCCGATTCCAGCTATAAGCGATGCGCGCGGGGAATAGTGGTAGTTGAGGTAACATTTCCTAGATGGCGGCTTTGTAAACAAACCCGGCGCTCGCCATTTGTTGTCATTAATATGTTAAAAAAAAACACTAAAAATACCCCCCAAAAATCAAAAAACATATTCAAAAACAAACAAAAAACAAAAAGAAACAAGATTCTTCTGTTATGTTGTCGAGAAATTTGAATACGATGCCAGAATTTACCCATGAAGACCACCTTGAAGACCACCTTGTTTCGTCCGACTCGTCGATCGACAACAAGCCTAAAGGAGCTTCTCGGCACAAGAAACTTGGATATCAATTATTTAAATCGGGATATGTTACAGGTATTTGTGTTAAGTCTAACATCAAAATGGATGAACAATACTTATACTTAGTCCGAGGAAAAGTAAATGCACAAATGAAGAAAGAAGAGTACATTGTTTATGTGCATCTCCTCTGTGACTCCGGTAGAGTTGTTCGTGCAAGCTGTGGATGTCCAGCAGGAAAAGGAGGCTGTTGTAAGCATGTAGCTGCACTGTTATTTCAACTTCTTGATTACAAAGAACTGGAACTGACTGAAGTCCCTGTTCAAATTTCATGTACTGAAAAGTTACAGTCTTGGAACGTACCTACTTTACATCCCGAGAAAAGGGGAGCAGTCTCTTTTGATGATTTGCTTTTTGAACAGGCAGACTATCACAAAGATAAAATTGGACGTAAGCGTCCAATGGTTAAGGGCAGAAGGGATGGTTTCAATGCGGCTCCTACCTTCTCCGAGAAAGTAACAAGAACTGATTTAAAACGACTGAGAGAAAGTCTTGATGATAAGTCACCATTAGCAGATGTACTAGACGAATGTGACTGTAAACCATTTGATTATGATGATTACTGCAAAAACCTGCCATCAAAGATAAAACTAGAAAATAAGAAAAAATAACTCTTTTGCACTTAAATACAGAGAATGTTAGAACTGATATACTTAAACAACTTGACAATACGTTTGATCCATTTGATGTACTTTGCCCTGAAGAAATTGCAGTTGTCAAGAATAAAGTGAATGTTAGTGTTGATGAAAGTTTGGAAATTGAAAGGAATACAAGAGGGCAGGCTGACTGCCCAGAGTGGTTTCAGCACAGAGAAAAAAGACTTACCGCTTCTAATTTTGGTGGTGTTATGAATCGAAGAGAGACAATATTTCCCAAAACACTTCTAGAAAAAATGAAATCCAGTACCACCAGTCAAAAACTTCCTGCAAGTTGTAGATGGGGCAAAGAGAATGAAGAATATGCACTGATTAAATATTATGAAGCTAGCTCTAGATCATAAAGTAAAAATCTGTGAGTCTGTTGGTTTGATAGTCAACCCAAAATGGCCGTGGTTGGGTGCAAGTCCTGATGCACTAGCATTTGATCCACAAGAACCATCTCAATATGGGGCAGTTGAAGTTAAATGCCCTTCATCAAAAATTGAAATGACTATTGCAGAGGCTTGTCAAGACAAGAATTTCTATCTTAATCATATTAATGGACAAATTTGTCTGAAACAGAAACACCAATACTATTTCCAACTTCAGGGTATTATGGCTTTCTGCCAGTTACAATGGATTGACTTTGTTGTATTCACAGTTGTTGATCTTCATGTTGAGCGTGTTTATTTTGATTTCAATGACTGGAAAACCAACATGCTTCCAAAACTGACAACATTTTTCTTGACCTATCTAGTATAAAATTAATCAAATTATAAATATTACACCTTCAAACACAAATGATTAAACATTTTATTTACAAATAAATAAATAAATAAATTTTGATATTTACAAATAGACACTGTGATATTATTATATTATTATTAATAATTTATTGTTCGCATACATTAAAATATTTTATATAATGATTAATTCGTGGGCGCATGGAATTTATCTTCTAGTGTTCAACTTGATATCTTTAACACAAGAAGATACATTTAATGTCTCCATGCAAGCACCCATGTATTATTATGTTTATTATATAACAAACAGTGTTTTAAACCAAGAAATTTATTTCAAAATGTTGAAAACATAGACAAGTGTGATAAATAGAAATATCAACACTGCACACATGTGTAATACGATTTTTAACAGTATACAAAATCCCTATAAGGGACTGGTCATAAAGTATACGGGGGGTGGGCCGGAAAAAAAGGTGGGTTGGGCCATAATTTTTGAGCATGAAAAAGGGGTGGGCCAAGAAAAATTAAAAACAATACACTGGGGGTATTTGGGGGTAATTGTTGTGCATTGTATAGGAGTGGGCTACTTGTAACTATGCATAGACTAAAGGGTGGGCCAATAAAAGTCATTCATTGGGAATTCTGAATTTTCCGTCCCAGCCCCCTCTATACCTTATGACCAGTCCCTAAAACACTGTTCTTTTTAATAAAATTAAATTTATGTTGACAAGATTGATAAATATTTAAATTTGATTGTAAAATGTATAAAAACGAAATGCCTAGTTCGAGCATTAAAATATATTTGAATTATAACTTAGGAACTACAGTTCAAAGTAGCAAATAACAAGAAAATCAACTTGTAGCTGTCAATAAGGGATATAGCACTATTTGAAACTGACAATATATTATAGTAAACTCACTAAACCCATTGCTATTTACTCCCTAAAATGCAGTTTTTACAAGTATATATGCTTTTTTGAATTTCTAAGGTGTATTAGTCTATAAAGTTTTTTTTGTTATTCGCACAGGTTTTCTTAGTTTATTTTTATTGTCAATGATGTTAATAATAGAAAAGTACAAAAAAATCAGTAAAACCAATATGTAATACCAAATCAGAAAACATGTAATGGTCTCTATATAAGACATCAAGGTAAAGTATCTATCCCTTATTACTATCTCGGGTTGTAGAAATAACAAGTGGTTTAAAAAACAATGTAAGGTAACAACAAATACCCCAGATCTTATTTATGTCAGCTGCCATACTTAATGGAATAACTTGTTGTAGGATTCTAAAGTTCTTAACTTTTTCTATAGCCCTCTCAACATGTATTCTTTCTTTTGCTATCCTTCGTGTTCTTACCTCATCTGAGTGACTAAGCTGAGATGCGCCATTTAAAAATGGAGGGATGTTAAGTGACACATCCTCTGGGAGATCCTCTGCTATAGTAAATCCTCTATCAGCCATTATCACATCACCAGGTTCTAATAGGTGCAAGATTTCACAGTCATTTGTGAGTTCTCTGTCTGATGTTCTTCCAGCATAGAGCTCTGAGACAAAAGTCAATGTTCCAGCTGGGGAAATACCAATAAGGCCCTTTGCAGTGTTGTGGTGCTTATAAGTTGAAAAAGTTGCACTTTGAGTTGCTGGAGATGTTGGCTTTTCGATGAATATCTCAGTACAGTCAATTATCACCCTGGTTTCAGGATGATTTTCTTTGAAGCTTGGGGGCATTGCACTGTCAACCAAGGCTCTTGAAGGCCAGATAGGTATAGATTTCAAGCGTTGATGAAGAAAGGCAACCCAAGTTATCCAGATGTTACTAACCTGTGAGACAGAAATGTCATATCTATTTGCTAAATCTTTCTCCAAAAGCCCACAGCGGAGCCTTGAAAGGACCATAAATAATTATTCTTCAGGAGAAAGGGATCTCTTTCTTCCCCGCTTCTGTTGCTGCTCTGATTCAATATTTCCATTATTTGAGCCTACATACCGTAGTTCTTGGCAGGCAGGAGATAGAAAGACGAAGAATTCTTTAAATTTGGAGTAATTAGGGAAGCCAGTGTAAAATTCTATATTGCTATCAGAGTCTTTGAACTTATCCAAAGAAAATCGTGATTGTTTTAACTGTTGTTTCAGGTCGATGATTTCTCCTTCGTGTTGTAGTTTCATACGTTCAAGTTCGTTTTGCAAATTTACTATCTCTTGTTTGAGCTCATTGATATCAGTGGGTTTTACTTTATTTTCCATTAAGTCAGTCTTATGAAGGTCGTTGTTATGTTTATTAGTTAAATCTGTAAAAGGAATGCGTTCCCGGCACATAACTGTCGATCTTGGATTGCTCACTGTTGGCTTAATTTTCTTTGGTGTTATTGTTGGCGTACTGTTCGTGTAAGTTTTCTTTCCGCCAGGAAAATGTGCAGAACATACTTTATAGTGATCGTTTGGCACAAAGTCCTTTCTAGAAATCCAATGTAGCCATGTGGATCTGGTTTTCCTATCTTTCGGGAATTTGTGGAATGATAATTCCGGATTTTTCTTTGTACTGTTGGTGCAGAGAGGTACACAACACGCTGTTCCTCCTCCTCGACTTTTGTTGAGTAGTTGACTTTTTCCTTTGTTTTCACTCATCTTGAGGGATTCAATATGTTCTTTTTGTTTTTGGATTGTTTTTGGATGTTTTTGATTATTTTTGGATATGTTTTTGGATTTTTTTTTGGTATTTTTAGTGTTTTTTTTTTTTTTACATACTAATGGCAACAAATGGCGAGCGCCGGGTTTGTTTACAAAGCCACCATCTTGGAAATGTTACCTCAACTACCACAATTCCCCGCGCGCATCGCTTATAGCTGGAATCGGCTATTGGGCGGTGGAGAAAAAAGTGTGTCAGACACTTTTATTGGTCAGTAACAACAACCAAGGAACTTCTGGGCGAGGTTAAACTAGCAAAATTTCAAAGTTTTTTCTCACATGTGATAAATGTCCACAAAGAATTGCCAAATCGCATATTTAATGCTTGTGCTCATGATCCTCTTACCAAAGAAAGGGTCTGGATGACAAAAGGTAATATTAAAATGCATTTGTATCAGCTACAATGCATTTTTAGCAGAATTAGAAGTTTGTTTGTTCAAATTAATTCCAGGATCAGAAGCATATGGAAAACTTGTTGATGCACTAAGTACAACCAATATTACAACAGCAATAAAAAAGGCATCTTCAAATGGTCAGACAAGTTATTTAGAAGAGTACCACTCGGTAATAAATCAATTTGCCCCTAAAATGTTGGCGTACTCTTATGTTGGAATGCTAAGCAGGTACTAGACTATACAATGTATAAACTAACTACTTACCTGTCAGTAATAATAACACCAAGATCTTCTGTTGTTCATCATCTTCCTCATCCAAATCCTGTTGAATAAAAAAAAAGATAATTGATTCCAATCCATTTATATGATTCGTTTATTTTAGATCATATCTGGCAGCACTGCATTTTAATTATAATGTGAAAAGAGAGTCAGTAGTAAATGATCATGGTGAAGCCAACCTCAGAGTACACTACACTGGACGAAAAATTGGATTCACAGCAATGTGAATGTGTAGTGAATGTGATGTGAATATCATATTCAACCACATTCTATCATATTCACACCAAAGCGAATATGATCTTCACTACGTATTCACACCATTAAGTGAAGACGTTGAATACCTTTTTCCCAATGCATTCAAATATTAGTGAATATGATGTGAATATAGAATTCGCATCATATTCACCCCATAGGTGAACTTATTGCAAACACGGTTTTCACTTCATATTCACTTCAGTATAATTTGATGCAAATATCATTTTTACTCGTATTGCTTTTTCTCGTGAATATGATGTGAATGTTGAATTAGCATTATATTCACCCCATATGTGAAATTGTTGTAAACACTGTTTTCACTTTACATTCACTTAAGAATAATGCGATGCATATATCATTTTAACTCGTATTCTTTCTCACGTGAATATGATGTGAATGAATGAATCAATCAGGTCGGATATAGCGGATAATACTTTATTTCATAAAACCATAATCAGTTACAACTTTAAATTAAGACACATGAATGGAAACTAGAGAGTAAACTAGTATAGGCTGCGAGTCTAACAGAAATATACATGTCTAACAGCAGTTTAGCCTAACAGACATTTGGCTGGCGCCATACAACGCCGTTCAACGGTAGAAACATTGTCGAACAAATCTACATCAAAATTAAAACTACTTAACCCTAAACAGTACAAACAAGTAATATTAACCTTCTAGTAAATCTTTGTCCCTGCTTAGTGTGTCATCTGTTCACTAAAACGTCGAATTACGGTGAGTTTAACTTTGTCTTAATTCGAAACGTGTTGACTTCTTGTCGTTGCCTTCAGCATCCCTCAATAACAGCAGTTTAGTCCTAGATTTACTTCATCTCTGCCGACTCTTCTCACTCTAAGCAACTGCTGTTTATGTCCTACCGATATTTAGAGAATTCGCTCCGCTTATTAAAAGATAAAAGTTCTTTTACGAGCCGTACAGCCGTAGATCTGTTGAAGTGTTTCTAACCGACGTCGCTGAACAGACGCGTGACTAAGCCTCTTATTCAAAATTGGTTGCATAACAAATCACTGGCGCCTGATTGGCCAATATTAAAATACGGATATTTGATTGGTAGGTTGATGTAGAAGCAAAATTAAATATATGTTCTATTTGTTGTTATAATCTCGACTATTGTAGTTCTTTATGCTATTTGGTAACTAGAATTTTAACGATTTTGTATCAATTTTAGAACTCTTCAACAATTAAATTGCTGTTATCTGGCGAGTGGATAAAAATAATAATACACTGTAACGAGAATGATCCCGGCGAATGATAATTAATACTTATTTAACGGTTAGCTCAAACGACAAAAATAGGATATCTGTAAATAAGGAAAATGTAAGTTTATATCATATCAATACCAACGTTACTATATTGTTACTTATTTTCAGCGAAACGTATTATAGTGAAAATCTAACGAGTATATTTTGCGATGTGGGGAATAAAACATTCACAATTGATTCACTTCAGATTCACACTAGTAGAGAATTCCATATTCTCATCTTTATTCACACTTCGTGAATGTGATGTGAATATATGTATATTTGCATATTCAGTTTCGCATTATTTTCACACATGGTGTAAATATTATTTGCGATTTGGGCAACAAAACATTCACTTCAGATTCACTTCAGATTCACACTAGTAGAGAATTCCATATTCTCTTCTTTATTCACACTTCGTGAATGTGATGTGAATATGTATATTTGCATCAGTTTCGCACTATATTCACACATGGTGTAAATATAATTTGCGATTTGGGCAACACCACATTCACAATTGATTCACTTTAGATTCACACTAGTAGAGAATGTCATATTCTCTTCTTTATTCACACTTCGTGAATGTGATGTGAATATATATATATTCGCATCAGTTTCACACTATATTCACACATAGTGTGAATATCATGTTCACTGGGGGTGTGAATATGATGCGAATATAGTTCACCAAATTCACACCATATTCACACATGTGGTGAATCCGACTTTTCGTCCAGTGCTATCCAAAATACAAGTATGGAGAAGCAACAGTCAAGGAAGAAAAAACACCACAAAAATTTGGTACATTTGCTTTAAAAAAATAAAAAATTATATCATTTAAAAAAATACTTGCTGGTAGTACTACAATTATATCTGATATTCATTGACAGGTTATGTTGATGAGATTTATATGACATTGATCACAACAACAAGAGACAAGTTAAAAGAGATGGAAATTGAACTAGACAACAGTGTTCCTGGGCCAATGTGCTTTGGATTAGATAAAGATTCCAAACTAGATGCCATGGCTAAATACAGGCAAAGAAAAGCAAAAGGAACTAATAGTCCCACCAACATGTACAGGTATGTAATATATAAAATACATAGATAACCACAATAAACATTTTTCATGTGTATTAATTTTGTAGATGAACAACTTCGACTAGGACGACTAGTGGACTAAAACAAAGAAAGGCACCTTCATGCAAAAAATGTGGACAGCCAATGAAAGGGCACAACAGAAGCCAGTGTCAGCAACAGACATAATAATCATAACAAGGGGACAAATACAAGGAATTAGTTAAAAAAAATTATCGATAACTTGAAATTGATTTTTTAAATTTTTGAAATATCTATTCAGTGAGGATTTGTTGATATTGTGACCGAATAATAGTTGTTTTAAATGTTTTTTTTTTCTGTTCATCAACACCATCACTATATAATATCAGCTATAATCAAATATATGAATGTTTACCTCTGAGTCATTCTGTTCTTCATCATCTTCCTCCTCGAAGCCCTTGTATTGTCTATCTTCAGATGGGAACTGTTTTCTGATCTTATCAAAGGCACAGCAATTAAGGTAAAGGAAGCCTTCTTGATTTGCCAATATACTCCCATACCAGTCTTATAAACTGGCGGTAAGCTACTGATTGTAAGAACCTAGAAATGTAAATGGTTGATTATAAAGTGTGACCACACTAAAAAGAAATAAAAAATAATGGACATGTTCATGTAGATGGAACTGACATCTCAAGTTGTGTGTATAAGCACTATATAAATACAATAAATTATTTTTCTTGACAAATGAACAACAAATAAATAATGAAAAGTAAGTAATAAATACAGTAGAGACCTCGATCACAATGAATTTATTGTTCAAACAATTCAAAATCCCTAAATAATTTATTGTGTCTGCTCTTGAATACAAGAGAGAGAAATGTGAAATTCGACAAAAACTCTAAAGTTGGTTCATGGTTTTATTTAATTTTTCCACACAATAAATTTACAAACAATAAATTAAGATAATACAGGAAAGTGGAAGGTGTTTCATAAACAACCCCTAGGGTTAACACTAGTATCAAACACCTTACTCTAAATACAAAACAGTAATATTTACAGGTCACAGAAACAATGGCAATTATAATCTAAAATTAATAGTTACAATGAAGTTATAATGAATAATCTATATATTAGGTATACAAATACGAAAAAAATTTATCAAATATCTAAAAGCTAAAGGCCCGACGGTTTCAACATTTGCTTCAACATCCTTTCGATTTTGATTCAACACTAATCCAACATTTTTCGACAATGTTGAAAGAGTTTAAGAGTGGATGTCCGAGACGGTCAGGTATGACCGGTAATAGGAAAAAATGAAAATCCTTCAAACTTTGCCAGAATGTAGGTCTGTATGAACTATTCATTCTGTGTGAGTTTCATTTCCATCGGATAAATAGTTTAGGAGAACGAGGTCGATATTGGATTTTCGAGTTCACTTCCGGTTTTTCGAGGTTATTTCACCGTATTCCAAAAATCGCTACTTTTCACAATAAACTGTGTATATTTTATCAAAAACTGTTGACTTGCACATAGTACAGATGTTTTATTATAAGGACACAAATTATTTCGGCATTTTGAATAAAAATGAATATTTTTCAGATTTTTCAATTATTTTTACCTTTTCGAGTAATTTTATAATGGGTAAATCTAACGCAAAATATCTCCCATGTTACATCGATTCACATGTCAAAACTATATCTGGATGAAAGAACAATAGTTACCCTTCAAATATATAAAATAAAATTTTTGGGCAAATAAAAACTGCAGCCGTGACAAGACGAAGTGTAACAGCTACTTAGCGACAAAAACGCGCCAGTTCGTAAACAACCCAAAACTTTTGTTATGAAATTAAAATTCATCCACTTGTAAAAACGATATATTTCTTTTATTAAACATGCTCAAACCGAAATCAGTAATATACTGAGGACTGTTAAGATGTTTTAAAGCATGGGTTTGGAGTCAAAACATCCGAGTGAAGCTTAATCCGTGTGTACGGGGTCAACTAACAAATCGAAACGCTATCCTGCCGTGACAGTTAGGGTTTAAAAGTGTTAAAAACACAGTCTAAAACACAACTTGAAGTTGATGATTACCATTTAGATGAGAATATAAATATCTTACCTGAATAGACGTGTTATCCTGAAGAATATAAGCCAAATTAGATGCGGACATATATCCTATAGCAGTAACGACGAATTACTAATAGTGTATATTAAAATAACAACTGGAGTGCGTGACACAGGCAGCCCAAACTTTCAAAAGATTGCGGAATGTTACTGATTGGAACTATTGTTCTTGATTCTTTTCTATGTATATATTTTATTTTATTTTATTTCCTTGATTAGTATTGTTGTTGTTATTTCATTTGCAAGATTTATGTTCTTCTTTTTATTTGGTTTTAAAAACAGCAACATGAAATTGATACTGTTACATATCTATATTTAAACCATTACATTTAACACCTAATTATCACCGGAGGTAGCCAGTATATAAACGACGAAACTCCTTTCGCAATCATTTGTATTTCGCAAAAGCCCTCGTAGCTTACTTGTGCTCGAAATTCATTGCATTACCAGGACATATCGAAAAGATGAAAATCGTTTGTCCTATCTGAGTATTTTGTAGCAAAAATCGTTATTGCAACACTTATAATGGTAAAGTGAGTTCCTGGCAGAGCACGTGCGATGGTAAGTTATCAAGTTTTCAGTTTGTACATGAGTACATTTTAATAATTGTTAATGTTTTAAAATGGTTTGGATTTTAAAGGTAGTTTATGGATAAACGCACTCTTTATGGCTACATGTGGGTATTCATCGTATGTTGAAGGGTCTTGTGGTGCCAGCCCTAATAATCCAGCTGATTTGAAGTGCTTTCTTCTCGTTGATTGCATCAAAGAAATCAAAGGACACCTAAGGTCACTTGATGTCAGTGACTCATATTTGAGAACAGAATCTCAACTATTATTGGCAAGAGCCGGTGAGTAACTTTTTCGTTGAAGCTTATTACAAACTAATTCTAAACAGGCGATGAGTTTCAAGCGATAGATCTAACTGCGTTAGATTAAAACTGACCTTGCTTACGAAATCGAGTCTTATTGAACCAAATATTCGGGCACAGACAAAAAAATATAGTGCGCAACAGAAAATCCTAAAAAATATCATACAAAGCGGAAAAAATATTCTGCAATTTCTAACGCTTTTTGTATTTACAGGAATCTTTGAAAATGTCGAATCCAATCTGAAAATTACTATATGTCCTCGACATCGTGAGTTGTACGGTACAAGATGGCTGTGTAACAGGAAAAGCTGCTCTGTCCCTGCCACGTGGTCTTCTCATAAAAATACTAAGCCGAAGGGAGACAGAGGAATGACACTTCTACAGTCAAGGGATTTGCACCACCTGACAAATTGTCTAGTTCCGGTTGGTTCGCGTGAGTACATGACATAGTCCCTGTGATATAGTTTATTAATTTAATGACACAAGATGCTTACATATACAAATTGAAACCCGTTAAATTTGACGTAATAATGGTTTGGTATTTGTTTATCGGGTGGTGGAGGGAGGGGGGAGGGAGGTGCAGAGGAGGGAGGGGCCCGGGGGTAGACTCCCTTGGAAAATTAATAGGGGTACTCGAAGGACCTTTTAGGGACGAAAATAAGACTCGCGTACCAGTTAGGGTCAGTTTTCGAACTAAGATTATACATATTGAAACAGTGTCTATACCGGGCATATAAAAATAATATTTATTAACTTCAACAATACATCAATATTGCAAAGTATTTGATGAGATGAGTGTGTATTTATCAGTTTTAAAAATAAATGTGGTCGTACCTTTTAGGGTCTGAAATCAATATCTGAGTTAATTTATGCGTACATTTTCATTTCATTTCCAAAACCGTCCGTCAAGCACCCCTATCCATTTTTCAAGGGAGTTGGGGGGGGGGGGGGGGGGGGGGGGGGGGGGGGGGGGTCTTGTGTTTTTGGAGGAACAATGCTATTATTATTTTCAATCGTTGGCAATTTCCTCTTCTAACGATAATAATACTGATATAATATTATATCTAGCGTGATATACTTTTATAATAAGAAGTACTTTTTTTACTTTTTTATCTAAAAAGCAATATGTAGACGATGTCGTGATCAGCTGAAGAAAGAACTAGAATCACTGTCTTCATATGATGCACAAGATGTAGAGGATAACACATCAAAACCTGAAGAACCATTGTCAACTGGTTCACCGACATCTGCAACTGGCCACAGCGTTATTCAATTTGAAAGCGAGGATGATGATAAGGTTAGTAATAAAAATAATTCAAAACGTACTGTGTGCAGTCATAATGCACGTTGGGGATTGACCAGAAAACGAGAGAAGTGTTATAGTACGTTGAATGCATAACAACATTTTTCTAGTGTTCTGACAATCCCCAATGCTTTACAACTCGACACATCACATCACATCACAGCAAGTAAGTCTTCTTTTTCTTTTATAAAATAGAAATTGCAAACATGCAAACATGCAAACGTGCGTACTATATGTGCTTTCATACTGAGCATGCGCTTCAACCAATGAAGATGCATGTTTTCTAACAGTTTATTTACAAATATAGTAAAAAGTTAGTTGTCAATTTGAGTGTTTTTGTCCCAAAATCAAATTTAAAAAAAAAATACATAAAACATACACATGTGACCGGAGAACGGAACAATTGCATATCCAACCCCTACATATATTAATATTGAATAACTTATAAACTTGATTCAAGTGTCAAAATATTTAGCTTTACAGCTGATTGGAGACACAATACATGACAATGCAATTAATATACTAAAAATACTGGAAATGCTCTAAAAACTAGTGAAAGGTGAACAATTATTTTTATAATATTTCTTAATAATGGTATATTATTAAAATGGGGAATAAGTATAACATTCAATGCTGTTTTCTTCACATTAGGAGCACACTGTGAAAAGAGACGACAGAGACTACTCTCTGGTGGAGGCATTTGAACATTTGACTATTCTAGAGGATGATCCAAGTGTCGTCATATCTGAAAGTGGCAGTTCAAGTACTGCGTCTTCAAGCAATGATGAAGAACACCATCTTGCTCGTCGCCGAACAAAACTGAATGAGTTCCTTTGCGCTTGCGGAAAATCACAACCAATTGTCCAGCCGAGGAAACAATGGCAGAACATGAGTACTCGTACAAAAAGGATTCATGTCTCAAAGGCTGGAACTACGATTGTGTCAGCCCTGGAAGTCATCGCGCCTAGTGATGCCAGTGGTCTTTGGCAAGCTGTAAAAGAATCTAACGTGGTCGACAAAACCCTTGGAGTACAACCACCATCTAAACATCTGGAAGCCCTGGCAAAAGCTTATAATAATGCGTCAGGATGGGACACAAGAAGGCAGATACTCGCTATCATGGCTGACTTTGTTCACTTGAAAGACATACAAAAGTACATACCAGGACTCACTGCCTATCGGTTTGAAGCGGCCAGACGCCATCTCGTAGAACATGGCCGTGGTGCTCCAATGCCATCCACTATAACGTTCAGAGTCCGAATTGATGACACACGACTGGACCACTTCTTGGACTTCATTACCAGTCCGCACGTTGTTCAGGATCTGCCATTCGGTCAACGTTATCTGAAGCTGTCCAACGGTCACGTTTTAGAAACGCCAAACGTGATCAGAGCAATGATACCGTCAAGAATATGTGATCAGTATCGTCAGTACTGCACAGAAACCGAAGTTAAACCCTTCTGCACCTCGACAATGAAACGACTATTGGATGTGTGTACCGCCACAATACGCAAGTTCTTACAAGGTCTTGATTATATATCTGCTGATGGGGCAAAAGCCTTCGACGACCTATCCGGAGTGGCATCCAAACTTGAAAACATGGGCCGAAAAAGTGACTGGGTGGAACAATGTGAGAAGTCATTAAAGGAAGGGAAACAATACATAAAGACCGACTACAAGGTAAAGCAATGGTCAACAAATAGCGCTCTATAAATGTATTCTTGTATGCATGATAAAAATGATAACTAAATTATAATAATAAAAATGAAGAAACTTAGTCTGCAAGAAAGCGGTGATTTAGCTTATAATTTATATAAGATAATTTATAGGAAAAAAGGCAGTTGTACTTTAATTTCCTTAGGCGTCTATGCCATTTTTATCCAGTTTATCTATTGAATTCCCTTTATTTATTTATTTATTTATTGTTTGTTTGATTGATTGATTGAATGATTGAATGATTGATTGATTGATTGTTTGATTGATTGAATGATTGATTGTTTGATTGATTGAATGATTGATTGATTGAATGAATGATTGCATGATTGATTGATTGTTTGTTTGATTAATTGATTGGATGATTGATTGATTGATTGTTTGTTTGATTAATTGATTGAATGATTGATTGTTTGATTGATTGATTGATTGTTTGTTTGATTAATTGATTGAATGATTGATTGTTTGTTTGATTAATTGATTGAATGATTGATTGTTTGTTTGATTGAATGATTGAATGATTGTTTGATTGATTGAATGATTGATTGAATGATTGAATGATTGATTGATTGATTGAATGAATGAATGAATGATTGATTGTTTGATTGATTGTTTGATTGATTGATTGAATGATTGAATGATTAAATGATTGATTGATTGATTGATTGATTGATTGATTGAATGAATGATTGATTGATTGTTTGTTTGATTAATTGATTGGATGATTGATTAATTGTTTGATTGTTTGTTTGATTAGTTGATTGAATGATTGATTGATTGTTTGATTGATTGATTGATTGTTTGATTTATTGATTGAATGATTGATTGATTGTTTGTTTGATTGAATGATTGTTTGATTGTTTGATTGATTGAAAGATTGAATGATTAAATGATTGATTGATGGATTGATTTATCTATCTATTTATCTATCTATTTATTTTTTATTATTATTTTAGTTAGTTATTTCTTTATACATTTTTATATTTTCATTAATTTTTTTTATATCGCTTACTCTCAGGTCCACATTATGGAATCCAGCAATATCCAAGACCACTGTATTTATTATTCTCTAAGTGATGGTAAGGCCGAAGAAGCGTTCAGCGCTAATTGGGATCACCAGCATGACTACATCTGCTCATCTTGCGAAAGGCTCACCTCAGTTGTGGACGGGATTAAGACTGCAGTTTCCGAATCAGCCGATAATTTTACACTGGACCAGTACGACGATATACGATTCACAGTCGAACAGGCAGTAAGAGCCATCAAGTCATGGAAATCCCACCAGCTGCGCTCTATTCAACAAGACAAATGTCGCACTGACATACTTCGTAACCTGAAGCTTGATGAAGTCCTTGTCACGCAGGACTGGGCTATGAAATTCCTCCCAGAGAAGTATAGAGAAACCCAAGCAGACTGGTTTGGAAAGAGAGGGATTTCATGGCACATTTCTGTGGCGGTCATCAAAACATCTAATGGAAAGGTTCTTCATCAAGCTTTTGTCCATATAGTTGAAAGCTGCTCGCAAGACAGTAGTGCAGTGGTAGCCATTATGGAACATACCTTACGATCACTGAACGAAGAGCACCCCGAGATCAAGCAGGCCTATTATCGTCAAGATAATGCTGGATGCTATCACAGCGCTGAAATGTTGTTTGCATGCCCACTTATGGAAGAAGCAACTGGAATAAAGGTAAACATAGTTGTTCTTTGAAATAATATCTCAACTCATCTTATTCGATCTCATCTAATTTTTCTCCGTTTCTACTCCATTACTAATCTTATTTCATCTTTTTTTATCCTATCTAATCTGATTTAGTGTTTAGAAATTCTTTACCAGTAAATACATGCAAGCTACGGTTATGTAAAAAAACGAGAAATTCAAGTACACAGTTCACTTTACAAAAAAACACAGTTCATTCTACAGCCGGCGCTTGCCTTGCCTGGTAAACCTCAAACTAAATTCCTATATAGCTGGCCCTTTTACTGTTTAATAAAAGCAGGGGAGGGGAAATGTTAGTTCATAACCGCATGACAATCATTCTGTAAAGCCACTTATATAGTGCTGAGCGCTGATTATATTTTTGTATTTGTAGGTTGGTCGCGTGGACTTTAGCGACCCCCAGGGAGGTAAAGGGTCCTGTGATCGTAAAGCGGCTACAATTAAAGCGCATGTGCGTCGTTATATAAATGAAGGTCATGATGTTCTGACGGCAAATGATTTCTACAATGCAGTTATGTCCAATGGTGGCGTCCGTGGTGTACGTGTCGCTGTTGTTGATGGAAGTAAACTTACCACATTAACCCAGGTGTGTAAACTGGATGGTATCAGCACCTTAAACAACTTCGAAATCAGCTCTGAAGGGCTTACCTGTTGGAAAGCATATAACATTGGCAATGGTAAATTTAGCACCTGGTCACAGTTGAAAGGTTTGTAGAAATAACTTCACCTTGTACAAATTAGTTCAAAGCATTTCTGTTTGTTTGGTTGCTTATTTGATTATAAATTGCTTTACAGCTCCAAACAGCTTGGATATTTGTGCTATACAATCTACATTCAGTGACGGTTCCTTCACTGACATCAGCCCAAAAAAGCCAGCTTTAGCTTACTCAGAAGGAAACGAGCAAGAAGAGTCCGATGAAGAGAGTGCGGATGAAACGTCTAAGCTTTTCACCTGTCCTGTTGAAGGATGTGTAAAAATGTTTCAGCGTTATACTTCCCTCGACAACCATCTTCAATATGGCAAGTGTCAGCTTAAACAAGAGAAAGAAAGTCTTTTTGACAAAGCGAAATCTATGTATCATGAAAGACTACTGGAAAGACATGCTCCCCAACCAACTCTTCAGCCGACCGAAGCAGCGAGAACAGAAAGCCAACCTTCTGCTTTAAACAAAGGATGGGCCTTGAAACCTACTAAAAAATCCGCCAGGTTTTCTGAAAAACAAAAGGCGTATCTGGATGACATGTTTAATATTGGACGGGATACTGGACAAAAGCAAGACCCCAATAGCGTCGCCACAGAAATGAGGTACGCAAAGGATTTGAATGGCAATCGTCGATTTGAGTTCGGAGAATTTCTGACTGCAACCCAAATCCAGTCATACTTTTCCAGAAAGGCTGCCAAGACCAAGAAAGGCACCACTGCCCAGAAAGAATACACCGCAGACCATGACCACGAAGCCACTGCAGCGGCTGAAGAAGCAAGTGTATACCACCTTACTAGGAGCACTATAATGGATCAGTGTCAACTCAGACATCCAATTACATACAGGTCTATCAATCTTTGTCATCTCTTTCAGAGCAAGACCATGAACAACCTGTCAATCGCACTCCTCAAATCAATCTGTGATGAACTTGAATTGGATACTACATCTATAACTTCTCGGCGTAAGGCACCTTATATACAGTTGATAAGTGACGTATTAAAAACATGTAGCTGTTTACAAGAAATATGGGTATGAACAATGATAGATGGTTTCAGTTTTGTCTACAGAGAAATTTAATGTATACTTATAAAACAATATTTTGTCCAAAGCAGTTAAGGTTAACAATGTCGATTAATACTAGAGACAACGTCGTAGAAAGAACGTCTGTTTCCTCAGGCTACTCATGTGACTGCAAATCATAAATTAAATAATATTTCTTTTTCTTGTTTGTCCAGCCTTTGGAGCTGCTGTAGGTGATAATCGAATAGTTCGAAGTTTTCGAACCAGCCAGTGCGTTTATAAAATTTGAATTTGTCAACAACGACCACAAGCTTATTTATTTATTTAATTATTTTTATTTTATTATCAGTTTATTATTATTGACAATATTTTAAGATTACCATTCAGGCAATAATCAATCTACATGACCAAACTTCAACAAAGCCTCACTATCAGGCTTTAATTTAGTTTAGTTTATTAAAATTGCCACAAAAAAATCAGTAAATGTGAAATGTAAAGTTTGTACAAGTACATAAATATGTGAAAGTAAACCATGATCAGTTGTTGACAGGGGTGAGGTAAATTACTATTGTAAATAAATAAACATTCAATTTTGTATTTAGGTAGCATAATTGTAAATAGCATATATTGAATAAACCAAAATACAAGGCTTCAGCCCGGCAATCTAAGTAAATCGGCTTTTGTAACCGAGCCTGCACTGCAAACCAATAAACTAAATTTGACGCTTGTGTCACGCACTCCAGTTGTTATTTTATTATACACTATTACTAATTCGTCGTTACTAGGATATATGTCCGCATCTAATTTGGCTTATATTCTTCAAGATAACATGTCTATTCAGGTAAGATATTTCTATTCTCATCTAAATGGTAATCATCAACTTCAAGTTGTGTTTTGGACTGTGTTTTTAACACTTTTAAACCCTAACTGTCACGGCAGGATAGCGTTTCGATTTGTCAGTTGACCCCGTACACACGGATTAAGCTTCACTCGGATGTGTTGACTCCAAACCCATGCTTTAAAACATCTTAACAGTCCTCAGTATATTACTGATTTCGGTTTGAGCATGTTTAATAAAAGAAATATATCGTTTTTACAAGTGGATGAATTTTAATTTTATAACAAAAGTTTTGGGTTGTTTACGAACTGGCGCGTTTTTGTCGCTAAGTAGCTGTTACACTTCGTCTTGTCACGGCTGCAGTTTTTATTTGCCCAAAAATTTTATTTTATATATTTGAAGGGTAACTATTGTTCTTTCATCCAGATATAGTTTTGACATGTGAATCGATGTAACATGGGAGATATTTTGCGTTAGATTTACCCATTATAAAATTACTCGAAAATGTAAAAATAATTGAAAAATCTGAAAAATATTCATTTTTATTCAAAATGCCGAAATAATTTGTGTCCTTATAATAAAACATCTGTACTATGTGCAAGTCAACAGTTTTTGATAAAATATACACAGTTTATTGTGAAAAATAGCGATTTTTGGAATACGGTGAAATAACCTCGAAAAACCGGAAGTGAACTCGAAAATCCAATATCGACCTCGTTCTCCTAAACTATTTATCCGATGGAAACGAAACTCACACAGAATGAATAGTTCATATAGACCTACATTCTGGCAAAGTTTGAAGGATTTTCATTTTTTCCTATTACCGGTCATACCTGACCGTCTCGGACATCCACTCTTAAGAGTGATAGTCAGCAAAAATCAAACATAACGCGGCAATACTTGAAAATTAGATTTCGCTCATATTTTAACCATAGGTAGGCCCTGATGTAAGAAGAACTGCTATGTATTTAGTTTTGTAAAATACCGCTTAGTTCTCGAGATATTCGAAAAAATATGTTTTCGGCTAAATTCGCTAATTTTCGACCGATAATTTATACCAGTTTTAAAAGCTTGTAATTCTAACCTAGCTTGTAATTCTAACCTAGATGAAGTTTAGAAGCTGTTGTATTATTTATTATTAATACAATCATCGATGCTGTCATTATGTATTTTAACAATTGTACATAGCGCTTGACGCCGTATGAAATTGACAAGTAATGTTTAATTAACTCGCTCGCGCTAATGCTTTCAAAGATCTAGACGAAGTGCACAAAAATAAACCCAAAACAAACTTTTCCAATAGTTTTTTTTTACAGTATTTCTTGATTTAATAGCTAAATATTTTGCTGCATTTGATAGTATTTTTATACATTTATATTTACATATAACCAGGAGTAGGATATTCAATTGGGACGTAAGTTCTAGCTGTTTCTTTCTCCTGTCACATCTATATATAGTTTTTAAACGTTTTTACTAGCAATATTTCTGACAAATAAATAAACTAAGCTTATAAACTATCGTTTGTGGTGTATCTTTTAAATACGAGTAATGCAAGATGTTGCGTGACCTTTGAATTTGCATGCGTAATTAGATTTCAACATAGTCGTATTTCGTACGAATTAAACGCTAGAAACAATTGAAAACATGTGTAGAAAGCGTCCGAATCATAAAGTATAGCAGAATATAATTAGGAATACATCTAGGAGAAGTTCAATGAGTAATACCGTGCATGTTTTTAATTCCGATACAAAATTAAAAGGCCTTAAAACAACAGAGTAAGAATAATACAATATTTATTTGTAATATTAAAACATGTAGTTTGATTTGTACTAATTATGTCCATGTAACTCAATGTCCAGCAAAGATCCGATGTCATTTTGTTATGATCAGTTTGAAAATTTTTCTCCGTTGCTAGTGCTTACTTGTGACGAAGATGGTGTGTCAACATATCTTGTTCAGTTGCAGAAAATGACTTCAACTCCTCTTCATCTGCTTAATTCATGTGAAAGATTATTCTTTTGTCTTTCCACTGGTTATGATTTTTGACCATCATGATGTTGTTTTAAGCACGTTTTTTATAAAAATATGATCGATAAAGTTGGCAACGATGCGAACACAATCAAAGCGGCTAATAGCAAACAATTACTTGTCAATTTCATACGGCGTCAAGCGCTATTAAAATGTACAATTGTTAAAATATATTATGACAGCATCGATAATAATAATAATAATAATAATAATAATAATAATAATAATAATAATAATAATAATAATAATAATAATAATAATAATAATAATAATAATAATAATAATAATAATAATAATAATAATAATAATAATAATAATAATAATAATAATAATAAATAAATAATACAACAGTTTCTAAACTTCATCTAGGTTAGAATCACAAGTGAAACCTAATGTTTATAGCATTTTTCCTGCTGTTTTTTTTTTTTAATAACAATATGTGATTCGAGAGCAGAGAATTGACTGACGGATATGATTTGAATAAAATCACTTCTTGGTTTCTATTTTATTAATAATACGTATCATTTCTTTTAAAATGGCAGTATAAACTTCTTGTTAGTCTTCAAAATCGTTTTCTTTCTTGGAAGTTAACACGAAGCCGCTTTAAATTCGAAATAAGTTTAATATATGCAAATTACATTAATCATGCCGATACATAAAATTTACAACTTTTCTACAACTTCGAGAGTGTAATACAACACGAAAAGTACATTACCCCAAACCAATTTTACTTGTTTCGTAAAGGCCATTATTTAAACTTACCCTTGAGGTGTTTTTTTTTTTTGTAAAATGTTTGCGTAGCACATGGAAAAAACTTTGATTATATTCACCCTATTTTTAGAGAGGTTAAAAATGTCCCCTAAAAATAAATTTATTTAAAATAGAAGGATTTTATGAAAGTTCATAAAAGCCTTTAAAATGATACTTTAAATACTATTTAATAATTCTGTGGTCTTTAAACAACGATACATTATTTAGGTTGCTTGCGACAAGCTTTTTAAACTGGTATAAATTATCGGTCGAATATTAGCGAATTTAGCCGAAAACCTATTTTTTCAAATATCTCGAAAACTAAGCGGTATTTTACAAAACTACATACATAGCAGTTCTTCTTACATCAGGGCCTACCTATGGTTAAAATATGAGCGAAATCTAATTCTTAAGTCTTGCCACGAATTTGCGAAAATGTCTGGTTTTTGCTGACTATCACTCTTAATTAACAAATAAAACACATTTACTGTGTTTGCACATGCTAATGCAAACCGAGATGTGGTTGGGAGAATTCGAGAGCAGATCAGTGCAAACACGAGCCGCAGGCGAGTGTTTGCACCTGCTCGAGAATTCTCCCAATCACATCGAGGTTTGCATTAGCCTGTGCAAACACAGTCAATGTGTTTTATTTGTTTTATAAAAATTTTTATTTCTTTTTAATAAATAAACGATTGATTAAAACCGAAGAATTTTTAATTTAAATACAAATTCTCCTTACATTCGTGTGTATTTGAAACAACCAATCAAATCGCACGAATAAGACGCACAACCAATCAAATTGCGAGTTTGATTCATGCCTCCAAACATGACATTGAAATTGAAAAACAAGATGGCGGCCGCGAAAAATGTGTTGTTTTCGTGATTTTATAGATAGTTTTTAGATACTTTATACCATCACAAAATGCCCCAAAAATGGGAGAAATGGAAAATTCACATCAAAAGAAGAGTATATACGAAGAAAGAAGGTTGAAGAACTATTTAATGACAAGAAAACCCAGGATGAAAATCGGGTTTTGGCCGATAGCTCGCGGTAAATTTACGTCGACCGATGGAAAAGCAAAAAGCCAAAATACACCTTGGGATGAAGGAAGAAGGATTGTGGAGGTAAAAGTGTTAGAAGAATATCTGAAATCTTGCACTGACTGTGGAGAAGGCCTATATCTTCATCAAATTGTCGAAGAAAAACGATATGGTTTTAGTAGTTTATTACCGGTGTAATTGCGGAGTGTTGTTGAACTCAGTTTACACAAGCAAAAGTCATCGACGAAACGACAGCTGCAAAACTGGCATTCCTATTTATGATGTTACAGCCAAACCCACTGAAGCGTTCCTATCGAGGTTAGAACATTCAATTTGTTTATCATTTTATTTGTTTATTTGAAATTTGCATAAATGAATCGATTCTTGTAGTTTTCAAAAACCGCTTCTAATCAAAACTTACTTTTTTTGGACAACAGAAACTTGCTAAACTCATTCTGCTTACAACCAATATTGTTATAAATGCTTACTAAGGTATTTTATTACAATAGCATTATCAGTTATTGACCACAGATCGTGATTTCGGGACTTATTAACGGTTGACGGTTGAAGTCTTACAATATCGGTTTCGTTTTTGCAAGTTTAAAAACAAATTTAAACTTTAAATTCAAAGTTTTGAAGAATAAATCGAGCCTTCCAATCTCGATAGGAACGCTTCAGTAGGTTTGGCTGTAACACAAAAGCAGCTACAGGTAATTTAGTAATAGCGGAGCTCCGCGCGGGTCGAAGGCCCGCGCAAGCGGAGCACCATACTTAAGAAAAAATGGTAACCCATCGAGTTGAATTTTCATGGACACCACATAGGATCGCGGGCGCGCACGTCCGTACAACGGCGTACGTCCGTGCCCATCGCGATACTGATTGGCTGTTACATTTCGGCGGGAAAGTGATGCGAATAGCAGAGCCCGATCGAAAGCAGGTTGTTCTTTTATCGACAAAAAAAGTCAAACAAACAACAACAAAATACAATATTTAAAATATCAACTGAGAAAGATGAACATCGAAGAAAACAAAAATAGCTTTGGCCGAAGAAGATAATAAACTTGGGCCGGATACAAAAATGAAGAAATTTAACAGTAGAAAAGAAAACGACTGAAAGGCCTAGAAAACGTGTCTGTAGCTTCTTGGATGAATAAAGACTTAGTACCAAAGAACAAAATAAACTTGAAGGAGACAAAAATGAGGAAATTTAACTAAAGAAAAGGAAAATAATGAAAGGCCAAGAACACGTGTCTGTGGATACAACTTCGTATAAGAATAAAGACTACAGCAACGTAAAAGATTTGAAAAAGAAGCGACTTTATTCGTTATGAAAACTATCTTCAAAATGCTTCCTTCAGCACAGTTTATTTATGGATTTTCAAGCTTCGCAGTTGAACTATGACCTATGTTTAATTCATCAAAACTGATTCAAGTACATACATGTATTCGTCAAAATATTATCGATGTCATTGAGAAGAAGAAAACCTCAGGAAAATAATCACCGATAAAGTAAGTTCAACGAATTATTTTTTCAAGTCAGTTTTTTGAGAGAAAAATTGTTTGATAACGAGCGTGAAAAAAAACACCTAAAAACTTGAAATAATTAAACTTCAAAAAAGGAAAAATCCTTTCTCTTTTTTATTATATATATAAAAAAAGTTTTATCTCCTAGCTTTAAATTTACTTTTATTTCGTTGCCTTTGGTCGATTCAAAAAGAGATTTATTCATTACGTACTTTTTACAAACTCATAAACGGTAAACATTAAAGATTAATTAAAATACAAACATAATTCAAAATTGGTTGAATATTTTTGTTTATTTAGCAATAATGACTATTTTATGGTTACTAAACGAGCCTGTTTTTTTTACAGAACAATATGATGTTTTACAAAAACTTTTTCATAATAAAATACCTTGTTTTAAGATCATTTTCTTTTCAAATCGATCCTGTGTTGGTTGATACTTGAGGTCTTTAATTCCACTTCAAAAGCACTTTCAGGTCGTTTGTGTTTTGTTTGAATTTTGAAGATTTGCCATAACTACTTTTTTAAATAGTAAATCTAATGCGATGAAAAGGGTTTTTTTTATATAGAAATGTTCTAGAAATCCGTTTTTTTCCTTTTAATAGCGGAGCTCCCGCGCGGGCCCAAGGCCCGCGCGAGCGGAGCACCATACTTAAGAAAAAATGGTAATGCATCGAGTCTATTTTCGATGGTTTTTACACAGGTATCCCAAGCGTACGTCCGACGTCCGACGTCCGACGTCCGCGCCCATCGCGATGCTGATTGGCTGTTACATTTCGGCGGGAACAAAAGTGACTCACGCGCGCCAAATAGCACTAGACCAACAAAGCAAAGTTTTCGGCAAACAAACAACAACAAAATACTACTTGCTAATAGCAGAGCTTTCATTAATTCAAAATAACAATGGAGAAAGATGAACTTCGAAGAACATAAAGAGAGTTGTGACCGAAGAAGAACATAAACTTGAAGGACACAACAAAGAAGAAATTATACTAAAGAAAAGCAAAAGACTTATTCCAAAAGATCAAGAAAACGTATTTGTAGATACCTTCGTGGAAGAATATTAAAAGACTACGCGCAATTCAAAACAAATTGATAAAGAAGCGACCTTGTTTGTTATGAAAACTGTCTTCAAATTGCTTCCCTCGGCACAGTTTATTGAAGGATTTTCAAGCTTGGCAGTTGAACTATGAAAAATGTTTAATCCATCAAAATTCAAGTACATAAGCTTACATATATTCGTCAAAATATGATCAATGTCATTGAAGAAAGAAAACCTCAAGAAAATAATCACCGATAAAGTAAGTTCAAGTGTTTTTTATTATCCATGGTTCAAGATTATCATTTGTTTCAAGTTTTTGAGAGACAAAACTCAAAAATTAGTTCAATCTTCAATGAATTGAAATACAAACATAATTTAAAATTGGTTGAATAACTTCTGTTTATTTAGCAATATTAACTATTTTATGCTTACTAAAGGAGCTTTTTTAGTAGTTAAAGTTTTTTTTACAGAACAAAATGATGTTTTACACAAAGTTTTTCATAATAAAATACCTTGTTTTAAAATCCTTGTCTTTTCAAATCGATCTTGTGTTAGTAGAACTTATAATTCTTGAGGCGTTTAATTCAGTTCAAAATAACTTTTTGTTTTGTTTTATGATTTGGCACGACTACTTTTTAATAAATCTAATACGATGAAAAGGTTTAACCTTTTCTATCCGGAATCCTAACTAACTTTGGAAAATAAAAGAAGGTAAAAAAAGCGGCCGTAATACGACTGTTCAGCCAAAGCACTTTTTCAAGGCGTTATCAAAAGCAAAATAAGCTTACTGCAGTAATGACTTAAAAATAAAAGGGATAATAATAAGGCTATTCACACTATCGTTTGGGAATCGTATTTTCCATCAAAAACATTTTTGTATTATCCATCAAAAAACATTTCTGAACACTTTTTTGTCTGAACAACACTTTTGACTGAAGTGACAGTTCAAAATTTGAGAAAAAGATGAAAAAGTGCATAGAATGAAAACGATAACCAACCTAAGAAAAAGCAGTGGAATTTATTACATTTTTTTTACTTACATTAAATCAATTTCCATTCATGAATTGTCCATTAACATGCTTTTATCGGACTTTTTTCAATGAGAAATCTCCGTCCCTCGTGTAAATGACAAACTTTCCTTTCGTGCGTTGCGTTACATGATGGCGTCATCTACATCGATAGCCAATGAGGTTTTTGACATTATGTCAATCAAAAAGAGAGCGAGAAATATCTTACATTTTACTGGCTTTTCCAGGGCTTTGTTTTGATTCTCTCTCCGCTTGCTGAATCTCCGAAAGGTTATATTTTTCGATGAAAAATGCTATATAAATTACAATAAACAGTAAGTTGTATAATAAATCCCTTATTAGATATTTTCTTGGGTATTACGGGCTGGCATTTTACTCATTGCTTGCTGATTAAACGTACGCAACTCGTAAAATATCAGCACGTATATTATACCCAAGAAAATATCTTATAAGTGGTATTTACATGCACATATTGATGTTGTAAGAAAAAATTAAACTGGGAGCTCCGCTATTAGGTATTACCTAATTTGTATATTACATAGTTACCAATTTTCAATTTTCTCATCAGTTATTTCAAGACCCCCCTTTTTGTCAATATGAAGCTCAAAATCTTGATTTTTCTCAGCGTTTTGTCTTGTGTTTGAATCGAATTTGAAGGTGCATTGGCGTTCGCAAACACGCCAATGTACGCGTGTCGTGACACAAAGTCACGCTGTCACGAAGTTTTCTGTGATTTGAACTCAAAAAGTAAAATCTAAAAATTCATATCTTTCAAAAACGCGTGAATACCCCTAATTTTGTTTCTCTAGAAAAGTTATAGTGAAATCGAAGTTTTTTTCTAGGCTCATATTTTATAAACAAAAATTGTTTGGTTTGGATTTTTAGTCAATAATTCATCATGCACATAAAATACCTTTTTCATAATTTGAGCATAAAAT
Source organism: Metridium senile (assembly GCA_949775045.1). Taxonomy (NCBI): domain Eukaryota; kingdom Metazoa; phylum Cnidaria; class Anthozoa; order Actiniaria; family Metridiidae; genus Metridium; species Metridium senile. The sequence continues at coordinate 7,462,367 of OX459104.1, forward strand.
TATTGAAAAATATAGTACGTTGTATGCGTGATAAATAAAATTTTTGAATTTTTATCGAAAATATATATATCGCAGATTATTATTTGCTCATAAAGTAAATAAAATTAAAAGTCCGTTCCACCTATGTCTATGATTTGGTAGTTGTCTTTTGCGGTTACATAACTAAAAAAATTACAGTTAAGATTGGGCATGGCCCATGCACAAAAACTATTTACATGCACATATTGATGTTGAAAGAACAATTTAAACTGGGAGCTCCGCTATTAGGTATTACCTAATTTGTATATTAGATTCATTAAAGAAGATGTTATTTTTTTATGAAAAATTTTCCTATCAAATTTACCGACGGTGTCGCTCACAACCGTGTTTGCACAGGGAAATGCAAACACGGCTCTCGACCAATCAGAGCGCACGGACTAACTTAAATATTTTATAAAAGCGTTTAAACATTGCCAATCAACAAAATTGAACGAATGTTGAAGCAAATGTTGAAACCGTTTGCCCGGGCCTTATTAAAGATATCTTACTTGTGTTTGGCAACGCGATTTTCCTCGTACATAACAGTATAGCGATTGTTTTTCCGCGTTTTCAATCCGATGGCGGCTATCTGGAGTACCCACTCATCTAGACAGCCAGATGAGAAGCCAGGGTGATCTGTTATACATGCTGGCGGTTCTTCGACGAGCTCTGCTAGCCTTTCTTGACACCGATCGATGTCGCAACAACAAAAGCATTCCTCCGGCTTTGTTATCAACTCCAAAGAGCAGTGTGTACACTTGCACCTGTGAAACAGTAAAATTGCTGTAAATAATTATAAAAAAATTACACAAAACCATTCATTTTAAGGTAAGAAATCGATGGTAAGTATTATAAACATACCACGAATGAACGTCTTGCTCTTCATATAAACGTCTCTTTAGCATCGCTTCTTCCTCTTCTTCGGCGGCTAAAGTTTGTCTATATAACTCGTTCTCCTCTTCAGTAGCGATCGGCTCTATGTCCTCATCGTTCTGAGAGAGAATGTTTTCACCTGGGTTCATAGTAACGCTTTCTGAATCGCTCGAATAGTCAGTACTTTCTGAATCAGACGCCATGTTGTATGCCAAGTCTATCAAGTAACTGACATCACGCGCAGACTGCTGTACAAAAAAAAAATGCGGGACAAGTAGGCGACAGTCCAGCGATGGCGAATAGCTGTTTAAAGTAGGTTTAATGACAATTTTTGTTAGGGAAATGCATTAAAACACCTTTTTTTTGGCAAAATAAGAAGGAATTACTTATTTTTCATCATTTAAAGCTAAAAAGGTTATGTTAAATTGCAGTTCACTTTCGTAGTATTCTTGTGCTAGTCCCCCTTTAAAAACTTTACAACTCTAAAAGTTATTCATCCAAAGCATCAAAAAGCGAACTTTATTGTAGAATTGAATTTGGAGTTTATCAACAAATCAAAATTGCAAGCAACATTTTACTAGATGGAGAATTGAAGCTGGAACTCTGGTTGAATCAGTTCGCTTCCTGATTTAGTGAATTGGCTTGGGATGTAAATAATTCATTCAAAGACTTCAGAATCTCTACAAGTCACAACGGACCATCCTACAAAGAGTAAATTGAATCTCTCTGGATATTTTTTTACGGGTCAATATCTGTTCTAATCAATTATCATTATCATAAATCCAAAAAATGTGCTGTTTATCGTCCATCAAAAACTGGGAAGTCACCGCTAAAGCTGGCCAAATGGACAAATATTACTTCATTCGAATACAAAAGCATTTTGGTTGTTCTTCTCCGTTTGACCTTTACGTAAACAACCAACCTATTTCAAAACAACTACCACTGAAAAATTACTCGCCCTTTTATCGACTTCGAGGACAATTCGGCTGGGAACAAGATAACAACAATTTTCTCCTTGTTCGAGATTTATTACTCTTTGCGGCCTTTTCGCACAAATACAGATTATTTGTCAACAAGTTTGATACTGAGAATGGACTTGAGTTCTCCGAGTTTTGGAAACATAGAGGCTGGCAGCATTTATTTGTAGGAGTTGGTTTGATAACTTTATGTGTTGGTTTAAGCCTTATTGTTAGCCATGTTGGACAAAATACGTTTCTCCTCTGGATGGATATAATACTAGCAGTCTTGGCTGTCGTTTTCATGTTGTTTGGAGTGTTTTTAATCATGTACAAACACAAAAGATATGGGGATATTTACATTGTTGGAAACTCCGAGGTAAACGAAGGATTTGAAGACGAAGTGGAAAACCACAATATTGTAGAAGCAACTGCTACTAGCAACTGTTGATGTTGATTCGAAAACAATGGTCTACAGGAAGTCGAAAAGTGGCCCAGCCAGTGATGAGAGCGTTGGCCTTCTATAACTGGCCTTTTATCTGCGAGTTTATTACACGGCTTCAAAAACTCCAACCTATATTTTGTGCTTTTGTAAAAAAATCAAGGGTTTATGAAATTTTATTAGAGAAAATTCAGTTTAAAGTTTATGTAAATTAGTGTGAATCTTCAGCGACAAGTGAATAGAGTTTGCTTGATGTGTTGTTCTCTCTCGTGCCACGAGGGTTTTTCTCCGGGTTATCCGGTTTTCCTCCCTTCTCAGATGAAAATCAACATGTGAGCAGATTATGTTGTAAATATGGAAGATAGTGGTAGTGAGTGTGAGTGAACCTCACGGAAGAGCCCCGACGGAAAGTCATGGTTGTAAAATATGTAAAATATTCAAAAAAAAGTCATTTGAAAACCAAAATGAGTTATTGGTATACTGTTTTACATAAAGAAACTAAAAAAAATGTCGTTTGTGATCAGAATGGCGCTTTACATTCAACAACAACAAAATAACGGTTTGACTTTCATAAACTTCAATAATTGCTGCCGCGCGAAGCGAGCCTGTAATTATATTAATTGTCGCCAGTAAGAACTAAGAGCTAGGCAAACGAAATGTTTCGATATAGAGAACAATCTCAAGAGAGAGAGAGATAAAATTATTGTTATGGTGATTCAAGGTAAATCGTAGGCAAACTTTTCTCAAGAATTAAAAAACTTGAGACGTCCATAAAAAAAGTACAACTTCATGTAAACAAAAATGGCGGAATAAATGGCGGACCAAAATGGCAAGCGCGTCCACCAACAGAAAAGGGCGGGAAAATAAATGCTACACGCGTCAAACTGGTAAAAACAACGAAAACAGCGGGAAATTAAATGTCATTGGCGAGCAGCTGATTGAGATGTTAAAAAAGTGATTTATTTATTTTTATAAATATATCCCATCCGCCATTTCGGTCTAAGTGAATTACGACCTTCATCAAGACAACCTTTTTGAAATATTATGTATGTTAAACTTCTCCAAAGTTGGTGTGTCCGGTTGCCATGGCGTGTTCTTGTGCTTCGGCCTGACCGGTCAAACTGGTATTACAGGCTATACAACGTAGAGTAAACTTTGAAACATTGTTGAAGTTGCGGTTCTGTAAAAAAATAATGATTGGAATGGTAATGATGATGATGATGGTTGTGATCATGATAGTGATGATGATGAATTTGACGACCATGATGATGATATGGTGAAGTGGTGGTGATGATAATAATAGTGATGATGATGATGCTTGTGATGATGATGAATTTGACGACCTTGATGATGATGGTGAAGTGTTAGTGATGATAATAATAGTGGGGATGATGATGATGATGGTGATGAGAATAATGATAATTTAATAACCTTTACCACCACTATCATCATAACCATCATTTAATCATCAGTACTATTGTCACATGCGATGTTGAATTGATGTTGAAATATTTTAAAGGCCCGGGCAAGCGGCTTCAACAAAATTGAACGGATGTTGAAGCAAATGTTGAAGCCGTTTGCCCAGCATTAACCTTTGCGTGGGAAGCTCCCGAAACAGACCGACGTTGGTTGTGAATGCGTTGCGTTACTCACCGGCTGACTACAAAAGTCACACAACTAGAATTACAACCCCGCCATTACTAAAAACTTACTCAGAAATATATGAAAATAATATTAAGGTTTTTATACTCATTATGAGTATTGATTTTAGGACGTTTCTAATATATTTTAATTAACTATAAAATGATCAATTTATACTATCATTAAAATTGAAACTTCAATAATGCTTTTGCTAATTTCAGTACAAAACTAACAAAAAAAACCACCAAATACTCAGTAAAAACAGAGGTAAACAATAAAATATAACAATTTGTACTGTGATTAAGACTATTGTTGACATCCTCTATTGTAATTGGGTGTTGTTTTTAGTCGGTGACATAATTCAAAACACGTAGTAAAAAAGTTGGTGCCTAAATATTACCACTATGTTCATAACTACGCGCTGGCCACAAGCTCAAATCCGTTTTGCAAGTTTGACGAGCGCTGCCATCAATCATTTCGGTAGACGTCACGCCTCCTTGGCGACGCGTGGTCCGTCGCTCGACAAGTGTGTTCGTTTGTTTACAGACCTCGTCTTCGTAATTCGTAAGCTTCGGTATAATTTTCTATTATATTCTTTATTAAAAGAATATCTCTAGCTGCAGTTCACATGCACAAGACAAACACAAAACAAAAAAATAGAGAAATACATGAACGTTTACAAACTAATTATAATGATTACTCTCTTCACACTTAAATAAATTCGACAACAGTCACGGCAATTTTAGTTTTAGCTGATCAGGGCAAAGCAGTTAAGCTTTTTCAACAATATTTCATATACTTTCGAATAAGACAGTGTTATCGTGATTTTCTCTTGTCATGACTATACCATCAAGAAATCTTGTTTTTTCATGTAATCGAGAACAATATTCCACAGATGTCGTTTGGCGATATAACCTTTTTTATTTTTCTGACAAACTTCTCGCTGACAAAGAGACGATTGGCAATTTCTTTGACCTCAAAGAAACAGGATAACTTGCAACCATTATAGATGATTTGCTCCGTCTATAAACAAACACTTGTCGAACGACGGACCGCACCTCGCCAAAGAGGCGTGACGTCTACCGAAATGATTGACGGCAGCGCTTGTTAAATTAAACTTGCAAACGATTTGTACTTGAGGCCAGCGCGTAGTTATGAACATAGTGGTAACAAACATTTAGATTTTTTATGTATTTTAATATTTAAAATTATTTTGTTTGGCATTGGACAAACTTTTTGAAATGAAATACACACGGAAATAGATTTCTAACAAATTACGTCATGGTAAAAATATGTAGACTGTCACGAGATACGAAAGCCACTCATCCTCTTATTTTATTGGGTGTTGTTTTTAGTCGTTGACATAATTCATAGACTATAGCTTACACAAAGGGAACACCCATATTCAGAAGTCCGACTGAGGAGTACAAGCTAGTACAGAACCCTGGATGCTTGGCAAAAACTTCGATAAGAATTAACTGCCGGTAAGTGGCTATTTGTCAATGCAAGCTAAGTCGGGTTAAGGTATGTTTGATATTTAGATCGAAATATGTTAGCTGGAGTCGATTTATATTGTGAGTAGTAAATTGTGGACTTATATTAATCTAAATCTTGAAGTAATGTCGATCGCCGTACATGACAGCGCGAAGCATCAAAGTATGACCACTTTTAATGTATCGACATGCCTTAATTATAATGCGCGCTTTTTGGCTACTAAACAACTCTCTTACAAGCTTCTCGTGGAAATGCGAAATGTTAACGTATAAAATCCATTACAAGAAAGAGTGTGAATACATTAAAAAAGGTTATACTTTTCCGCTTCGCGATAAAATGATATGCCTATAAAATAGACTAGTACTTTAGTGAATTGATTTAACACCATTACGCTTTTTACAATATAAAAATAACAAAATAATTAGCAATGTAGAGTAAGTTTTGATAATCTTGTTGACACGCTTTAGCGTACAGTGGAACCCCGCCAAACGGCCACCCGCTTAATACTGCCACCCGTTATTGAAATGCCCATACATTTTCTGTTAAATTTACCCGCTTAATATGGCCACGCATTAATACTTGTAAACCCCGTATTACGACCAGGACAAATCGGTGATTTTTCTATTTATTCGCTTAACATTCGATAGCTTTTTTTAGCATAAACACAACAACTACAAACATGTTCAGCACGATCGATGCGGGAGTATGACCACATTTATTGTGGTAAAGAGCCTTTTATAAGCCTGCATTTAACATGTATAGCCTGTATTTAAGGTCCTATCCATTACAGTAGTCTGTTTACCTCAATAGCTGGAGATTAAACAATCTTTTTGTGCAAATCGGCTGTTGAATACCAAGTCTTCGTCTTTGAAAAATGCCTGTCTTCAATTTAGAGAACAATGTCGAAGTGTTTGCAGAAACTGCTACTCCAATGACGATGACAATACCATCATTTTGAAGCTTGTATTCTTGTCCAACGCATAGGCATAATAGAAAATAAGGAAAGTCCATTTTTGAAAACAAAATAATCATTTTCGTCACTCTTTTGACACAAAAATAAGCCATAAAATCCACATAAAGAAGTATGCTCAATCGTAAAAAGGTCACTCTACTCAAAAGGTTTACGAGAAAATATGCCTTCATCTATCTTGTTTTGTTCTTCAATGCTTAAAGTTCTTATAAATCAGATTTTAAGTCCAAATGTCCTTTAGGATTGTCCAAAAATAACGAAAAACAAACATATACAAATGTCAAAAATTTCGCCCGAACCTGTGGTTCGAAAATAGGCCAATTCAGCCAATCAGGTCACTAGAAACTATTCTCCCAACATTTGCCACAGACCGGAGTAACAAACGCTTAGATTATTTATATTTTAATGTTTAAAATAAACCGATAATTTTTTTGTTTTGTATTGGACAAGCTTTTTGAATTGATGTACACACGGATATAGTTTTGTAAAGGATTATGTCATGGTAAAAATATGTAGAATATTCAGAAGTTCGACTGAGTAAATACAAACTAGAAAGGACGCTGGATGCTCGGCACAAACTTCGATAAGAATCAAGTTCTAGCGCTAGATTAGGACCAAAAAAGGCTATTTTTCAATGCAAGCTAGCTCGGGTTAAGATATGTTTGATATTTAGATCGAAATATTGTAAGCTGTGGGTCGATTTTGAGTAGGAAAGTGTGGACTGATACTATGAGTTTCAAAAACATTTTATGGCCTTCTTTTATTATGACTGGCATTTTTTACTAATTTTCTTTCTTGTTTTTGCCACCAAGACATTCCGTCACGCAGCTTGCGAAAAATGCCGACTTTGAGGCCTTTTTGCTCGAAATCAACGACGGCGGCCCCCAATTTTTTTTAGCTTATTCGATGTGTCTAATTTAGTTTTATCAACTGGTAAAGTCTCAGGAAATTGACATTTACTTTGCTTTTTCCCGCGAACGTCCTTAAGAGAAGTTGGGTTATAGCTGAGCTCCAATAGTATCAGAAGTTTTAGAAACATTATTTTGAAATACAGTATGCAAGAATCACTTTTAAGTACTAGTTACGCACTGATCATTTAAAACACGTGTTTTTGTTTTCCTGCATTTTTTGATAGACCGCTTAATACGGCCACCCCGTTAATACGGCCACTTTGGGCTGTCCCTTCGGTGGCCGGATTAAAGGGGTTCCACTGTATTTAGCTATTACTCTTACAAACCACGCTATAAAATTTTAGAATTCCTTTTCGGGTTTAAAGTATATCTTACAATGTTTGAACATATACGTTAATAGTTTTAAAACAGTTACATTTATAGTAAAGGTTAGACGTTACAAAACAGCAATGTACAAAAATGTACAAAAAGCAGCCTAATAAATTAGGTTATTGATGTCAAGTGATAAAGTAAGATATCTGTTCAGTGAAGAAAGTGAAGTTAAATTTCACATTTCTAAACAATGCAAACCAAGAGAATGGAACGGCATCCAACGGACAAAGTTTAGCACATAAGTTATCCACTTGAATAAATAAGCTTGCAAAAACAGATGTTTTACGATAGAAATATAGTCAATATCTTAAGTATTCATCAATGCATATATTTAATAAGACCAACGGAGAATACATCTGTTTTGTTTAAAGCAGGATTACCTGACTATATATCATGGCGATTTCTATTCGTCCGAATTTAACTCAAACCAGCCACATATGTCTATGTCAGTAGTGAGTAAATATCATCTGCTTGAGGTTAAACGATGTCTAGATTTGTTTGTTAGTCAATATATCCTTCATTATTACGATCAAAATCATCGGGGATTTCCAAACAAGAACCGGAAAAGTAACATTTATTGACAACAAATTCGATCGCTTCATTAGCTTGAAACTAGTACATTGATCCATAGAGCTTTGATTTGAGGCGTTCTTCACTTGTATCGACCATATACTCCACACACACAAAATTCAAAAGAATGTTATATTTTCATGAAAACATTACCTGTAGAATATAATTTCATAGTTTTGAAAGTTGTGAAAGCTTTGTACATTTTTGCTTATAACAAATAACGCCATTATATGAAGATTGAAGAATGTAGGACATATAACTCCATGTAAAGGTGCACATGTATTATATCTTGGCCTGATTTAGACTGTCTATTATAGCTTATGATAGGCAGTTGATAGATTCAATTGTATATAGTAAGTATTAGCAGCAATTTTATTTCATTTCACGTGAGGGGGAGGGGGATGGGAGAGCTTTTTATTAAATTAATCATTATGGTTTAATTGTTTCCTCCATAGGAATACAATTGTTTAGTTCACTCAAATTCAAGATGGAGTCAAACGATCGTTTCCAAAATCTAAGCGATGATGGTGCCAATGTTGTTTTGCAAAATGGTCGTACTCCTTTAATGGACGCTATACTCAGTGGTGACAATGAACGTTCACTGATGCTAATTGCTAGTGGTGCGCATGTTAATATATCTGATAATCATGGAAAAACTGCTTTAATGTTAGCAGCCGAACATAACAACAAAGAGATCGCAGAATTGTTGATTGAAAAGGGTGCAGAAATCAATATATCTGCTAATAATGGCCAGACTACTTTAACGCTTGCAGCCAATTACAGCAACGATGAGATCATAACACTGTTGATAGAAAAGGGTGCATAAATCAATGCACCTGATTGGTTTGGTCAGCCTGCTTTACTGATTGCTGCCATCAACGACAACAAAGAGATCGTAAGACTGTTGATAGAAAAGGGTGCAGACGTCAGTGTATCTGATGCTTGTCGCAAGACTCCTTTAATGTTTGCAGCCATTAACAACAACGAAGAGATCGCAGAACTGTTGATAGAAAATGGTGCAGAAATCAATGTATCTGATATTTATGGCAAGACTGCTTTGATATATGCAACCATTAGCAACGACGAAGAGATCGTAAGACTGTTGATAGAAATGGGTGCAGAAATCAATGTATCTGATATTGATGGCCAGACTGCTTTGATGATTGCAACCGAACACAACAACGAAGAGATCGCAGAACTGTTGCACGCTTGGCATAACTGACCTCAAAATCGCTCATCAGAAACGTCCTTAAAACTTGGAAATCCTATTTACTTTATGATTTGAAGTCCAAACAAGCTATAATTTTCACAGCACATTATAATATACAATAGATATTATAGTTTATAAAATGCTATATTTTAATGATACTCTGACGTTTCTATGACGTCACATATTACATTTCCTTTTATGGTTATTTCTTATGCTTTATCAATGTATTGATAATTCTTGCTGATCTGAATAGGTATAGTGTGAAAAATATTTAGCCGTTAACCGGAAATCGCAATGACGTTTCTAACTAGAGTTATAAAGGATTATACATTTTTTTGACGTCATAATATGTGACGTCATATTGAATTATATGTGTATATGAACTCCCACGGTTTTTTGGCGTTTTAATAAGTTGATATATAGCTAAGTCATGAACTGAAAAAAAAATTGGATTTGAACATTTATTTGCGGAGAAATAGCGCTCTAAACTTTAAAATCGACCGCACCCCTTCGGGTTGGACGGGAATCGAAACTTTGAGGAGACTGGCCCTAGGGCATTGATGACGTAAATTCGGGACTATTTCGCAGCTTGTACAAAGGCTAGTATGCGGACTTCAGTAAACTTATCATCGTTTTACTGGAGTTTTTTTAGACATTGTGCCAAGCAGATCCGTTCTGGGAGGTTGTTCTAATAGAGTAGAGGACAAAAGAGGCATTCGACTGCATTAATATATTTGGGCAAAGATCGTATGCTTAATAAAGTGAGAACACGTAAGAGGGTCAACTTGGTTTTACAAAGACTCCTTCTGCTACTTTAGCAGTAATCATTTCAACGGCTAACCCCAAAATTATTCCCTGAAATATTTGTTAGTGAATTGAAGAAACATCTGGCTCATCTGATAAGAGTTGAATTTGGAATTGATTCAGCCTAGATTTATAGGATGAAGAACCAAAACAAATGTCGAGCAGAAACAACGCGTACGAATGGTAATGAAGCGTTTCAAACACTGTATGGCAAATGTATCATGGCAACTCTAATAGTATAATTATAACTGAAATCTTTGCTATATGCTACTTTGAAGATATTATATTGACATATTATTGAACTGTTTATATAAGTTCTAAAGAAAGCCATTCTAGTGTCACGAGTCAGCATTTCGCGTACGCCAATTACTAATGATTGTTGAAAAAACTAGCGAGAGACCGCCGGTTTAATACTGACTCCATGAAGTTGAAAAACAAGACAAGTTAATCATTTTACTCTGATACTAATAATACTTGTTATTGTAATCAAGTTTCTAAATAGATTTAAACTAGTTTTAGAATAAAGTTTGCTAACACTTCTTGATAATGAAAGTCATTGAATCATTGAGTGTTAACTTATATAAACAATTTATGATAACATACCACAAATTATTATTTTGTTGTTGTTGTATTCTTTATTATGAAGCACTTTTTATGAGTTCAAAATGCATTTTATTATAAAAATATGTTCAACTACAAATGGATAAAACGGGTATATGTTACCAGGGGAAATCATTGAAAATTTGAAGCGTTGAAACTGTAGTAGTTGTAAAACATCATTTATTTCATACATACTGAGATTTTCTTTAGTAATCAGCCTGTGTGAAAAGCCATTACGCGACTACGCTAGGCCAATCAGAGAGGCGAAACGATTTTCTCACACAGTGTTTCGTCCAATCACAAAGCACCTGTCAACACGAACTGGCAGCTTTGCCTCTGTTCATTCAGCTTCTGGTCGCTTTTGGTTTTGCAGTCGTACAAAGCAGTTCGAGTATGTCTGATAATTCAAGAAGATTTTTAGCGGAGCTCCGCGCGGGACGAATGCCCGCGCAAGCGGAGCATTATACTTAAGAAAAAATGGTAACCCATCGAGTTGATTTTTCATGGACACCACATAGGATCGCGGGAGCGCACGTCTGTACGTGCCCATCGCGATACTGATTGGCTGTTACATTTCGGCGGGAAAATGTAGTTTGACGCGCGTGCGCCGAAATACGGCAATGGGTCTATACATTTTTGTTGTTTTGTACGTTTGCTCGACAACGACTGTGGTCGACAACAAAATTATAACAAACACTTTTTAACAACAACAAAGCAAGAGTCTCGATCTATTTGAGATGTCAACGAAGGAATTCAAAACAGAGAAGACAAAAGGAGTCTTGACAGAAGAAGAAAAACTAAAGAAACGTGAAATCAACAAAGCAAAGTTGTTCTTTTATCAACAAAAAAGTCAAACAAGCAACAACAAAATAGTACTTGCTAATAGCAGAGCTTTCATTAATACAAAATATGAACGGAGAAAGATGAACTTCGAAGAACATAAAGAGAGTTTTGATCGAAGAAGAACATAAACTTGAAGGACACAAAAACGAAGAAATTATACTAAAGAAAAGCAAAAGACTGATTACAAAAGATCAAGAAAACGTATTTTCCTTCGCGGAAGAATAGATCTGACAGCAATTAAAAAAAAATTGATAAAGAAGCGACCTTGTTTGTTATGAAAACTGTCTTCAAATCGTTTCCCTCGGCACAGTTTATTGAAGGATTTTCAAGCTAGGCAGTTGAACTATGAACAATGTTTAATCCATCAAAATTCAAGTACATACATCTATTCGTCAAAATATGATCAATGTCATTGAAGAAAGAAAACCTCAAGAAAATAATCATCGATAAAGTAAGTTCAAGTGTTTTTATTATCCATGGTTCAAGATTATCATTTGTTTCAAGTTTTTGAGAGACATAACTCAAAAATTAGTTCAATCTTCAACTCGTTTCGTCGTAGTTTTCGTGTAAAAGTAGGGACTGTTTTGCAGTCTAAATTAGTTCAATCTTCAACTCGATTTGTCATAGTTTTTGTGTAAAAGTAGGGTCTGTTTTGCAGCCTAAATTAGTTCAATATTCAACTCGTTTTGTCATAGTTTTCCCTCATAAACGGAAAACATCAAAGATGAATTGAAATACAAACATAATTTAAAATTGGTTGAATAACTTCTGTTTATTTAGCAATATTAACTATTTTATGCTTACTAAACGAGCTTTTTTAGTAGTTTTTACTTCAAAGTCGTTAAAGTTTTTTTTACAGAACAAAATGATGTTTTACACAAAGTTTTTCATAATAAAATACCTTGTTTTAAAATCCTTGTCTTTTCAAATCGATCTTGTGTTGGTAGAACTTATAATTCTTGAGGCATTTAATTCCATTTCAAAATAACTTTTTGTTTTGTTTTGAAGATTTGCCATGACTACTTTTTAATAAATCTAATACGATGAAAGGTTTAACCTTTTCTATCCGGAATCCTAACTAACTTTGGAAAATAAAAGGTTAAAAGCGGCCGTAAAACGACTGTTCAGCCAAAGCACTTTTTCAAGGCGTTATCAAAAGCAAAATAAGCTTAATGACTTAAAAATAAAAGGGATAATAATAAGGCTATTCACACTATCGTTTGGGAATGGTATTTTCCATCAAAAACATTTCTGAACACTTTTTTGTCTGAACAACACTATTGACTGAAGTGACAGTTGAAAATTTGAGAAAAAGATGAAAAAGTGCATAGAATGAAAACGATAACCAACCTAAGAAAAAGCAGTGGAATTTATTACAATTTTTTACTTACATTAAATCAATTTCCATTCATGAATTGTCCATATCATTAACATGCTTTTATCGGAATTTGTTCAATGAGAAATCTCTGTCCCTCGTGTAAATGACAAACTTTCCTTTCGTGCGTTGCGTTACATGATGGCGTCATCTACATCGATAGCCAATGAGGTTTTTGACATTATGTCAATCAAAAAGAGAGCGAGAAATATCTTACATTTTACTGGCTTTTCCAGGGCTTTGTTTTGATTCTCTCTCCGCGCGCTGAATCTCCGAAAGGTTATATTTTTCGATGAAAAATGCTATAGAAATTACAATAAACAGTAAGTTGTATAATAAATCCCTTATTATATATTTTCTTGGGTATTACGGGCTGGCATTTTACTCATTGCTTGTATTAAACGTACGCAACTCGTAAAATATCAGCAAGTATATTATATACCCAAGAAAATATCTAATAAGTGGTATTTACATGCACATATTGATGTTGTAAGAACAAATTAAACTGGGAGCTCCGCTATTAGGTATTACCTAATTTGTATATTAGAAATACCTATAGAAACATTTATTGAAGAACAAAAAAACAAGAACACTCTATTAAAAACCAGAAGAGATGTTAGCCTGTTAAAGGAGTTTCTTCTTTCTAAAAACGAGTCAAGAAAAGTGGAGGAAATAACACCCAAGGAGTTGAATGTTTACATCGAATGAATTCATCGTTTCTGACGACGAACGGATGGCGAAGACTTCGAGCCGTCAAGTTTAAGAGGCTTTGTTTGTAGTTTTAATCGGCACTTGAAAGCCTGTAAATATCCAGCCAACATTATCGAGGATAAAGAATTTGAGCAAGTGAGACAAGCTTTGCAAGCGAGAAGTAAACAGCTTAAAAAAAAGATGGCAAAGGGAACAAGCCGAATGCAGCAGAAGCACTTGCAGTGCGACTCGCCGTACCGTAGTCACTTACAAAAACATTTGATGAATTTTTGACATTATTTTGACATTTGTTCATCTCAATCGGACCAATCAGATACACGTTTATATCGAGAGGCGGAGTTTATATCTAGAGGCGGAGTTAATATCGATCAGAGGCGGAGACTCTAGATACTTTGAAGTCTGTAATTGGTCTGATTGAAATGAAAAAATGTCAAAATAATGTCAAAAATTCATCAAAAGTTTTTGTAGGTGACTACGGAACGGCGAGTCGAACTGTAATACCGACGAAGAAGTAAACACTCTGTAAGAAAAAAACTTATTGGGGATTTCAAATGCCGAGTCCTTGCTAAACACACTCTGGTATATGAACTGCATTCATTTTGGACTTAGAGGTTGCGACGAGCATCGTCAAATGAAGTTAAGAAAATTAATCAGTAAAGAATTTTGATAAGTTTAGCCTGTTGTAGAGGTTTTACGTACGGCATTAAGCTTACACTTTTTTGAATTTCTAACTTATACTGACTTTTTATAAAACAAATAAAATGCTTTGAAAATCTCAGTATGTATAAAATAAACAAATTACAACATGGTAAGCGCTTTGTACGGATTTTTCGCAAAACCCGTACGCGCGCGCTTTCCATGTAGTAATCTATATATTCGTTTCAAGCAGGATGTTTTGTGTGATTTTTTCACCAAGAGTGTCTTCAGTCGTTCTGTACTGATTTAGCCGCTGGCGATCGTAACGACCAGCGAATTAAACATATGAATATCTACGGGATGAAATCCTGGATGTAGAGTCAGATTGACTTCTATTTCATATAGTTTGTAGTACAAATTTGTTTTGGACGGACTCGAGACAACCATTTCAACACACGAAGCTCCGCTTTTAACCTCGCAATTATCAGTACTTCAACGCCTAGAAAAAGTGCAAAAAAACTCGGAGCATGATTAAAACATTTGGGAAACATGATATACCATCATATAACGATTTATGATTGTAATAGATCAACGTTAACTGTTGGAATTATCATCGATCATCACGACGGCTCTTTGTACGGCGACTTTTTAGCTTCGATTGTATCGAGATTAAAGCTATTTTGAAAGCTCCACAATCTTTTAATTTCTCTGCCTGCGTATAGTAGCGATTTTGCTGACCAATTTTCATCGGCTAAAGGCTCATCTGAAGGCTATAAAGGCTCAAAACTGTCACTATTTTCTACTTCGCTTTCTTGTACTTCTAAGTAAGAAAGTTCTCAGTCTTCGAAAGTACTTTGTAAGCCTTCGCTTTTCTTACTACTGTCCTTTAAATCCAAGTATAATTATTTATTGGTATCTGATAAACCATCTGATTGTCAAGTTACAACTGATGTCAGAGATGATTCAGTCAACGCGCGGTAAATACAGTTGATTTATCTAACTTTTCTTACTGAAAACAACAGAGAAACACTGAGTGATGCTAGCTTGGGTTTCCCGAATTTACGTCACAAGGTTACCAGTCTCCCAATTCCCGTCCAACCCGAAGGGGCGCGGTCGATTTTAAAGTTTAGGGCGCTATTTCTCCGCGAACAAATGTTCAAATCAAAACTTTTTTTCAGTTCATGACTAACCTATATATCAACTTCTTAAAACGCCAAAAAACCGCGAGAGTTCATATACACTTTAAAAATAGTAAAAAGACGCATCCACTCGATGGAAATTTTTGAAAAGCAATAAAGAAGTGTTGTTATTATAAAAAGTTTCAAAATTGTTATTTGGTAGGTTTATATAAGCATTTTAGATTTGATGTGACGTCATAGTGACGTATGCAATATTTCTCGCCTTAATATCTACGTCTAGGATGAAAATTTAAAAGAACAAAACCAACAAGTTTTAGATCAACACTGGAGTAGTTTATGTACGAATTTTCATGCAACACTCATAAGAACTTAAGGATATACAGGACACTATCGGGACGTTTTTTTAAAATGCTCTTAAGCGTTTAGTTTACATCAATTTCCCTACAAAGTATACAGTTCCTGAAAGCTTAAATGATAAAGATTACATATTTAGTTGAAGTTTTAAATAAAACGTATTAGTTTTGGAGAAATCGGGCATATAGTAAGAGAGTGTTGTCTTAGCGCGAGATGTTTATTTGCAGAAGTGTTAATGTGAACGGATCAAATTTTTTGACCTTATTATTGTACATATATTGAACTATCAAAGTGTGCCTGCGATTTGTCTTTTGGCGCTTCGTTAATTTTTTATTGATTTTTTAAAATTCAACATACATATTTTTCAGTGCATTCTTTAGTAATGGCTAATATCTGACGAAAGAAAACGAAAAAGAACAAACGCAGGCACCCTTTGAAACTTGAGATATGTTTGAGTCATCTTGACGATTTTCGCGTTAATTGGTCGAAAAATCTCTGCAAATAAACCTTTTAAAGTTGTACATTTTATCAAATTCTACTACTGAGAAATTTGTAGTTTTGTTTTAATAGGATTAAAAGATTATTTACTCGATGTTGACAAGTTTTAGGCTTTGTAAGTCAATATGCGTCACGTAAGAAATGTGATCCTTGACTGATCGTAACATGACTAAGATGATCTAGAACTCTAAAAACTCTGAGAACTAGTAGAATGATGAATTGTCAAAATAAATATCAAAAACTTGGTATGTTGTTGCAGTTTAGTTTGGTTTTAGCTTACTCTGTTCAGTTTGTTTTCGCTGTAACAACATGATACCATGTGGTCGTGACCTCTAAGATAACAAATTTTGACAGCTCCTGTCAATATTCCAACGCATTCATTAGACTATCAAAAATGCTTTTTCATTTATATCTTCTTTGCAAAAAATATTTTTGAACTCAATTTTTTATAAGGTTGTGGATTTCAATCTGTTGTTTGATTTAGTTTGTTTTTGAAAAAACGTGTACTTTGAGGTGAATTGTGTCCTGTATATCCTTAACTCGAAAAAATGTCCAAAACGATAGTTTTGCCAAAGCTTTTTAAAGAAATTTTCCCGCCAAATAATTGATCGAAAATAAGAAAATTTAAGAATTTGATTACTTTTGACTGACTTGTCCAATCGAAAAACGGTTTTCGAATTCATATTAGCTATATCAAGAACTCTCATACAGTGCAGTTTTACGACATTTGAATCAATTTGAAATTATATCAAATACCATTGGAAAACGAAGTTTTGACGTCATTATGACGTTATTATCATAGCAATAACGCTAAAAATCATAAAATTGAGTTTGTGTGATTAATCCTTATATTCCTGCCAAGTTTGATGAAATTCCAACTTGAAATTTTTTAAATACGCCCTAATGAGCGATTTTGAGGTCATTTATGCTAAGCGTGTTGATTGAAAAGGGTGCCGAAATCAATGTATCTGATAAATTTGGTCACACTGCTTTAATGTTTGCAGCCGAACACAACAACGAAGAGATCGCAAAACTGTTGATAGAAAAGGGTGCAGAAATCAATGTATCTGCTTTAATCAAGGCTGCCTTAAATAATAGTGAGGAAGTAGTACGATTATTACTGAATTCGGGGATTCATGTCAACAGTGTAGACGAACTTAACAGGGTGAAACGGCTTTGTTTGCTGCTGTAACAAGTGAGGACAGTGCTCAGTCAGACTTAAAATCTGACGAAATGAAGTGGATAGAAACCGTCCGCTTTTTAATCGATGCTGATGCTATTGTCCATGCGCGAGACAATAACCAAGAAACTGTCCTGTTCATTGCTGTAAGGTATAATAATACTGAGGTGATCGAACTGTTAGTTGATCACCATGACGCTTACGTAAATGCAAGAAACGATTTCGGCAGAACACCAATGTTTTATGCAGTTATTTCACAATTGCCATTACAAACTGCTCGTTTACTTCTTGCTAAAGGGGCGAAATTGAATGATAAAGATAGCTGTGGTGTAAGCGTGCTGACATTTTATATTGAGCATCAATGTAATCAGACGTTTAGTGACAAATTTGAAATAATTGAGCTATTAATAGAAAATGGAATACAGATGGAAAAAGCATTTATTTCTACAATCAATTTATTGTACAGTATACTTCCAAGTTTTTCTATGACACTTCAAAGGCTACTATGCAATATTTTGTATCTGTAGCGTTAACAATCGCAAGAAAATGTGCTCACAACGACGAGCAAAAGAGAATGCTGGAGATCTTCAACAATGCTATTACAGGTGGACGTCTAGCTGATAAGCTTCTAGAGTTGCTTGATATCTTGAAACAGCTAGGTGCAAAGCCCAACAGTGTTGATTCAGACGGGAAACTATTCTGTCCGTCATACTTTGTAGGAGTATTTAACGATCAACAAGACGAATCACGAGTTACAGTCTTCTCTTCATAGTTGAACTTCGCTTTCTCTTCCATCCACAGACGATTATGCCAACAGCATATCAGGGGAACTAATTTTTGAAAAATTGATGAAAACAATTTTCAACATTCTTCTTAATTGTGCATGGGGTGATGCTCAACGCAAGAGACACAATAGACCAAACACCTCTTCACTATTGCTGGACATGGACTATTGCTGGACAGTGTTTAGTAGAAGCTAAAGCAAAGCCAAATGATCAAGACTTGAGCGGACGACCTCCTCTTTTAGCTGCTGCACACAACAAAGTCTTCATGAAAAATCCAGGGCATTTCTATCCAGATGTAACAGATGAACCTAAATCGTTTTTCACAAGATGTTTTAAGTTGAATCTTGATCTCTGGGCTTGTGATAATGAAGGTGAATCTGTTTTAAGCTTGCTGTTGGAATCAGAAGTCTTTGTACTTGCAGAAGCCTTAGTCGAGGCTGCTTGTGAATTCAATCCATCAGTGTTTGAGCTGCTTCTGACGGTTATTTGTAAAGATAAGTCAACACATACCTTCTGGAAGATTCCGTTGGTTGAAAATATTTTAAATTGCAAAACACAATCGCAGTTAGATCTTAATTCTGCACTTCGAAGGTGCTGTCTCAGTATCATGAGAAAGAGGGAAAGGTCACATTAGAGAAGAAAGAGAAAACGTCAAAAACCGACGAGTCAAGTGCAAATAGAGAAGACAGGTCAGACTCGCCATCTCCATCTGTCCATTTAGATATTGCCAAACTACTGCTTTTACATGGAGCCGATGGGGAGTCTTGCACAGATTTTTGTGCAGACTTCCCCCAGCTTCATACATTTCTAACCAAGGAAATTGATTACTCTAGATTACTTCCTAACCTGTGGCTTCATATCAAAGATGGTAACCAATATACGCGCAAGAAGAGGCAACATGGACGGCATCTTCGATAAAGACCACGCAGCGCTCGAAATGAAACTCAGGATACCAAAGTCTAAGGCAGCGATAAAACGATTCCTACCACGCAAACATACACGCGCACGAATCAACCTTACGTGCCTAATGGATGACCCAGATAAGCTAAAGGAGTATGTGGAAACACTGAATGAACAGCTGGGCGATGTGGAAGATGCCAATAAAGTTGACGATATCTGCGACTATATAGTCGAAGCAGTGCAGCATACCACCACAGTAGTCTGCCCTCAAATCACCCATGCACCCATAAACAAACCGTGGGAAGACGATGCGCTAAAAGAACTCAGCATCCGGGTGAGACAATCTGCCGCGGGCACTGTAGAACGCAAACAGCTCCAAGGAAAATTACGGGCCAAAAGAAAAGCCCTAATGGATGAATACTATGGCCGTAAAAGCGACGAAATCAACACCCTACATGAAGAAAAAAAAGTATCTCAGGAGTTCAAGGCGGCACGAAAAATGGCCAGTGGTATGCACAACAACGGGGTCGTCGGGTGTAGTAAGGCTGCTCTTTCGGAGCACTTCACAAAACACTTTCAGGACAGAGGAGACATCCCGATACCGACCGACCTGGTCAATGCTGAAGAACTGGACTTTGTAAAAGAAGGACTGGAGGCCCAAGATAACATCAACGAAACTGCACCGGGACCTAAAGAAATAGGGGAGACTATCAGAATGATGAAGAATGGACGATGCGAGGGCGCTGGTGACCGCCTAAAAAACGAACAGATAAAGTATGGTGCTGATGCGGTAAAACTCGTACAATGGCTCGTGCTCCTCTTTGCGATGATTTGGCAGTGCGTTCAGGTTCCAGCAGTTTGATGCGTAAGCAAGATAACAGCACTTTATAAAAAAGGCGCACACTGTGATCCCGCCAACTATAGGCCACTGAGTGTGACCAGTACGTTGAGCCGGTTACTACCGATGCTGATCTGCAAGCGACTAGAGGTCGCCTATAACAAGTTACTCGACTGGTCACAATGTGGATTCAGGCGCAACTCATCATGTGCAGACGCAGTACATATACTCCATGAGTGTATCACCAAATACAACGAACAAATCTACATCCTGTATGTCGACCTAACGGCTGCGTATGATAAACTACCAAGGAAACTCCTTTTCTACCTACTATACAAACGCTTTAAGTGCCACAAGTTAATCGACCTCATAAAAGCTATATACACAGGAACTACCGCCACCATCAAAGGACACAATACCAAGATCAACATACAAGAGGGGTGCCGGCAGGGTGGTATTAAGTCACCCCTTCTCTTTAATGTATACCTTGATTTTGTAGCACGCATTATCGACAGTCGCCTAACCAACCAACTTGGCATAGCGTACGGCATTCACTTTGAGTACTGCATCCCAGGAGAATGTACAAATAGAACACAACGGACAACATGCCATGCCAATGGTCACACTTGGATCAAGAAGATCTTATATGCAGACGATGCTGCCTTCCTATTCAGCACCAAGTCGGCCATTCAAGTAGCAATTTACATCATCAACGACACCCTGGTAGAATACGGTCTTGTGTTATCAGTGAAGAAGACCGAAACGCAGGTGGTCAACTCAACAGACTACGAGGAGGAAAATCTGATAGAGCTTAACGGGACAAAGATCAAGAATTCCAAAGTGTTCAAGTACTTGGGCGTGAACATTGACCCGAACAACGACACAGCTATGACCGCACAGCGCATAGCTGCTGCATGGGGCAAGTACAGTGAACTTAAACGCGTTTTGACTGACCACCGCATAAAAATGGGTATTCGACGTAACTTCCTACAGGCCTATTGTCGATCGCGCCTCACGTACACCGCACATACATGGGATATTAGCGAGAAGAATTTGGCCAGCTTAGAGGTAGTGTGGCGCAAAATGCTACGAAGTATGATAAAAGGAGGCCACAAGAGGCGCAACAGCCCACCCACGCGCAACAAGAAGGAATCACTACGAGCTTATAACCAGCGCATCAGTAAACAAGAGTGGGACTACGCATACATCTACAACAACGATGACATCTACCGCATCACCGGTGCTGGTCGTCTTGACGTTTTCATCCGGAAACAAACGATGCGTTGGCTCGGTCATGTGGTCCGCATGGAAAATTTCATGCCACAGAAGCAGATACTCTTCGCCAAAAACCAACGTAAATACTCACACGATCGCTGGCTAAAATTAGAAAAATGGACGGGCCTCGACAGAGGCCAGATCAGGTCAATGATGATGAAGAAGGAACAATTTCATAGCTGGCTGGACGTTTGGGCCAGACCAGCTACTCCCAACGGCTAGCCGTTACACGGAGGATACAAGCTTTACTTTACTCTCAAATCCCTATAAGCATTCCGTGGACTTCTTACTCTACAAGGCACAAAGCCAAACTTGGAAGTGTCGCACGGTGACAGAATTTTGAACAAATCGGTACTTACTGGTTTCACAAAGAACCCATTGGTAGCGGATCATTTGGTCATGTGTTTGCTGGAATCAACGAGAAATACGGAAGGGAGATTGCCATCAAGAAAATTGAAAAGTTACGTATGGTACGACCACAAGACAAGCGAGAGATTAGGAATCTCACAGCTCTGGCAGACTGTCAGCAAGTTGTTACCTACATCTATTTTGATGATAGCGAAAAGAACTTTGTGTACATTGTTTTAGAACTAATGGAAGGACATCTAGATGAATACTTTGCTAGGAGTTTCTTTCTTCCACGTCAAAGTTCTTTACTTTGCAAAGATGTGGTTATGGGGCTCAAGTATTTACGTGGTTGCAAACCAAAGCCTATCCTCCATCGTGATCTCAAACCAGGCAACATTCTTTACAAGGTTCACCCCAAGATTTGTCTGAAGATTTTGGCCTAAGCAGCCCTCTGACTACTACTGGGACTACTGTCCTTGGAACTACTGCTGGTGCACGATGTTGGATGATTGCACCCGAAGTGATCCGTAAGAATCCGTATAAGCACTCTGAGGAATCTGACAACTATTCTTGTGGACTTCTGCTCCACTATATTTTGTCATTGCAAAAGCATCCATTTAACCCTGCTGATTGTTCCAATAATACAAGAGAAGTCATCGATCTTAAAACTCAATACAATATGTTTAACAACACGATGGAAGGTTGGGATGATAAACTTTCTCAAGAGGCCACACACCTCATTAAAGCTCTTTTGACAAGCAATGTTGCTGAGCGACAGTCAGCTGCTGATTCATTATCTCATCCTCTGTTTTGGTCCAAAAAAAAAGGATAGCACTTCTAACTGCTGTTGGAAACCAACAAGAAATCGAAAGTCCCCTTCCAGTCTCTGGTCCTTTTGGTGCAGTCGAATCGGATTTAGAAGCGGAATTCTCTAGAATAGTAAAACATTCCAAATGGGATGATGCTAGTACATGCCTAGTATTTACGCCGAAATGACGAAGCCTATCGTTAAAGGAAAAGCTCCTCCGCGGAAACCAAGACAGTACAAAACTGGGTCTGTGGTAGAGTTAATTCGCTTTATCAGGAACTCAATCGCTCACGTTTCCGATGCACACAGAACAACTAATGTCAGAAAACAAATCCTTGAAGATGCTGTGCTCCTGGTCGAGTTCCCTCACCTTGTCATAGAAGTCTTTAAGGTCGTCAACAAACATGGGTGGGATACAAGAGAAGAGATCAAGTATGCATTGTCAAGTGAATAGATGAATGTAAGCTGTCTGTTTACACATATATATTTATTCACTCATCCATCCATCGATTTATTCATTCGTTCATTTATATGTCATTGCATTCTTGTATTTTTGAGTTACTGAGTAGGTAATAATCTTTGACTCATCGATTTATTATTTTTTCCCAGTTCACTTAGCAAATCACTCACTCATTTATTTATTTGTCCATCCATTCACTCACTCATTTGTCCATTCATGTATTACGAGGGCCGCAAGGTCATTAGTGTAAATATGATCAGGGCCATCTGCTTGATTAGCCCAGCTAGTCAGGTGGCCCGTACCTTTCTTGGTATGTATATCCATATTTGTTTATATCTAATATGTATTACTATCATTTGTACGTACCAATAAAGTTATTGTATTATATTCGTTCATTTACCAATTTATTCATTCACCCATTCATTCAATCATTAGGTAATTGTTTTAATGATTTATTCGTTTGTTGCGGCTCACTTAGCGAATCACTAACTCATTAATTTAATCATTAATTTTCATATTCATTCGCCAATTATTTATTCGTTTATTCATTCATTGGTTCATTGATTCATTCACCCATTCATTTATTCTCCAATTATGTTATCCATTGTGTCGGTATTCCTTGATGTATTCAATCAGTGTTATTTGTATTTGTAGGAACAATACCTGGATGGGATGCTAATTCTCCTGGATGGTACTACAGTCCATGCACAGTTCAGAGGAACATATTAATAAAGGCATACATGTCATATGAAAACATCTTATAAGCCAAGTAAATCGATGTATATCTCAATATTCTACAAATTGATAACCGATACATAATAGAGGGAGTTCCATGGCAGCCATGTTTGAAGGCAAGTACAAAAGAAAGTTTTTGAATGACAAAGGATTTCATTTCCCTTGAGAAGAAAGCACTATTGTTTTGACCACAAACATGGCTGCCATGAAATCCCTCTATTTCAATATTCTACTAATTCTACTAATTGATAACGAATGTTACCAAAGTTGAGTGTACGTAGATATAAACGATAGGTAAATTAAAATAAAGTAATTTGTAACACCATAAAAATGTTGACTTAAATTTAGTGCAAGTCAATGTTTTTTATGGGGTTAGACATTTCTTTATATATTACCTTTTGTCTTGTTATACCGACAAACATGAACAAAAAACGACTGGTACACTTTGATTTTTGAACCGTTAAAATATTAATATTTATGAAATACTTAACATATATAATGAATGCTAGAACTTTTCTTTTGCGTTTTACAAAAAATCTAAAGCACTAAATTAGAGATAAAAAAAAGCACTATGAACACGGAAAGCGTTTTATATTTGTTAAATATATTTTCCAAGTTATCTTTATATTTCTGAATCTCATAATTTTTGTATAGCCTCCTCCGCAGGCATCTCTTAGGCAGAAAAAAACGAAGAAAAAGAAAAAAACACGTCGCGGGCTTCCTGTGGCATATGGCAAAAAAAGACTTTCAACACAGGAACCCCAAAATCACGAACATCACTCTCGGACTCAGGAGTTTCCTGCGGAGGAGGCTAATTTTTGTATATAAGTTTAACTTTTGCTATTCAAAATTAAATGAACCGAAGTTTAAACTTGAAGCAATAATATATACAAACAACAAAACATGAATTCTTTTTTTTTTTCCTTTTTATATTTTGAGCCAAGTCAGTTAATTGTTGAAGTTTTTCTTCGTAGAACGCTCAATTCAATAAAAATATAAAAAAGTTATTTTGTCCCATATGTTGTTTAAAAAACTACTATTTTCACTGAATTGAGGTTTTTACGATTTTGTATTTATTTTATTTACTTATATATTTTGGTTAACATCTAAAATACATACAAAGCTAAATTATCATGTTAATTGCTAGATTGAATAAAAAATTAATGACTTCACTATAAATACATAACTCATTTACATGTTAAAAAACTTTACAACTCTAAAAGTTCTTCATCAAAACATCAAAAAACGAGCTTAAGAGTGACCGTCAGGAAATATCGACCAAACGTGTGCAAGATAGAAAAATCCAAATTCTTCAAACTTTGTCAGAATATAGGTATGGATGAGCTATTTCTAAAAATATAACTCTCAGTTCGCTCGGATTTTTATTTCAGAAGATATGCAATATTTTCGTTTTGAGGCCCGATTGACCGATTTCACACGCTCCATACAGTGGGTCACTTGGAGCTCAATTCCAACTTTGAATCAAACTTTGCCAAAAATCTAAACCAGAGCCTTCAAAGAGCAGATAATTCTGTGTTCAACCGTAGTTCATTTGAACGATTTTATTAAAATCTAAATATTTTAGCGATTTTACAATTTATGCTTATTTTGCCGATTTTCAAACAATCCAAAATAGCCTAAATTCAGAAGCCAAAATCGGCAACTGGACATCTGCTTTGAGCAATGACTTGACATTCCAGTGAAAGCACATTGTTTCTTCTTCAATATTCTGCAATAAAATTTTTGGGCTGCTAAAAAGAACGAATTTTATAACACCAAACGTAAGTGACCTTTAGGTCAAAACACACTCGTTCCACAATCAACATCTGCTGTATCAAATCCGTCAAAGTTAAACAAAAAACATTTAAACGACTTCTCACGATCTGTTTCTGCCTAAACCAAAGTTGGAAATCAACTGAGGGAATTATTTTACGAGTTTCTGGGAGTTTTACCTGAAAATGCTGATAATTTGCGGCTAATTTGTGACAGTTGAATTGTAAACACGTGTGACAGTTGTAGACGTAACTGGTATACATCGGTAAAGTGATAATTCTATTTGTCTCCACAATCTTCCACTGTTGTATAGTAATCCATCGGTTAGCATTTCAATTGAGATTGAGTGTGGCAGTTCCAAAGAAGTGATTTTTATAAAAGAATTCGCTCGACGATCATGAGCTAAACTACATAAACATCACATGTCAACACGGCATGATGGTTATTGAGCGAGCGTGACACACAGGAACCCCGAGCTTTATAAATAAATGTATTTAAAAGTGTACAAATGATTAATTAAAACGTTTTTTAAGGCTTTAATAATGCAACGAACTCTTGAAATAAGAAGCTATGTTAAAATATTATTATGGTATTTTTGGTAATAAAAGATCAAAGAATGCACATATTGCAACACTAAGCATTTTTCAAAATCCTTGTCAAAACAAATTTATTGCGCAACTATAAAACCTGATAGTAACTGGTTAAAAATGCAGAAATTACCAGTTAAGAGGTCCAGTCAAAAGTAGTGAGTAGCTCATACGCGACATGGCTATCTCTTAGTATGGCATCGTGCATTTACGCTACATATGTTGGAGGTTTGTGCGGAAATAGTCAGTATAACCCTGCAAACTCTACATGCGTGTTCATTGGAGCGTGTAATAAAGATATCAAAAGTCATTTAAAGAGTTTCCACTGCTATGATTCAACTTTGAAGGTTGAGAAAGATCTTCTTTTGGCTAGAGCAGGTACGTTTACTTTACTTGATTACTATGACTAGTTTATATCTATCCTATAACGATCATTGACTATCGTTTCATAAGTACTACACAGATATAAGTACTGCAAAGTTATATAATGACTTGATAACTGAATGATCACAAGTATTTGTGTCTCTTGCGTAATATATGACTCTATGCTCGTACATGTGGTCACAATTCTACGATACAGGTCTATGTTTTAACAGCTATGCCACAAAGATCGAAATACAAACATAACTAATCTATAAAATGTTTCATTGCATGTTGTAGGAATTTTTGACGAGTTGGAATCCAACAAAATATCGATATGTCCCAGACATCGAGAACTTTTTGGAATAAGGTGGCGCTCTACTTCAAGGACATATTGTACTTCACCTTTTGATTGGGCTCCTCATGGACAGAAAAAAGTAAAGGGAGACCGTGGAATAACATCAGCTCAATCGCAGTCACTTTATAATCTGACAGGAATTCTTGTCCCTGTTGCATCGCGTAAGCTGTTTCTGCAATTTTTTTGTCATTTCTCCTTAACCATTATCAGTGTTATTCCCGAGTTCTGAAATGTGTAATTTTCATTTTCTTCAGCAATTTGTAAGAAGTGCAGAATTGAATTGACAAAGACAACACCTTCTGAATCTGGTATACACACGACCGTTGAAGACGTAGGGGATGCACCTGATCCCGTTACTGTTACTCTCCCCACTGCAGATCTACATAGCTTACAACTGACTCCTCCAAAATCGTCAACAGGTGTTGAGGTACGTAAGTCCGATATATAAAACATGCCATATTGGGGGCTATAACGTGTCATGCTTGAACATTTATTGAGTGATTCATTGATATTATGTGTTCACAACGATTTCATTAAAAGTTCCTCTTTACATAAGGGAGTGTACGTTTTTAATAAGGGGGAGTATTTGTGAAGGGTCAAGCTATTCCTTTATTTTGCGAGAGGGAGGGATACCATTTAATTTTCATTATGTTAGAAAGTAACCGCACTTTTTTCTCTTCATATCGATGCTGTCTAAAAGTACACACGAGTGACCACAAGTGACCACGAGTGAAAAAATGAAAATATGAAAAAAAGAAAAAATGGAAAAACGAAAAACAACCAAATAACGTAACAGTATAAAATAACAAATATGGAAGCAATAGAAAAGAAAAATGAATTACATTTAAAAATTAATAGAAAATTTAACATGAAATGATATGACAACAGACAATTCAAATGATAAACAAAAGGACGCGACAACAAATGGCTTGTAAAAGTATCGGGCAATTCAAAAATCTCATTATTTTGACGACAATTATATAAAACTTGGCAAAGCATAAGAAATGATATATTTCTACAATGAAGAGTAAAAGAAATGAAAATTGGATGAAAAATGAAAAACATGAAAACGTGAAAGAAAAACATTTTTTTACAAGAAGTATTTTAAAAGCTTAACTCATTCATTTCAGTTGCTACCGATCGTAGCCTATTTAAGAGTAAAAACTCTTTACCGATGAAACATACACTAACTAAAATAGAAACAATAGAATAGACAACCGAAAAACAAAGGATTTTGCTATTATTTAATTAACAATATTTAGTTAAGTTGTTTCACGGTTGTAGTGCTAGTACCCTATTAAAACAGCAACAACGTCTAAATTATCTAATAGTAACAATAAAACTTCAAAAAATGAATTATATAGCAAAATGATCATTTCATGTTTAACTTTCTGTTAATTTTTAAATGTAATTCATTTTTCTTTTCTATTGCTTCCATATTTGTTATTTTATACTGTTACGTTATTTGGTTGTTTTTTCTTTTTTCAATTTTTTTCCTTTTTTTCAATTTTTTTCCTATTTTTCTTTTTTCATATTTTCATTTTTTCACTCGTGGTCACTCGTGTGTACTTTTAGACAGCATCCTTCATATCTGCAATTGCCAAAAAGTAATGGTAAATTTAAATTTAAAAACGTAAAATCCCTTCCCTAAGAGTGCGGCATGTATTTTGAAGAATACTAATAATAAAAGTAACTGGCTTAGTTTCTTTCGTCAATCTGACTTAATCGAAAATTCATGAATGAAAAGTCACGAGCAAGGGATTTGAAACTCGTGCATGGTTTGTATATTTTATATGCTGCCTAAACATAAGAAATATTGATGGGTGAAACGTGATGCCAACCACTCATTGGCTACACTGAGCACTCATTGTAAGTCCCAGCCGGATAATTTCAAGAGAATTAACTTTATATTTTTACTTCTATAATCAGTAATATCGAACTGTTACTTTGCAGATTAAGATAAGTGATGACAGCGACGATTTGTGCGAAGGGCTAAAAAAATCTTAACATTGCGTCAGAGCAAAGTATTTACCAACCAGAAAGCTCAGGCGAAAGCAGTAACGGATCAAACGGAAGCAATGAATCTACCTTAGTATTACGCCGTTTGAAGTTAAATAATTTCCTGTCATCCAGTGGTAAAGATCCTGTAAAAGTGTCCAAAAAGACATGGGCGTACTCAAGTGTTAGAACGAAAAAGGATCGCATTTCTAAAGCGAAAGATGCTGTAGTATCCTCGTTGGAAGTAATTGCTCCAGACGACCCGGGATCCCTTTGGTTAGGGTTAAAGAAATCTCAGTCTGTGGAAATAGCTTTAGGGATAGCATCCAAGCAAGAAGATGAAAAATACCTCCGTTCATTAGCAGAAACATATGAGAACGCTGCCAGTTGGGACACTCGAAGGCAGATTTTATCAATTATGGCAGATATCGTACCATCTTCAGTCATCCAACAATACATACCTGGAATCACAGAATATCGAATTAAAGTTGCCAGACAGCATAAATCTAATTATGGGCGTGGTGTACCCTTGGAAGTTACAAAAAGTCCTAGAATGCGAGTGGATGATATCCAGTTAGACCATTTCTTATCATTCATTACAAGCCCACACGTCATCCAAGATCTCCCCTTTGGCCAGCGCTATTTACATCTCAGCAACGGAAAAGTCCTAGAAACACCTAACGTGATCAGATCGATGATCCCTCAACGCATAGTAGACCAGTACCGCCAGTTTTGTGAAGAGAGCAACTTTACTCCATTTAGTGAATCTACGATGCTACGTATACTATCATCATGTTCTGCATCGGTACGGAAATCTCTACACGGTTTAGATTATTTTACAGCAGAGGGAGCAAAAGCTATCGACGACTTGGTTTCAATCGCAGAAAAACTTGGTGATCGTGACAGACAATGGGTTCAAAAATGTAGACAGTCGCTGAAAGAAGGAAAGCAATATCTTAAAGCAGACTACAAGGTATTATTTGTAACAATAATATTGCTTTACCCAGCCACAGGGACCCCTAATCAATCATTAATTGTAAATAGATGAAATAAAAACTTGTGTTTTAGTGATTTTTTTTGTCGCGCGCATGATTGATGAAAATTACGTGGGATTCCTGTGTTAATTAAATTCAATGTTGGGCTTCCTGTGGCACGTTGCTTGGTGACGAATGGCTGACGAATGGCAAAATTCAAAAACTTTTCTCGCGTAGCTTTTCTCGGCAAATCTCTCTATAGTTTAGTTATCACAAGGACAAGTTGTGGAGAGTTGCAATGAAAGGGTGCGGCGGCTACAGGAAGCCCAACAAATATCACGAGCAGTAGTCGAAACAGGAAGCCCAAGCAACGAACAATCGCATGCGCGCGCGTTTTTCATCTATTTTATTCATAATTATTGATTGATTAGGGGTCCTTGTGCCTAGCTATGATCAGTGCTCGCTCCGATCGCCACCACATCATTGCCTCTAAAATTTGATAAATCTATAGAAAGAGAAAAGCTGTGCCGGCTCGGATCATAAAAACGAGAGACGTTATTTGTATAATTCACTCTAATTAGCGGTAATTAATCATTATTATAAATAATAATCACCGATATTCACCTTGCCTGTAAAAGAAAGGTTATAAATGTGTGAATGAATTATAGTAAATGTTTCTCTCCCTTATTTTAGATACACGTTACCGACAACTCCAATGTTCCAGACCATTGTAGAGTATACGCCCTCAGTGACGGAAATGAAAAGCTACACAGCGTTGATTGTGATCATCCCCATGATAAAAGCTGCTCCTCGTGTGATGATCTCACAGTCACAATTCAGGAGATTAAGACCTATCTGGACAGCAGCCAGTTGACCGACGAAGAACGCGACAATCTGACTTATTTATACCGACAGGCTGTGCAGGCAGTTGATGCATGGAAAGCTCACCAATTGAGAACGACACAACAAGACAAAGCACGGACCGACCTTTTAGATGATTTGGACGAATCGACCATAATGATAACATTAGACTGGGCAATGAAATTCCTCCCTGAAAAATACCGCGAGACGCAAGCAGATTGGTTTGCCAAGAGAGGAATCTCATGGCATATTAGCGTTGTTGTCCGTAAGATCAACGGCAAGCTTCAACACCAAGTGTTCGTACATATCTGCAAGAACTGCAGCCAAGAAACTGATGACGTTCTGCTGATCGTTGAACATCTTCTTCTTACATTAAAAGAAAGCCATCCCGAAATAGAGAACGCCTTTCTTCGAGCTGATAACGCAGGCTGCTACCACAGTGTTGCCATGTTGTCAGCCAGTCATTTCATGGAGTCAACCGGCATTAACATCCAACGAGTCGACTTCAGTGATCCGCAGGGCGGCAAAGGTCCTTGTGACAGAAAAGCAGCAACCATCAAAGCCCATGTACGTCGCTACATTAACGAAGGAAACGACGTTGTTACTGCGTCACAATTCAAAGAGGCCATTCTATCTTATGGTGGCGTGAATGGGGTACGAATAGCCTTAGTTGACTTGGCTGGGAACCACAGCACCGTAACAGAGGGAAAAATTGAGGGTGTTAGTTTCCTCAATAACTTTTCCTACGAGAAAAGGGGCTTGGTGACTTGGAAGGCATATAGCATAGGGAAAGGAAAGGTTATACCATGGCCAGATTTAAAAGGTAGATATTAAACTTTGTATAGTGCACAAACATAAGGGGTTTTTTTCCGACTGACTAATAAATAGTGGATATTACACTGTGGCGCGAAGATGTGAAGTATATTTTTGTGTTGTGAAAACAATATGTTGTTTTTAACACGAGAAAATAAAATTCATTTCTTCAAGCCAACGTGTAATGTTTTTTTTTTATTATATGGACAAAAAAACATTTTTAGGACGGGCGCGTACACATACGGGACATTTGCTACATAAATTTTTCATATCTTCACTATAAATATAATGAAAATATGGGAGATACGAGTGTTTTAGTTTCCGGTAAAACTGTTTTCCATATAATATTATACGATATTACAATGGAATCACACCATAAAGTAAGATCACACAAGGAAGTAATCTATATGAATAGACAGAATCAAAATATGACGATCTAGCTGTTAATGATCTTAACTGGCAAGCCTCGTGATCATGTTGAAACATCTTTCTTTGATTCGGTGTATGTACTATTTAAACTTGATATTAATTTCTCTTTAATTAGTCCGCAGCTGCTTGTCCCAGAATATCCTCACAAGCTCTAAATTCACTGCTGGTGAATTTGTAGATATCACCCACAGAGTGTCTGACAGCAAGTCACATGATCAGATCGAAACAGTTACAACTGAGCAACAACAGCTATCTGAAAGCCCACTTTATTCTTGTCCGATTGATGGTTGTGTCTGTACTTTCCAACGCCATACCAATCTAGAGCATCACATCATGTATGGGAAGTGTACCTTTGTCGAAGAAAGACACTCCCTTCTTGACAAAGCCAAGATTCTTTATAGAGAAAAGCTCCTGGATGGAACGAGTAAGCAGCCAAGTATAGCTAGCGATGCTTCATCAAGTGCTCCCACGGAGAAGCTTCCACAAGGATGGGCATTAAAAACTTCAAAAAAGAAAGGACGTTTTACCATCAATCAACGGCAGTACCTTGACGACAAGTTTAAAATTGGGCAACAAAGTGGCCATAAAGCTGACCCTGAACAGGTCTCAATCGACATGAGACACGCAAGAAAAGATGACGGAAGCCGTAGATTTACGGTGGAAGAGTTTCTATCAACCCAGCAAATCAAGGCATATTTTTCAAGAACAGCTGCGAAGCTACGAAAAGTTGACAACGACGCTGATTTGCAAGCAATCAACGGTCAGACCGAATATTCAAGTACCCGTGAAGCCATCATCCAGGAATGCAGAATCACACACCCCATCACCTATGACACACATAACATATGTGATTTGTATGCCAACAACAAACTTCACAAGTTTAACGTAGCAATGCTACATATAATTTGTGATTATTTCAGAATCGACGTTCAACACCTGTCAGGAACGCGATTCAAAGCACCTTATCTTCAATTAATATCTGAGCTGGTGGAATCATGTCCTTGTACACTGAGCAGTTGAGTTAGTTAGTATCTAGGGGGGGGGGGGGGGGGGTGACCGGTTCAAAAGGTTTGATGGCTCGATGTTCTTGGCAGCTAAGCTCATTTTGGTCAGCAATGTATGTAGTCATATTATGTAATTGAACATTTTAAAAGGTTCGTACAGGAAATATTTTCAACCTTAAAAGGAGCGCCGATCACCCCTCCTCTCCCCCCACACCCTGTTTACGATAACAATGAGCACCAAACGTGTAAGTTTACCAAGTGCTTTGCTTATTTCTGTTGTGTTAACTCAACCTCCTAAAACAGTTTAGCCTAAACGATAAATTGTTTTTGCGTTTTGTAATTGGAGGTTTTTCGCATTTATCACGTTATCTAACTAATTAAAAAAGC
The DNA here is from genome assembly GCA_949775045.1 of Metridium senile. NCBI lineage: Eukaryota > Metazoa > Cnidaria > Anthozoa > Actiniaria > Metridiidae > Metridium > Metridium senile. The sequence continues at coordinate 7,495,657 of OX459104.1, forward strand.
TCTTAAATATGACCGTAAATTTATTGTATATTTGCTGATTAGTTGGGCACGCATGGCCCGTGCTCAAAGTGTATGTTATAATTATATATATTATCAGCATTGTTATCATTGTATTTGAATTTTTAAAAGGTAAAAATAAATACTTGCACATGTATTCTCGGGGTTCCTGTGTGTCACGCTCGCTCAATAACCATCATGCCGTGTTGACATGTGATGTTTATGTAGTTTAGCTCATGATCGTCGAGCGAATTCTTTTATAAAAATCACTTCTTTGGAACTGCCACACTCAATCTCAATTGAAATGCTAACCGATGGATTACTATACAACAGTGGAAGATTGTGGAGACAAATAGAATTATCACTTTACCGATGTATACCAGTTACGTCTACAACTGTCACACGTGTTTACAATTCAACTGTCACAAATTAGCCGCAAATTATCAGCATTTTCAGGTAAAACTCCCAGAAACTCGTAAAATAATTCCCTCAGTTGATTTCCAACTTTGGTTTAGGCAGAAACAGATCGTGAGAAGTCGTTTAAATGTTTTTTGTTTAACTTTGACGGATTTGATACAGCAGATGTTGATTGTGGAACGAGTGTGTTTTGACCTAAAGGTCACTTACGTTTGGTGTTATAAAATTCGTTCTTTTTAGCAGCCCAAAAATTTTATTGCAGAATATTGAAGAAGAAACAATGTGCTTTCACTGGAATGTCAAGTCATTGCTCAAAGCAGATGTCCAGTTGCCGATTTTGGCTTCTGAATTTAGGCTATTTTGGATTGTTTGAAAATCGGCAAAATAAGCATAAATTGTAAAATCGCTAAAATATTTAGATTTTAATAAAATCGTTCAAATGAACTACGGTTGAACACAGAATTATCTGCTCTTTGAAGGCTCTGGTTTAGATTTTTGGCAAAGTTTGATTCAAAGTTGGAATTGAGCTCCAAGTGACCCACTGTATGGAGCGTGTGAAATCGGTCAATCGGGCCTCAAAACGAAAATATTGCATATCTTCTGAAATAAAAATCCGAGCGAACTGAGAGTTATATTTTTAGAAATAGCTCATCCATACCTATATTCTGACAAAGTTTGAAGAATTTGGATTTTTCTATCTTGCACACGTTTGGTCGATATTTCCTGACGGTCACTCTTAATGTTTATCAGACCGTTCAAGAGCTACTTTCAAAAACTCCAAATACTCAACCAGCCTTTTACGCTAATTTTTAAAAAGGTTTACTTAATTCATTGTTATTATTAATATTCGGATTTCGTTAAGCCTAGTACAATGTGAAAGAACTTACCAGGATGAAATGGTTTTGAAGAAGGTCAAGCTAAATTGCTAATTATCATTATCTTCAAGTCGAACATTCTGAGAAAAATTAAGTCTAAATGTAGCAGAAACGATAGTCCAAAACGTTTGTAAGTAACTGTTGATTTCTATCGTGCAAAAGTGACCTTTTTCCCCTCATATGTTACCCCCTTTTTTTTCACGAAATCGTACCTCGTCGTGTACTGATCTTGGAATTTGAGTCAGAAAGTCAACGTTGTGGCTTGAAAAAATTGAAGTAATATTTCAGGAAGGTTAGTTAGTATAAACAATTCAAGATATAATTATCGAATACGAAAATATTATTGTAGAATTGAATTTGGAGTTTATCAACAAATCAAAATTGCAAGCAACATTTTACTAGATGGAGAATTGAAGCTGGAACTCTGTCTGAATCAGTTTGCTTCATTTAGTGAATTAGCTTGGGATCTAAATAATTCATTCAAAGATTTCAGAATCTCTACAAGTCACAACGGACCATCCTACAAAGAGTAAATTTAATCTCTCTGGATATTTTTTTACGGGTCAATATCTGTTATAATCATATCAATTATCATTATTATAAATCCACAAAAAGTGTTGTAAAAATGTGTTGTTTATCGTCCATCAAAAACTGGGAAGTCACCGCTAAAGCAGGCCAAATGGACAAATATTACTTCATTCGAATACAAAAGCATTTTGGTTGTTCTTCTCCGTTTGACCTTTACGTAAACAACCAATCAATTTCAAAACAACTACCACTGAAAAATTACTCGCCGTTTTATCGACTTCGAGGACAATTCGGCTGGGAACAGGACAACAATAATTTTCTCCTTGTTCGAGATTCATTACTCTTTGCGGCCTTTTCGCAGAAGTACAGATTATTTGTCAACAAGTTTGATACTGAGAGTGGCCTTGAGTTCTCCGAGTTTTGGAAACATAGAGGCTGGCAGCATTTATTTGTAGGAGTTGGTTTGATAACTTTATGTGTTGGTTTAAGCCTTATTGTTAGCCATGTTGGACAAAGTTCGTTTCTCCTCTGGATGGATATAGTACTAGCAGTCTTGGCTGTCGTTTTCATGTTGTTTGGAGTGTTTTTAATCATGTACAAACACAACAGATCTGGGGATATTTACATTGTTGGAAACTCCGAGGTAAACGAAGGATTTGAAGACGAAGTGGTAAACCACAATATTGCGGAAGCAACTGCTACTAGCAATTGTTGATGTTGTTTCAAAAAGGCCTGCCCCCGGACCTTAAATCGCGCTAAAACGCGCTAAATCGCCTTAAAACGCGCTAAATCGCCTTAAAACGCGCTAAATTGCCTTAAAACGCCTAAAATCGCTTAAAAACATTGCGACCCATTTTCACTATATTGGTATATATACTTGATTGCAGTATAAGCACACCTTGTAGTAACCGGCTAAGGCCAATCATCTAAAAAGATGCAAACTCAAAACACTGCAATGAATTATGAGAGTAGGTTTGAGGCCATGTACTACTGCATTTATTTATTTGGAACTTGAGCTTTTGTTGGACGACGACATCATCAGAAGATAGATCCAAATAAATAAATACAGTATAATACATGGCCACAAACCTACTCTCATAATACCTTACAAAATACTTCTGAAGGACAACTTTAATATTCTGCAATGAATGTTCTTATCCTTCTAAACACACGTAAATATAAAAAAATTCATAAAAAGATACACCGAATAATAAGGTATTGGGATAATTATATATATATAAACCATAACCTTTCTGAAATTGAGAATATGTAGTATAAAAGAAATTATACATGCATACCATCAAGTACAGAATAATTGTGGTACACATTTATACAATCAAATATACAAATATAAATGAGATGCAAAACTCAAAATACTATAGTTTATCCGGATGTTAATTAAATTAGATTTTTGTATAAATATGTGCTCTTATCCTTCTGCAATAGGATGTAATCATACATATATACAGTATATATACAATAAATAACTATTCCAGAAAGGGTTTGACTTATGAATACTGAATAGTACATTCCATGCAAGACCAAAATGCATTGTGCAGTTTATGCCATTATGTCAGTACAGTGTATTAGAGTTATGTTTTGTATATTAGCTTCATATGAAATGCAAATCAATCTACATTTGCTACCTTTGAAACCAACAATGCATTTCAGTCTTGGAATGCACAATTCAACATTTTTTGTGAAACTTCTACATGCAAATATACATAAAAGCACATTAAAAGTACTTAACCAAACTGCAAGAACATATTATTTATTTATAACATTTTAGAATATTTTTTGTTGGTCTTTCTATAACAAATAATTATCGTCAATCTAGCGAAATAAGAAAGAAAATTGAAAAGAAATTAATTAAGATTTTATGTGGTTTTCACCGAAATATCTCGAAAACTTTACTAGTAAATAATTTTATTGTACAATTTAGAATCAAGTGAATTCTACTTACGTGAGAAGCATGCAGTCACACATTAATATGGTCAAGTCACACAGTAAAAGGTCACCATTAAGCCATTGTAAGTTAATATCATTTGTTCAGCTTTACTTGTGCAAATAGGTTGTCTGCGTATTTTACATAAACGAGTGGAAAACACATGCAAATATAAAACACTTCAACTATCTTAGCTTGCTGTTCGCCATTTTAAATTGGTTTTGTGAGCCTGCGATAACACCGCACAGGTGTTTCTCCGTTGGGATGGGGGAGTGGATGGAGGAGTGTCCAATTACTGGTCAATTTCATGAGACTTTCTGTCAAATCTGAACGGTAATATACATCGACTCACTGAGTGAACTCTTGATTTGTAATACGAAGCTCAGAAATGGCCAACGAGGCTAATCGGTATCGGCTAATCGATACTTCGTCAAAGGGTTGAAAAAAAATGTTTTATTCGATCGTCAAAGAAAAAGTTCTCATTGAGGGAGTCATAGCCGATAATATTATGACAGCACAGTAACACATGTCAGATAGGTCACATGTCAGGACTTAGCGTGAGAGACTGGGACAAATCAAAATGGCGGAATACTCGAACATAGTTTTATTTTGAGCTTCTGTCATCTCCTGTAAAGGTACATACAAGAGATCATCTTGTAAATAAGATCAAAACCAGGAAACAAGAAGGAAAAAAGACTTGCCACCTGCCACAGACATCACCTTCGAATAGTGGAACGTCCAAGTATGCATCAAGTAAAGAAGTGGTTATTGCTGTAATTAATATCAGCCAGAAGAAGTATTTGAAGTGAGCATAAGAAAAAACACTTGCTTTTGGATCAAGGTATGGTTTGGGGGTATTTTGCTGTCTATACGATCTGGAGAACGTCAAATAGGATGGGTTCCTGAGAAAGATCCGAAAATGCACGCTGAGATTATTTATACATAAAAGATATAATTTATGTATCAAAAACCAAGTTTTTCTGTAAGGATCATCAGTGCGACAGGAAAAACAATTTCAGAAACATTTACACTAACTAACATCAAGATAAGATGCGAATTGGACTTTAAATCTTCATCAGTGGTATGTAGAAATATTAGCTTTAATAATTTCGTTACTGTTGAGTCCCTGGTTTCAGAAACGTTTGTTTAATCTGGAAAAATATCTACTACAATAAAGATTAGATTCTTATTGTTGGAGGTTAGCAATATTATACAAATTCAAACAAATGTTTCTTAGAAAATAGCCAGCAATCCTTAATGAAAGCACCCAGAACGTATAGAATTATTTAATTTTTATGTATATACAGAAAGATGTACAAAGGAAGTGTTGTTTAAAAGTGTTGATAATAAAAATATTCAAAATAAAAAAGATATAAAAATAATTGTTTTGCAACTGGTTTCATAGTATTAAACTATGTTAAAATAATTGATAATCATTGTTTAAAAGTGCTTTAATTGTTACGCTATTTGCACTCTATTCTATTGTAAGTTTTAACTAGCATCATGTTGTACTATTTTGTATTTCATGGATATAATATTTGCACTCTAAATCAATTATGTAAATGAATCACAGGCATTCCTTATATTAATATAAAACTGACCTTTATTGAATACAATTTTTGATGTAAAGTTTAAACTGGCTTTTGCTTACTAGAAGTATTATATTTAAATGATATTTTGAACAATGATACCTTTATTTTCAAATTTCCTTAAATGAACTTAAAATGTTGTTCATTTTTACAAAAAAGAATTACTTAAACCACCAGAAAATGCATCTTCTTCACCATATATTTTCTTAAACATCCCTAAATTGCTGTAAATTGCTTAAAATTGCCTTATGGCGCCTCTGATTTTCTTATATTTTTTCTTAAATCGCCTTAAATCGCACTAAAACGCCTTAAAACGCCTTAAAACTTCACTCGAAGTTTGGCCATATTTTCTTAAATCGCATTAAATCGCCTTAAAACGCTTTAAACCGCATTAAATTACGGCGATTTAAGGTCCAGGGGCAGGCCTTTCAAAACAATGGTCTACAGAAAGTCGAAAAGTGGACCAGCGGCGAGAGCCAAGTTGGCCTTTTATATCACTGTAACCTGGGTTTGTTTCCCGGCCCGGTCGACAAGTGAATATAGTTTGTTTAATGTGTTGTTCTCTTTCGTGCCACGAGGGTTTTTTAAATGTAATAATATGAAAATCAACATGTGAGCAGATAATTATGTTGTAAATATAGTGGTAGTGAGTGTGAGTGAACCTCACGGAAGAGCCCCGTCGGAAAGTCATGGTTGTAAAATATGTAAAATATTTAAAAAAAAGTCATTTGAAAACCGAAATGAGTTATTGGACAGAAATGAATTTTTGACGACGCTGATCGATGATGACGTGGCGAAGTGCACGTGGTGGTGATAATAATAATAGTGGTGATGACATGATTGTGATGATGATGAATTTGACGACGCTGATCGATGATTACGTGGCGAAGTGCACGTGTTGGTGATAATAATATCGGACATGAATGGATGATGATGATGATGATTGTGATGATGATGAATTTGACGACGCTGGTCGATGATGACGTGGCGAAGTGCACGTGGTGGTGATAATAATAATAGTGGTGATGATGATGATGATGATGATGATGATGATGATGATGATGATGATTGTGATGATGATGAATTTGTCGACCCTGAAGATGATCATGGTGAAGACAAGTAGTGGTGATGATAACAATAGTGATGATCATGATCATGATGATGGTGATGATTGTGATTATGATGAATTTGACGACGGTGATGATGACAATCAAGTGGTGGTGATGATAATAATAGTGTTGATGATGAGAATGATGAGAATGATTGTAATGATCATGATGGTGATGGTGATGACAAGAATAGTCATGTTGACGATAATGATCTTGATGAGAATATTGATAATTTAATAACCTTTATCACCATCATCATTAATCACCACCACCATTATCATCACCACCATCATAATCATCAATACTATTATCACATGCGATGTTGACTTGATGTCGAAATACTTTAAAGGCCCGGGCAAGCGGCTTACCAGCCTTAACCTTTGCGGGGGAAGCCCCCGAAACAGACCGACGTTGGTTGTGAATACGTTACGTTACTCCCCTGACTTCAATTGTCACACAACTAGAATTACAACTACGTCATTACTAAAAGCTCACTCAGAAATATATGAAAATAAAATCAAGGTTTTTATACGTATTATGAATATTGTTTTCGGGACATTTCTTATATATCTTAACTATAAAATGATCAATTTATACTATCAACAAAATTGAAACTTTAATAATGCTTTTGGTACCTGCCCAGGCGCGACTCAATTTCAGTACAAAATTAACAAAAATACAAATACTCAGTACGTAAGAACAGAGTAAATCAATAAATTGTCAAAAATTGTACTGTGATAAAAATTATTGTTGGCATCCCCTGTTATTGGATGTTGTTTTTAGTCGGTGATATAATTCAAAACACGTAGTAAAAAACTTGGTTCTTAAATATTAACAAACACTTCAATTATTATTATTATTATTATTATTATTATTATTATTATTATTATTATTATTATTATTATTATTATTATTATTATTATTATTATTATTATTATTATTATTATTATTATTTTAAATATAGTCATGATTCCTGCTGGTCTTCAAATGATATACGTACAGCCGGAAATTGTTTTGTAAATAATCATGTCATGGTAAAAGTATGTAGAATATCAAATAACACAAAGCCAACTCCCATCCAGACTGAGTTCAACGGAGTACGCGAGAACAGAAAGTTGGATGCTTAGCGAAAACGTCCATAATAATCAAGTTCTAGCGCTAGATTAGGACCACAAAAGGCTATTACATAATGCAAGCTGGCTCGAGTTAAGGTATGTTTGAAATTTAGATCGAAAAATGTTAGCTGTGAGTCGATTTTGACTAGTAAAGTATCATGGACCTATAATGATCTAAATTCTTGAAGTAATGTCGGTCGTTGTACATGACACCTCGTGAAGCGTTGAAGTATGACCACTTTTAATGCATTGACATGCTTTTATGCGCATGTTTGGCTGCTAAACAACTCTCTTACAAGCTTCTCGTGGAAACGCGAAATGTTAACGTATCAAATCCATTGATAAGAAGAGTTTGAATACATTAAAAAGGAACATTCATTTCCCATTTATTTACATTCATTCATTTACCATTTAAAATGGTATGCTTATAAAATAGACTAGTACTTTATTGAACTGATTTAACATCATTACGCTTGTTACAATATAGAGTGGTTTTTATTAACCAGTGAAATACGGTGTACTGAATAGGGAAAGAGTAATAAAGTGTAATGGTGCTAGCTATATATTGAACAAATGATTATAAAACACAAAGTGAAAGTATAATAAAGTGAAATAAAGCATATTACGCTAAAGTGTGTTTCACGGGTTAATGAAAACCACTCCAAAAATGGCAAAATAGCATTGCAGAGTTAGTTTCTGTTATTCTTGGTGACACGCTTTAGAGTATTTAGATATTACCCTTACAAACCATGCTATTACTTTTTAGAATTCCTTTTCGGGTTTAAAGTATATCTTAAATGTCTGAACATATACGGCAGAAATAGAAACATAGTGATTAATTTAGTACTGTATCATCGACACTGTATGTCGAGTGTTCTAATACATTCTCCGCGGGTTCTATACGCGATTCGGATTTGTTGAATACGTTTGCCATCCCTAGTTCAATAACGATGTTGAATTGATGTTGAAGAGTTTAAACATTGTGCAACACAATCGAGCTGTAGGGGACGAAGCAAGAGTATTACTTGCGTTTGTATTTAGATGACTAAAAGTTCAGTTTGCTTTCGGTTAATTGACCTTATCAAGCTTCAATTACATCTCGTAATGTTAGTCTATTTAGTATTAAGAACATATCGTATGTCACTCGGAATTAATCGGTATTACAACGGCCAGGATTAACGGCCCCGAGGAGATATTCGGAAGAGAAAAAGTTACCGAGTGACAAACGATTTTATCAAGAGATGAAATTGGAGCTTGACATTTACTAAAGGTCAAACATTTCGAAAGCAAACTTGTAAACAGTTCGTTCAATAATACAAATATATACAAATGCTAGGGAGACTCTTCTTCTCTCTTTAGCCGAAACGTAGTCATTGCTCTCAAAGATCGTTCGGTTTTGTTAAACAATGATTCAGCATTGTTATTGAACAGGGGAAGGCAAGCAATATGTATTCAACATATCCGAATCACCAAAATAGAACCGGCGAATGTACTTGAACACTCGATACACAGGATCGATGATACAGTATGAGTTAATCACTATGTTTCTATACAGATTCGACTCTCGTGTAAGAGGTAGTAACGGCTGTGACTTGGAGTTGCAGTGGAATTGTTGATTTAAGTTCTCGGCCAAAGGACATCATTACGCTTGTTACAATATAGAGTGGTTTTCATTAACCCGTGAAACAAAGTGTAATAGGGAAAGAGTAATAAAGTGTAATGGTGCTAGCTATATATTGAACAAATGATTATAAAACACAAAGTGAAAGTATAATAAAGTGAAATAAAGCATATTACGCTAAAGTGTGTTTCACGGGTTAATGAAAACCACTCCAAAAATGGCAAAATAGTTAGCATTGCAGAGTTAGTTTTGTTAATCTTGGTGACACGCTTCAGAGTATTTAGATATTACCCTTACAAACCATGCTATTACTTTTTAGAATTCCTTTTAGGGTTTAAATTATATCTTTAACAAATTGCACATGGTTTTGAGTTGTCTGTCCTCTTATTGACACACTCTTGACGTCATAAAATGTTCAAAACTCAAGTGGAACCACGAGCGTAGCGAGGGGTTTCACTGCAAAGTTTTGAACATTTTATGACGTCAAGAGTGTGTCAATAAGAGGACAGACAACGAAAAATCCATGTGCAATTTGTTTTTTACAACACAAACCAAAATAAATGTACAAAAGATAAAATGTAAGTTAACGGACGAAAAATGACGAATTTGTCACGCATGGAACTCAATGGTTTCTCTTAAAGCTACGGCAAATCTCACAATTTACGAAAATGATCTTTTTTCAGCCGGAAAAAAAGAAATAAGCCTATTTTTATACAAAAATACAGTGTACTGTTTGTAAGTGAAGTTAAAAATGTACAAGAACGTCAAACATGGCCGATTAGCTGGGTTCAGGTTTCACCCTTTCAAACAAATTGCATAAAAAAGCATAAAAACTGATCATATAGAAGATTACACAATGCTCGATATGTCTAACCTTTGTATAACATTCTAAGCTTTTCAAATCAGTCCTGAAAGAATGGTATTGTTCATCCAAAATGTAATTTTGAGCAGCCACGTTTTTGTTGAAAAGACTACCGATTTGATTGTAAGTGAAAATTTGTCAAAAAGACTGAAAAAGTCATAACATTAAAACGACAACAACTCTTTGACAGCATAGTTACATTTATTAAAATTTCCTACTTACAGAAATGTAATTTCCATTGATAATTTATCCATAAACTTGTTTTTAAAATCCTTTTTTGATGAAAAAACTTTGTCGCTGACAAACTTTCCCTCAATTCTGCTCGAGTGTTGTGTGACATGATGACGTGAGCACAGTGTGTCTGTCCTCTTATTGATCACGGTAAATTAACCAATCAGCGCGCGAGAATTCACACAAGTGTTGAAAAATAAATGTTTGAACATATACGTTTATAATTTTAAAACAATTACATTTATAGTAAAGAAATGTTTATGTGTTTAACGTAAATGTCTAGATCAAGTTTGGTTTAACCAATACACTATAATGCTCTATCAGATGTGTGCACATTTCACACTTTTAAGGGAGCTAGTGAGTGGCAGTGGTTATTTAAGTAAACTTATATTTAGTTATTATTCTATTTATTTAACTACTGTAAAACATATCATTTTAAAAGGAGTAAAATATTGCAGCGTGGGGCGTGCCTGTAATGTTTTGTCTTTGTCTGGCTTATAACAATGACTTATACATTCGCTTTGGTTGACCCTTAGCTATAATTGAATACCTACAACTACAAGTTTTAGCCTCTTACTCAGACGTCAATAATACTTGAAAGGCAATCGTGTTTACTATACAAGTGATTCTGGGTAGGATTTTGAGCTATGCCATAATTCTTGTGATCCATAATGATCGTTGATATCAGTTTTTCTAAAATATCTCCCGTTTTCGATGAGCTTCAGAAAAATGACTATATACGTGTTGAATGTCGCATTCAGGCACGGCTATTCAGATAATGATTAGAGTGTTTTATTAAAGCGATTTCGAATAAATAGCACAGACATTCTGTGACCGCGTATTTTGATGCTCGAAACTATAGCAGAACAAAAATATCCTTCGCGTTCGCAAAATAATGTCAAATAGTCAAATAGTAAAATTAAAAGGACCAGATGAATTTGGTGACTAGTCATGGAAATAGTTTGGTAAAGAATTATGACATGGTAAAAGTATGTAGAATATCAAATGTCACAGCCAACTCCCATCCAGACTGAGTTCAACGGAGTAAGTACATAACGTTGCATGCTTGGTGAAAACGTCCATAAGAATCAGGTTCTAGCGTTAGATTAGGACCACAAAAGGCTATTACATAATGCAAGCTGACTCGAGTTAAGATATGTTTGATATTTAGATTAAAATATGCTAGCTGTGAGTTGTTTTTGAGTAGTAAAGTATGGACTTAAAATGATCTAGATTCTTGAAGTAATGTCGATCGTCGTACATGACAGCACGAAGCGTTTAAGTATGAACGCCTTTTATTTATTGACTGATGCTTTAATGCGCGCTTTTTGCTGCTTATCAACTCTCTCTAACGCTTCTCATGGATACGCGAAATTTACAAATAATATTACAAAGACGAGTATACATGCATTAAAAAGAGGTCACACATTCCAATACGCGACAAAATAGTAAACGTTTGGAGTTGACTAGTACTTTAGCATTTAGCTTTTTACAATATAAATCAAAATAGTTAGCATTGCAGGGTTAGTTTTGTTAATCTTGTGGACACTCTTTAGCGTTTTAACCCTTACAAACCATGCTATTACTTTTTAGAACTCTTTTTCGGATTTAAATGTTTGAACATATAGTTCTATAGTTTTAAAACAGTGGCATTTATAGTAAAGAAATGTTTATGTGTCTAATGTTTATAACTATATCAAGTTTAGCTTAACCAATCTATTGAAATATTCCATCAGATGGGGGCACATTTCAAAATGTTTAGTGATCTATGGAGTGGCAGTGGTTATTTAAATAAACTTTTATTAATTATTATTCTATTAACTATTGTAAAATCGGGCTTTTTAAAAGCTGTAAAATATTGCAGTGTGATACGTGCCTGTAATGATTTGTCTTTGTCTGCCTGATAACATTTATGTTCACTTTCACTATTGTGTATTTTTCCAATGATCGACAATGGATGACCTTTAGAAGTAATTCAATATCTACAGCTACTGACTAATTTTAACCTTCTATGCAGACGTCAAATAACGCTCCTTTAATAATTATGATAAAGAAAAGGCAATCTTTTCCCCCCGTATAGAAAGGATTCAGGGTACGAGCTTGAGCTATGCAATAAGTTGTCGCACTAGAAATAATTTTGGTGGTCACGTGGGCTATTGGAATGCAATAGCTCACTCTGATTGGTTAAATACTAGAGCCTTTCTGTAAAATATGTTTTTGTATTTTGTTGAATCAATATATTTTAATATGTTTTAAACAAAACTACATATCTTCTTGATGCCTCAGCGGAGCGAGCCTGAACGGAGCGAAGCAAGGCAGTGATCCAATTTCAGTAATGAGCAAAAAAATCGAGATTTTCAATTTTACCACAATGCTTCACTCGTGTCGTTCAGAACAATGGATTTCTTTGTTTAGCTATTCAATAATACAGCATTCTAGCATTCTTACTCTTCTACCATAATGCCTTACGTGCTTCCAGTATATAAGATCGTATCTTGCCAGGTTATTCCTCTCAACTTCGCAACCGAGCAATTAGAATTGCTTAGTATATGATCAGTTATTTTTCTTCGAGTTAAAAGTTTATTCTTTATGTTTAACATTTCAGCTAAAACGTGAAACCCGACTCGACTCTTCTATTCGTGGAATTTTCATTCACCTGGTAAGTCTAGATCTGTGCTTTGAAAATACGTTCCCAATGGCAACTTTGTTTCAAAATTGCTTATTATCAGTTGTTTCTTATTTTACAAACTTATATTGGAGATAAAAACTAACTTTGTTGATATCGTTCGACCGGTTTCGTCCGACCATGTTCTTTCGATTCGGGAAGTGTGACATTTGCAAGCTTGCCTTTGGCGTACTTTCCCTACAAAATCCAACATCATTGTTTTAGAATTGATTAAGTTATTATCAGTTGTTTTTCTTCGAGTTAAAGGTTTATTCGTTATTTTTAATATGTCAGCTAAAACATTCTTTATTCACCTAGTCTGTGCTTTCAAAGTCTGTGCTTTGAAAATACCATGTGCTTTCGGGAGGTGTGATATATTTGTAAGCTTACCTTCGGTCAGTAGCCACAATAGTTTTGTTTTCAATATCTTATGTATTTATGTGTTGGTCTGTGATGAAGAATTATTGTATACATATTACTTGTAAGAATTTATGTGTGATAAGTTTTAAGTTTTCCTTCTTATACTATACTCCCTGACCAACTAGTGCTTATCTTCAGTAAAAAGTTAACTATGGATAACATCACTCTATTATTATTATTTTTTTGCCCATTTAAAATGTAGTATGTAAATTTCTTTTGGTGTATTTCTATTATATGCCTCGTTTGGCGTGTCACCACGCCTCTGTTTCTTGTATTAGAAATCATACCTTGTTTCTTGGTGTTGCAAACGTTTCGCTGTTTACCATGATTGATAATTTCTATTTCCGTTTTAGGTATCACCTATAAAGATTGCTTAGAGGTAAGATTTCTTTTCACAATGACTTGTTACAATGAAAAGTTAGTATCGTTGTTTGTTCCTGTAAATGGAGACAACCAGGATTTTATGTGCTCTTTAGTAGATTTACCAAAGATTTCTGTACATCAAAGTAGATCAACAAAACCACTAGATTCACCAAATGAACTCTTTCGCATCGAGGGTGATGGAAATTGTTTGTTCAGGTCTTTGTCATATGCAATAACTGGTAGACAGTTTTATCACGGTATCATGAGGCAAAAAAATAATAGAGCACATGAGAAATATGTTAATACCACATCTGAGTATTTCTTAAGACAACTATTTGCATCGCACGAAAATATCCAATCCTAAAACATGGGGTACCGATGTTGTACTTTATACCGGCATCTTCATTGCTGGAGACAGATGTTTTTGTTTAGACGAAAGTTGGTACTGTTTATAGGTGGATTAAGTTTTCAAAGTCTATGCTTTGTCGATCTTTTTCCAGAAATAAATGTGCAATTTATCATACTAGTCGAGTACATTATGATGTTGTAATTGATGTTTATTCAGATATTTCTGTTAATAAGTCTGCTCATAATATTACACCATACATACTGTAAACATTTTTAGACATTTCTGAGGTTACAGTTAATTCGGCCATGAAAAGTTCCAAAAGAAAACTCTTTCAAACTGAATGCAACTGAGAAGAAACAAAAGTATCTGCATAGAGATAACAAGGAGACTTTTGAAACTGAATTGCAAAATTCTACTGAACCATATAATAAGCAATCTGACCAACTAGACAATTCTCTCAACAACACAAAGTATTTCAAAAAGCAAAATGATATTGATCCGATTATACGTATACAGACAACAACAGTCAGCAGTGCATCAACAATTTTTTGAATGGATGTTTTAAACCAAACTACATATCTTATTTAATTTGTATTGAATGAAAATCTTGTTCAAAAATCGGATAAAGCTATTTTCAGCCCTCGACCCAGTTTCAGTACAAAACTAACAAAAATACAAATACTCTGTAAGAACAGAGTAAATCTATATTAAAATTATAACAAATTGTACTGTGATCAAGATTAGTGTCTTTTTATTGGTGTTGTTTTTAGTCGGTGACATAATTAAAAACACGTAGTAATATAGATGGTGTTTAAATATTAACAAACACTTGGATGATTATTATTTATAAGTAATGTCTAATAAACGAGCAGGAGTGTTTTATCAGCGAGCTTATTGAACGACTTCAAAAACTCTAACCTATATTTTGTGTTTTTGTAAAAAATAATCAAGGATTTAAAGGTTTGAAAAATCAAGGTTTGAAAGTTTGTTAGAGAAAATTCAGGTTAAAGTTTATGTAAATTAGGCTGAATGTATATCTTCAGTTAAAACACTCGTAACGCTTACGATTTTATTTGAAAATTTATTACTTTATTACTAAAGCATTATTACTTTATCGAATATCTTTATAGTTTTATAGTCTGCGCCACATCCAGACTTTTTCTTCGTTAAGAATCAAAAAGTCGGGATGTGCACAGGTAACAGTTTTACACATCTATGAAACGAAATGTAACAGTGGGGTTGGGCCATTTCCTGAAATTTATCAAGATTTATTTCGCTTTATTTGCATTGAGTTCTATTTTGTTTTCTTCCATCATAGATTTCCAAATGACATTCTGTATAAGGCTCTGTACAGTACCAACTGGTCTTGCATGTCTTCGTTAAGATGTTGTCAGCTTATTGTCATTCTTTCCTAGAATGCCTTTCTGGATAACGCCATTATATGAAGATTGAAGAATGTAGGACATATAACTCCATGTAGAGGTACACTTGTAATATATCTTGGCCTGATCTAGACTTGTCTATTATAGCTTATAATAGCAAGTTGATAGAAACCAATAGGAAGTATAAGAAGCAATTTCATTTCAGTTTACGTGAGGGGGAGGGGAGAACTTTTTATGAAATTAATCATTATGGTTTAATTGCTTCCTCCATAGGAATACAAATATTAAGTTTACTCAATATCAAGATGGAGTCAAACGATCGTTTCCAAAATCTAAACGATGATGGTGTCAATGTTGTTTTGCATGATGGTCTTACTCCTTTAATGGACGCTATACTCGATGGTGACAATGAACGTTCCATGAGACTAATTGCTAGTGGTGCGGATATCAACATATCTAATTATCACGAAAAGACTTATTTAATGTTTGCAGCCGAACATAACAATGAAGAAATCGCAAAACTGTTGATAGAAAAGGGTGCAGAAATCAATGTATCTCATAAATTTGGCCAGACTGCTTTAATGTTTGCAGCCAAACATAACAACGAAGAAATCGCAAAACTGTTGATAGAAAAGGGAGCAGAAATTAATGTATCTGATGAAGATGGATTGACTGCTTTAATGTTAGCAACCAAACACAACAACGAAGAAATCGCAAAACTGTTGATAGAAAAGGGTGCAGAAATCAATGTATCTCATAAGCTTCGCCAGACTACATTAATGTTTGCAGCCAAACAAACCAACCAAGAGATCGCAAGACTGTTGATAGAAAAGGGTGCAGAAATCAATATATCTGATAAATATGGCCAGACTGCATTGATGTTTGCAGCCAAACAAACCAACCAAGAGATCGCAAGACTGTTGATAGAAAAGGGTGCAGAAATCAATATATCGGATAAATATGGCCAGACTGCATTAATGTTTGCAGCCAAACAAACCAACCAAGAGATCGCAAGACTGTTGATAGAAAAGGGTGCACAAATCAATGTATCTGATATTTATGACGAGACTGCTTTAATGTTTGCAGCCAAACAAACCAACCAAGAGATCGCAAAACTGTTGATAGAAAAGGGTGCAGAAATCAATGTATCTGATAAATATGGCCAGACTGCATTACTCTTTGCAGCCAAACAAACCAACCAAGAGATCGCAAAACTGTTGATAGAAAAGGGTGCAGAAATCAATATATCTGATAATGATGGCCAGACTGCATTAATGTTTGCAGCCAAACATAACAACGAAGAGATCGCAAAACTGTTGATAGAAAAGGGTGCAGAAATCAATGTATCTGATATTTATGACGAGACTGCTTTAATGTTTGCGGCCAAACACAACGACCCAGAGATCGCAAAACTGTTGATAAGAAAGGGTGCAGAAATCAATGTATCTGATATATATGGCCAGACTGCATTACTATCTGCAGCCAAACATAACAACGAAGAGATCGCAAAGCTGTTGATAGAAAAGGGTGCAGAAATCAGTGTTTCTGATAATTATGGTCACACTGCATTACTCTATGCAGCCGAACATAACTACTTAGAGATCGCAAAACTGTTGATAGAAAAGGATGCAGAAACCAATGCATCTGATGAATATGGCCAGACTGCATTAATCTTTGCAGCCAAACAAACCAACCAAGAGATTGCAAAACTGTTGATAGAAAAGGGTGCAGAACTCAGTGTATCTGATACTTTTGGTCACACTGCATTACTATATGCAGCCAAACATAACAACGAAGAGATCACAAGACTGTTGATAGAAAAGGGTGCAGAAATCAGTGTTTCTGATAATTATGGTCACACTGCATTACTCTATGCAGCCGAACATAACTACTTAGAGATCGCAAAACTGTTGATAGAAAAGGATGCAGAAACCAATGCATCTGATGAATATGGCCAGACTGCATTACTCTTTGCAGCCAAACAAACCAACCAAGAAATCGCTAAACTGTTGATAGAAAAGGGTGCAGAAACCAATGTATCTGATATTTATGACCAGACTGCTTTAATGTTTGCAGCCAAACACAACAACCAAGAGATCGCAAAACTGTTGATAGAAAAGGGTGCAGCAATCAATGTATCTGATATTTATGGCCAGACTGCTTTAATGTTTGCAGCCGAATACAACAACGAAAAGATCGCAAAAATGTTGATAAAAAAGGGTGCAGAAATCAATGTATCTGATATATATGGCCAGACTGCATTACTCTTTGCAGCCAAACAAACCAACCAAGAGATCGCAAAACAGTTGATAGAAAAGGGTGCAGAAATCAATGTATCTGATACTTCTGGCCAGACTGCTTTGATGATTGCAGCCGAACACCACAACGAAGAGATCGCAAGACTGTTGATAGAAAAGGGAGCTGCTCTCGGTGCATCTGATGAAGAAGAAAAAACTGCTTTGTTCTATGCAATTGAAGAAGACAAGGAAAATAATAATGAACAAACGCCGGTATTTTATGCTGTCAGATATAGTAGTTCTTCTATGGTATGCTTTTTAATCGATGCTGGCGCTAATGTCCATGCGCGAGACATCAACCAAGAAACTGCTCTGTTCAATGCTGTCAGAGAAAACATTGGTTTGATCGAAACTATAGTTGATCATGGTAAAGCTAATGTAAATACAAGAAACGCTTTTGGCAGAACGCCATTGTTTTATGCAGTTACTTCCAAATTCGCATTACAATCTGTTCCTCTACTTCTTGGTAAAGGGGCAAAAATAAATGATACAGATAGCTGTGATTTCAGCGTGCTGTCATTCTATATAGAACATCAATGTAATAACTATGTATTTAATAATCATATGGAAATACTTGATATATTCACAGACAATGGGATACAGGGGGACAAAGTATTCACTTCTACAATCAACATAATGTACAGTAAATTTCCATGTTTGGTCAACAGCAAATCACAGCAAACACAATTTGTATCAAAAGCAGTCACAATCGCGAAAAGCTATGCCCATAATGATGAGCAAAGGAGATTGATTAAGACATTGGAAAAGCATCTTACCGATGAATCTATAGCCGATAAGCTTCAAGAATGGCTTGATGTCTTGAATCTGCTCAAAGCAAACCCCAACAGTGTTGATACAGACGGGAACACTGCACTTCATTATACGGTTCAGCTTCCTTTCTCTGGAATTTCAGAAGAGTCAACAATGAAAATCGTGTTACAGCTAGAAAACCACGGAGCGAGATTCGACATTGAAAATCACCAAGGTCAAACACCACTTATGTTTTGCCTGTCTTCTTGGGATCGTGATAACAACGACTGGCTTGAACTCCACATAGTTAAGGCAATTGGTAGACATATCCTGAAATGTGCCCCACCTATCCGTCAGGTCACAACAAGAAATGGAAAGTCCGTGTTTCATTTGTTGATGAGCCTCTTCCAAACAGTGCTTAGTATAGATGATATACAAAGGCGAGAGAGAGTTCTAAACGAAATGGTTGAGATTTTGAAACTATTCTGCCCACCAGACATTCTTAAAGGAGTAACGGTCAACAAGGCAGATGACGATTTGAAATCACCTCTTCATCTTTGGGCTTCGCTTTCTCTTGCATCCAATGATGATTATGTCAACAGCATATCAGGGGAATTAACTTTTGAAAAACTCATGAAAACAATTTTCAACATTCTTCTTGATTGTGGGGTGATGCTCAACGCAAGAGACAGCAAAGACCAAACACCTCTTCACTACTGCAGAACGTGGTGTGCCGTTAAGTGTTTAGTAGAAGCTGGCGCCAAGCGAAATGATGACGAATCGAGGGGAAGAACTCCTCTCTTAGCTGCTGCACACAGAAGTGTCTTCATGAGCAATCAAGGACATTTCTTTCCTGATGTAACAGACGACCCTAAATCGTTTTTCACAAGATGTGTTGAGATCAATCTTGATCTGTGGGCTTGTGATAATGAAGGCAAATCTGTTCTAAGCTTGCTGTTGGCATCAGAAGCCTTTGTACTTGCTGAAGCCTTAGTCGAGGTTGCTTGCGAATTCAATCCATCAGTTTTGGAGCAGCTTCTCTCGGTTATTTGTCAAGATAAGTCAACAAACACCTTCTGGAAGAGTCTGTTGGTTGGAAAGATTTTAAAGTGCGCAGTTAGACCACTGAAGAATCTCAATCCTCTACTTCGAAGTTGCTGTCTTAATATCCAGAAGAAGGAAAAGGAAGATGACGATGAGCCACCAACGAAAAAGATGAGAAATGATGACTCAAGTGGATGTAGAGAAGACATGTCAGACCCGTTACTTCCAACTGTCCATTTAGATATTGCCAGACAACTGCTGTTACATGGAGCCGATGGTGAATCTTGCACAGATTTGTGTGCAGACTTTCCTCAACTTCATACATTTCTAACCGAGGAAATTGATTCGTCTCAAATCCCAGTGAGCATTCCGTGGACATCTTACTCTACGAAGCACAAAGCCAAACTTGGAAATGTTGCACGACGACAGAAGTTTGAAAAAATCGGTACCTACTGGTTTCATCAAGATGCCATTGGTAAGGGATCATTTGGTGATGTGTTTGCTGGAATCAGCGAAAAAGACGGAAGGGAGTTTGCCATCAAGAAAACTTTAAAGTCACGTATGGTACGACCAGAAGACAAGCGGGAAATCAAGAATCTCACAGCTCTGGCAGACTGTCCGCAAGTCGTTAACTACATCTATTTTGATGATAGCGAAAAGCACTTTGCGTACATTGTTTTAGAACTGATGGAAGGACATCTAGATGAATATTTTGCTAGCAGTTTAGTTCACCCACGTCATGAAAGTTCTTTACTTTGCAAAGATGTGGTCATGGGGCTGAAGTATTTGCACGATCGTAAACCAAATCCTATCCTTCATCGTGATCTCAAACCAGGCAACATTCTTTACAAGGTTGATGATCATTCCAAGATTTGTCTGAAGATCGCCGACTTTGGCCTAAGCAGCCCTCTGAATACTACTACTGGGACTACTGTCCTTGGAACTAACGTTGGTACACGATGTTGGATAGCACCTGAGGTGATCAATTCAGATACATATCAGCACTCGATGGCATCTGACAACTATTCTTGTGGACTTCTGCTCCACTATATTTTGTCATTGCAAAAGCATCCATTTAGCCCTGCTGATTGTTCCAATAAAACAAGAGAAATCATTGATCTTGAAACTCAAAATAATATGCTGAACAACAAAATGGAAGGTTGGAATGATAAACTTTCTCCAGAGGCCACACACCTCATTAAAGGTCTCTTGTCAAGCAATGTAGATGAGCGACCGTCTGCTGCGGATTCATTGTCTCATCCCTTTTTTGGACCAAGAAGAAAAAGATGGCACTTCTAACTGCTGTTGGAAACCAACCAGATTTCGCACGTCCACTTAGAGCCTATGGTCCTTTGGATGAAGTTGAATCGGAATTAGAGGAGAAAGTCTCAATAATAGTACAACATCCCACATGGATTGATGCTAGCTACTCGTACATGCTTAGCTTACACGCCGAAATGTCAAAGCACAGAAAGTACAACACAGGGTCGGTGGTAGAGTTAATTCGCTTTATTAGGAACGCCAGAGCTCACGCATCTGATGCTGGTAAACCAAGTCATGTCAGAAAACAAATATTTGATGATGCTGTATTCCTGGTCGAGTTCCCTCACCTTATCATAGAAGTCTTTAAGTTCGTCACCAAACACGGATGGGATACAAGAGAAGAAATCAAGGAAGCAATGTCAAGTGAATAGATGAATGTAAGTTGTGTTTACACTCATTTTATTCAATTATCCATTCATCCATCCATTTGTTCATTCCTTTATTTATACGTCATTTATTCTTGATTAGGTAATTGTTAGTTTTAGTGATTCATTGCTTTATCCATTCATTCATTTTTTTCTAATGATTTAGCGAATCACTCACTCATTCATTCATTTGTCCATTTATACATCTATTTATTCCTTAGGAGGGCCACAAGTTCATCAATGTAGTTTTTATGTATTCACCCATTCATTCATTCATTCATTCGTACATTTAACCTTTCGTTTCTTCATTAACTCATTCATCCATTCACCCTACCATTCATTTATTCATTAATGTCTTCATTCATTCTTGTATTCTCCAACTCTCTTATCCATTGTGTCTGTATTCCTTGATGTATTCATTCAGTGTTATTTGTATGTATAGGAAGACACAATACCTGGATGGGATGCTTATTCTCCTGGTTGGTACTACAGTCCATCAACAATTCAGAGAAACATAAATAGAATGTGATAAGAAATCATCATAATAACTATGACAAACAACACATGTCAAATGAAAACATCTTAAAGCCAAGTTAAATGATGTATAATCTCTATATTCTACAAATTGATAACCAATGCATGATAAAGGCATTTCATGGCAGCCATGTTTGTGAGTACAGAAGAAGTACAAAAGAAAGATGTTGAATGATTTTGAATGACTTGAGAGTAAAGCTCCATTGTCTTGACCACAAACATTGCTGACATGAAATCCCTCTATTTCAATATATATTCTACTAATTGATAACAAATGTAACCAACGTTTAGTGTAGACACTGAATTGAAGGATCGGTTGCAGGTTCTGAATCATAGAACAGAGTCATAGAAGATAAGATCGCAAAGATACCTGGGAAAGCATTAAATTATTCAAGTAATATCGTCCATTTGCAATGCATTTCCTGAATATTTGGAAAGTTTAAAATGAAAGAGATGATTTCTTTCGATAAGATTCCATGTGTTTTACTGACTACATAAAACTAAGCTGATTTACTACTTACCCATAGACCATAGTGGTCTTGTATGTTCTATGACTTCTAACGACAACGATTCTTCAATTAGGTGTAAAAGTGTATATAATTGTGAGCATGGCCGACATATAATGAATGGCTTTTGCATTTCTTGATATAGTTATTACAGTATAGTATGAAATACATTATCTTTTGTAAATATAATTGTTTTTAATGGACTTGAGGACAAAATAGTCAATAGAGTCAAAAAGTTAAAAAAAAAAAACACTTATACAATGTTTAAATAGTATGTGAATGAAGACAAACATTTGATTTCAATAATACAACTACATTAAGGGTTTTTACTAAGACTAATCTGTTGTAAATTATAGTTTTACGCATGTAATTTTGCATATATTAGCTAGTGGAGACGATTTATATCAATTTATATAATTGTATATCAACAATACAACTGCATATCAACGGTGATGGTTTGTAATGTGAGTATCTCTCGTAAATTACAGTTCTTACGCATGTAATGAAGACGATTTATATCAATAATGGTCAGTAATAGAGTAAAATGGAGGACTTTGATAATTCCCTAGACAACATGACACTACATATCGTTTCTACTAGACGGACTGCACGATGATATCAATAATACAACCACATTCAGTGTGATGGTTTGTATTGTGTCTAATCTCTCGTAAATTATAGTTTTGGAGCAAGTGATGTATATATATTAATGAAGACGATTTTTATCAATTTATATTGTTGTATATCAAGAAATGTATTGTAATGTTCAAATAAAACAAAGCTGAGTTATTATAGAAGACTGTATAGTTTATGACTGCAAACATTCCCTACTTTTTACGCGGAAAGGGGGGGGGGGGGGGGGGGGGGCTGATATAAAGTACTTTTATATTCATTCATGTTTTTGTTTTGTTTTGTTTTTTCCTTTCCTGTTCTGTTCTGTCCTGGCGTCTTGTTTTGTTTTGTTTGTTTGTTCGCTGATTTGCTTCTTTGCCCACATTCGCTTCTTTGTGCGTTTGCTTCTTTGTTTCAATGCTTGTTTGTTTGTTTGCTTCTTTGTTTGCTTTTTTATTTGCTTAATTATTTGTTTGATTGCTTGTTTGTTTGTTTGCTTGTTCGTTTGTTTGTTTGTTTGTTTAATTGTTCGTGTGTGTATGTGTTTCTTTGTGTTCAATTTGTTTCATTGTTTGTTTGATTGTTTGTTTGATCATTGCTTGCTTGTTTGTGTGTATTTCTATATCTTTGTGTGTCAATTTGTTTGTTTTCACTCATTCATTCGTTGATTTACCAATCCATTCATCTCCTTACTAGCAGGGCCACAAGCTCATCAGTGTATCTGTTTTACCCTCGTTTAATAACTTGGTTATTATTACTTTTCATTCAGTCACTCCTTCACCCCATTTATTCATTTTTTTTCATTTATGTATTCATTCACCCATTTATTCATTTACATATTCATTCATCCATTTATTCATTCACCCATTTATGTATTCATTCACCCATTTATTCATTCAGTCATTTATGTATTCATTCACCCATTTATTCATTCAGTCATTTATGTATTCATTTATTCATTGTCATTTATGTATTCATTCACCCATTCATTCATTCAGTCATTTATGTATTCATTCACACATTTATTCATTCAGTCATTTATGTATTCATTCAGTCATTTATGTATTCATTCACTCATTCATTCATTCAGTCATTTATGTATTCATTCAGTCATTTATGTATTCATTCACTCATTCATTCATTCAGTCATTTATGTATTAATTCACCCATTTATTCATTCAGTCATTTATGTATTCATTCACCCATTTATTCATTTAGTCATTTATGTATTCATTCAGTTATTCATTCAGTCATTTATGTATTCATTCACCCATTTATTCATTCAGTCATTTATGTATTCATTCAGTCATTCATTCATTCAGTCATTTATGTATTCATTCACTCATTCATTCATTCAGTCATTTATGTATTCATTCACCCATTCATTCATTCATTCATTTATGTATTCATTCACTTATTCATTCATTCAGTCATTTATGTATTCATTCACCCATTTATTCAGTCATTTATGTATTCATTCACCCATTTATTCATTCAGTCATTTATGTATTCATACACCCATTTATTCATTCAGTCATTTATGTATTCATTCACCCTTTCATTTGTTTACACATTTAGCCATTCATTTCTTCATTAATTTACCATTTTATTCACGTACTCATTCATTCACTCATTCATTTATTCAACCATTTATTCATTTATTCGTGTTTTCTCCTATTCTCTCATGCATCTATTGTGTTTTTATATACCTTGATGCTATTTGTATGTGTAGGAACAATACCTGGATGGGATGCTTATTCTCCTGGATGGTACTACAGTTCATCAACAATTCAGAAGAACATATTAATAAAGTCATACATGTGATATAAAAACATTATAATAGCTAAGACAAACAACACATGTCATATGAAAACATCTTATAAGCCAAGTTAACCGATGCATAATCTCAATATTCTACAAATTGATAACCGATGCATAATGGATGGATTTCACGGCAGCCATGTTTTTGTAAAAAAGAAGGTTTTTGAATGTTAAAGGTTTTAGTTCCTTTGAGAAAGGTCCACTATTTTGACCATGCAAACATGGCTGACACGAAATCCCTCTATTTCAATATTCTACTAATTCTAATTGATAACGAACGTAACCAAAGTTTAGTGTAGATATAAACGATAGGTAATATAAACTAATTTGTAACACCATAAAAATCTTTTAATAAAAGAATAACTTTTTCTCTGACTAAATTTGATGATATTTAATAAGATTTTTCAGCTAAGTCTTTAGCCTTCATCAGTTGAATTTGTACAAGTTTGCGTGCACAACCATAAAAAATGTTGACTTGAATTTAGTGCAAGTCAATGTTTTTTACGGGGTTAGACATTTCTTTATATATTACCTTTTGTCTTGTTATACCGACAAACATGAACAAAAAACGACTGGCACACTTTGATTTTTGAACCCTTAAAATATTAATATTTATGAAATACTTAACATATATAGAACTCGCATTGTGATTGGTCGAGAGGCGTGTTTACAGGGCAGCAAGGTAATGCTAGAGCTTTTCTTAATGCGTTTTACAAAAAATCTAAAGCACTAAATTAGAGATAGAAAAAGCGATATGAACACGGAAAGCGTTTTATATTTGTTAAATATATTTTCCAAGTTATCTTTATATTTTTGAATCTCATAATTTTTGTATAGCCTCCTCCGCAGGCATCTCTTAGGCAGAAAAAACGAAGAAAAAGAAAAAAACACGTCACGGCCTTCCTGTGCCATATGGCAAAAAATTAAAGACTTTCAACACAGGAACCACCAAATCACGAAACTCACTCTCGGACGCAGCAGTTTCCTGCGGAAGAGGCAAATTTCTGTATATAAGTTTAACTTTTGCTATTCAAAATTAAATGAACAGAAGTTTAAACTTGAAGCAATAATATATACAAACAACAAAACATGAATTCTTTTCTTTTTCCTTTTATTTTGAGCCAAGTCAGTTAATTTTTGAAGTTTTTCTTCGTAGAACGCTCAATTTAAAAAAAATAAAAAAGTTATTTTGTACCATATTTTGTCCAGAAAACTACTATTTTCACTGAATTGATGTTTTTACGTTTTGTGTTTATTTTATTTACTTATATATTTAGGTTAACATCTAAAATACATGCAAAGCTAAATTATCATGTTAATTGCTATATCGAATAAAAAATTAATGACTTCACTATGAATACAGAACTCATTTACATCTTAAAAAACTTGGCAACTCTATAGGAAGTTCTTCATCAAAACATCAAAAAGCAAACTTAATGCTTGTCAGACCTTTCAAGAGCTACTTTCTACTACTCAACCAGCTTTTTACGATACGCTAATTTGTTACTGAAAAGGTTTACTTAATTCAAAGTTATTATTAATATCCGATAAACCTAGTACAATGTGAACGAATTTTACTTGGGATGAAATGCTTTTGAAGAATGTCAAGCTAAATTGATGAGATAATTTCAAACACACCGTTAATTGGAGAAAGCGTTACAGCAAGCAAGGTGTCGATCTTACATCAAGAGAATAAAATATTCAACTATCATTATCTTCAAGTCGAATATTCTGAGAAAAATTAAGTCTAAATGTGGCAGAAACGATAGTCCGAAACGTTTGTAAGTTAATTTCTATCGTGTAAAAGTAACCGGCCCTCGTGTGTTACGGCATATTTTGTTTTTCACAAAATCGTACCTCATCGTGTACTGATCTTGTAACTTGACTGTTAGAAAGTCAACGTTTGAAGGCTTGAAAAAATTCAAGTAATATTTCAGGAGACTTTGGAAGGTTAGTAATTAATACTGGTAAACAATTCAAACTATAACTATCGGCTATAATTATGAATTGAATTTGGAGTTTATCAACAAATAAACATTGCATAGATGGAGAATTGAAGCTGGAACTTTGTCTGAATCAATTCGCTTCATTTGGTGAATTAACTTGGGTTCTAAATAATTTATTCAAACTGACTTCAGAATCTCTACAAGACAGAACGGGCCACCAGGCTACAAAGAGTAAATTCAATCTCTCTGTATATTTTTTTACGGGTCAATATCTGTTCTAATCAATTATCATTATCATAAATCCAAAAATGTGCTGTTTATCGTCCATCAAAAACTGGGAAGTCACCGCTAAAGCAGGCCAAATGGACAAATATTACTTCATTCGAATGCAAAAGCATTTTGGTTGTTCTTCTCCGTTTGATCTTTACGTTAACAACCAACCGATTTCAAAACAACTACCACTGAAAAATTACTCGCCGTTTTATCGACTTCGAGGACAATTCGGCTGGGAACAAGATAACAACAATTTTCTCCTTGTTCGAGATTCATTACTCTTTGCGGCCTTTTCGCAGAAATACAGATTATTTGTCAACAAGTTTGATACTGAGAGTGGCCTTGAGTTCTCCGAGTTTTGGAAACATAGAGGCTGGCAGCATTTATTTGTAGGAGTTGGTTTGATAACTTTATGTGTTGGTTTAAGCCTTATTGTTAGCCATGTTGGACAAAGTTCGTTTCTCCTCTGGATGGATATAGTACTAGCAGTCTTAGCTGTCGTTTTCATGTTGTTTGGAGTGTTTTTAATCATGTACAAACACAACAGATCTGGGGATATTTACATTGTTGGAAACTCCGAGATAAACGAAGGATTTGAACACGAAGTGGGAAATCACAATATTGCGGAAGCAACTGCTACTAGCAACTGTTGATGTTGATTCGAAAACAATGGTCTACAGAAAGTCGCAAAGTGGGCCTTTTATCACTGTAAATCTAGGTTTGTTTCCCGGCCTGGCCGAGCGACAAGTAAATAGCGTTTGTTTGATGTGTTGTTCTCTTTCGTGCCACAAGGGTTTTTTAAATGAAACTAGACGCTTTAGGAGCGTGAAGTCGGGCTAGTCATAAAATCAACACAGGAGGCTAAACAATTCTACTTTGGGCTTTCTGTGTTCGTTCCCAAAGCATCATGGGGGATATACGCGACATGACAGATATTAGATAGATAGATTGACTAAAAGGTAAACCTAGAGTCGGGCCTTCTAGCCCGACTAATAAGATGAAAAACAACATGTGAGCAGATTATGTTTTAAATATAGTGGTAGTGAGTGTGAGTCAACCTCACGGAAGAGCCCCGACGGAAAGTCATGGTTGTAAAATATGTAAAATATTAAAAAAAAAGTCATTTGAAAACCGAAATGAGTTATTGGACAGTATACTGTTTTACATGAAGAAGCTAGAAAATGTCGTTTGTGATCTAAATGGCGCTTTCCATTCAACAACAAATTAACGGTTTGACTTTCATAAACTCCAATAATAATATGGTATTAATTGTTACAAGTAAGAACTAAAAAAACCCGAAATTTTTCGATATAGAGAACAATCTGGAGAGAGAGATAAAATTATTGTTATGGTGATTCAAGGTAATTCGTAGGCAAACTTTTATCAAGAATTAAAAAACTTGGGCCGTCGATAAAAAAGTACAACTTCATGTAAACAAAAATGGCGGAAAAAATGGCGGACCAAAATGAGCGGGAAAATAAATGGCAAGCGCGTCCACCAACAGAAAAGGGCGGGAAAATAAATGCTACACGCGTCAAACTGGTAAAAACAACGAAAAAAGCGGGAAAATAAATGTCATTGGCGAGCAGATTGAGATGTTAAAAAAGTGATTTATTTTATTTTATAAATATATCCCAGCCGTCATTTCGGTCTAAGTGAATTACGACCTTCATCAAGACAACCTTTTTGAAATATTATGTATGTTAAACTTCTCCAAAGTTTGTGTGTCCGGTTGCCATGGCGTGTTCTTGTGCTTCAGCCTGACCGGTCAAACTGGTATTACAGGCTATACAACGTAGAGTAAACTTTGAAACATTGGTGAAGTTACGGTTCTGTAAAATAATAATGATTGGAATGATGATGATGATTATGACGATGATGGTGGTGATGATGATGGTTATGATGCTTGTGATGACGCTGATGATGACAATAAAGTGGTGGTGATGATAATAGTAATAGTGGTGATGATGATAATGATGAGAATGATTTTAATGATGATGATGATGGTCATGACAGGAATAGTCATGTTGACGATAATGATGTTAATGAGAATATTGATAATTTAATAACCTTTATCACCATCATCATTAATCACCACCACCATTATCATCATAACCATCATCACTATCATCATTGCCATTATCACAACCACCACCACCATTATCATATAATCATCGGTACTATCATCATCATTATGACGATGATGGTGGTGATGATGATGGTTATGATGGTTGTGATGACGCTGATGATGACAATAAAGTGGTGGTGATGATAATAGTAATAGTGGTGATGATGATAATGATGAGAATGATTGTAATGATGATGATGATGGTCATGACAGGAATAGTCATGTTGACGATAATGATGTTAATGAGAA
Organism: Metridium senile; assembly: GCA_949775045.1. Lineage (NCBI taxonomy): Eukaryota > Metazoa > Cnidaria > Anthozoa > Actiniaria > Metridiidae > Metridium > Metridium senile. The sequence goes on from OX459104.1 coordinate 7,524,973, forward strand.
TATTGATAATTTAATAACCTTTATCACCATCATCATTAATCACCACCACCATTATCATCATAACCATCATCACCATCATCATTGCCATGATCACAACCACCATTAACATCATAACCATCATCATTGCCATGATCACAACCACCACCACCATTATCATCATAACCATCATCACCATCATCATTGCCATGATCACAACCACCACCACCATTATCATCATAACCATCATCACCATCATCATTGCCATGATCACAACCACCACCACCATTATCATATAATCATCAGTACTATCATCATCATCATCATCATCATTGCTGTTATGATATCATCATCATTAGCTGTACATAGTGTTTGCCATGAAATAAAGTGCATCCCCATATTACCAAGAAGACTTACTTTTTTCGCCTCTGCAGCGAGCTTCAATGCTTGAATCAGTCTTGTCTCGTCTGAACAAGGAAAAACTGTCTGTAGGGGGAGGGGGTCGGGAGGTTTGTGCACCCCAATAGGGTCATAGTGGATTCCATCATATATTAAGAAAACGCGATTTTTATATTTCCCATCCTCACCTATAGAAAATGAATTCAATGTTATGACGACAGAAAGAACTAGATGATGGTAGAACTAGATGATAATTGTAGTAATGATGATGATGATTTTAATGATGATTATAATGATTAATATGATCGATGATGGTGGTGGTGGCAATGATGATGACGATGATAGTTATGATGATGAGAGCAGAGGGTTTGGCAATGTAATGATGACAATAATAATAATGATGATGATGATGATGATTCTGGTGATACAGATGACAGAGATTATGGCAATAAAGGGCAATGGTAACAATGATGATGATATTTGTGGATTTTAAGCTGTACTCACCAAAGCGATCAATTCTCTCTGTTTCTGTGTCCACTACAGCTATTTCAACCTCGTAATATTTACTTAATATTGACAATTCAATGGCACCTGATGGTGGTGAAAGTAAATATACGAATTTATTACATATATGATATACACCTAAATTGCAAGAATGTTGTCATATGAAAAAGGAACATGTGTAATTTAGCAACAACCAGGTGATATCGCTTCGAAGCGCGCAAAGGATTGTTTGTCAAAACGTATAGTTCCAAAATGGCGCCTCGAGACAAAAACAATTTCGCTTAATTTAAGGCATTTGCGTTTTGTTTTTATTCTTTTTTATCCCAGATAGAGCAGCCATGAACTTTTATTGTCCAAGTAACATAGAACATTTTAATATAAAGTTATTTATCGTGGGTTAACACGGGAAACAACTCTCTCGAACGACGCCATCTTGGAAGTGTTGGCGATGCGACAAAAATGCTTCTGATTGGCTTATACTAACCGGAAGTGCGCGCGCGAAATCACCTGGAAAGGAATATCAGGAAAAACAAAAGAAAGAGTTCAGTTTGAGTGATCAATTCCTCTCACACTGAATTACGAAAGTCAGGACAACGTTCTTGCAATTAGGTGTACATGAACCAGGTGAAAAACGCACTGCGCACGCTCAGAAATTGGTCGTGTTTACAATAAAATCATTGGACACTACTGGCGTTTGGTAAATCTTACAAGTTAATAAAGTTTGTGGAAAGTTAGTGTTTATATTTCCCTAACACATTACATTAGTTGTTTTCTTTCCCTTGTCAAATAAGGCAAGAGAAATTCGCTTAATACATAACCACACGAAAACACGAAACCCTTCAGTTAGTCTTGTGTTTTGCTTACACATGCGCTGTGCATTTTTCACTAGTAAATTATAGTAAGAGTTAGGTTAAATGGATGCACAATAGATGAAAGGTGTTGCTATGGATACAAGACCTGTTATTACATAGCTGTGGTAGTAAATTATAGTAAGAGTTAGGTTAAATGGATGCAAAATTGATGAATGGTGTTGCCATGGATACATCACCTGTTATTACATAGCTGTGGTAGTTAATTATAGTAAGAGTTAGGTTAAATGGATGCAAAATTGATGAATGGTGTTGCTATGGATACTTCACCTGTTATTACATAGCTGTGGTAGCAAATTATAGTAAGAGTTAGGTTAAATGGATGCACAATAGATGAATGGTGTTGCTATGGTAACAATGTTTAATGACTACAAGTACGGCTACTATCGCCATCATAAACATTATCATCATTATCATCATCACCGTACCATCATCACTGCCATCATCACCATCATCACCACCATCACACATCGTCCCCGTCCTCATCACCATCTTCACAACGACCATCGTAATCATCATAGTTATCATCATAATCATCATCACCATCATTATTATTATCACCATCATCATAATTATCATCATATTCATAATCCAACTATCATTATAATCATCACAACCATTATAATAATCATCATCGCCATCATCATTATTATCGCGATCATCACAATCATCATAATCATTACCATCATAATAATCATCATCATTATTATCGCCATCATCACCATCATCATAATCATCACCATCATCATAATCATCACCATCATAATAATCATCATCATTATTATCGCCATCATCACCATCATTATTATCATCATCATTATTATCGCCATCATCACCACCATCATAATCATTACCATCATAATAATAATAATCATCATTATTATCGCCATCATCACAGTCATCATAATCATCACGATCATAATAATAATCATCATCATTATTATCGCCATCATCACCATCATCGCCATCATCACCATCATCGCCATCATCACCATCATAATAATCATCACCATCATAATAATCATCACCATCATAATAATCATCACCATCATAATAATCATCACCATCATAATAATCATCACCATCATAATAATCATCATCATTATTATCGCCATCATCACCATCATTATTATCATCATCATTATTATCGCCATCATCATAATCATCAACATCATAATAATCATCATCATTATTTACGCCATCACCATCATTATAATAATCATCATCATTATTATCCCCATCATCACCATCATCATAATCATCCCCATTATCATAATCATCACCATCATAATAATAATCATCATTATTATCGCCATCATCACCATCATTATTATCATCATCATTATTATCGCCATCATCACCACCATCATAATCATTACCATCATAATAATAATAATCATCATTATTATCGCCATCATCACAGTCATCATAATCATCACGATCATAATAATAATCATCATCATTATTATCGCCATCATCACCATCATCGCCATCATCACCATCATAATAATCATCACCATCATAATAATCATCACCATCATAATAATCATCACCATCATAATAATCATCATCATTATTATCGCCATCATCACCATCATTATTATCATCATCATTATTATCGCCATCATCATAATCATCAACATATCATAATAATCATCATCATTATTTACGCCATCACCATCATTATAATAATCATCATCATTATTATCCCCATCATCACCATCATCATAATCATCACCATCATCATCACCATCATCATCATCATCATCATCATTAGTATCGCCATCATCATCATTTTAAACTGCAACACACCTAATAGCTGTCATTATAGTTGATAAACCACTATCCCACACATACCACCCATACCATATGATGATAACATACATGCATTTACTATTACGGTTTACAATTGAGGAGCCATTTTCAAAAGCGAGCACCAAGTCACCGAAGTGTGGTCTAGCTTAGAAGAAAATTGTCAACATGCTATGCTAATGTAATATCATATTAGACAAACTGGCTCACTTAAAACCTGCCAATGGTTTTTAAGGTCATAATATAGCAATATATATATAGCAACTCCGTGCTCACGTTTCAAGATGACACCCCCATTGTTAACCAGAACAGTATAGAAGTCTGTTTATACATTTCACTGATCATTCAGATATTCTATGTGCTCAACTCTCAATAGCTGATATTATAGTTATATGCAAATGTTTTCACACAATGGATACAAGTTTTGGCTCTCGGGGTGCTCTCGGGCAAAAACAAAAACATGGTCCAAAAGCCTCGACTTGAATTCATTGTTCAAAATAATTCGTATATAACCATAATAACAGCTATTCATGTGTTGATTTTAATACTTACCAAATCGTATCGAAATATTCATCTCCCAATAATTTAAGTCTTTCATTGCTACGAAAATTACATTTAATAATGTATCCTAGACTAAAAGCAAAAAAAGTTTCATTTGAAAGTTCAAAACTGATGCAAATGCAGTGGTTAGACCTGCAGGTTAATGGTTAACGAATACCAGATCGCGAGCTACGTTTGTCTTTGACCTCATTTTGCCCGGGTTTAAACTAAGCAAATGTGGGTCTGTTTTATATCAAAGTGTTTGCTATCTCATATAGTTTTTAATTCCTTTTCTAGGTTTTTGATTGGTTCTTTTTATAGCTTTTTGTTGACGATTTTGTATGTGACGATGTGTTGAAATTTGAGACCCGCCATACATCCCTTTGTACCAACTTATTATCAAAACTTGCAATTCGATCGCGATAGAAATTAGTCAAACAGACTCAAACAACAATAAACATGGGCAAGATATATTAGTATTTCATATTCCGTTTCTAGGTTTTTTCATACTTTTGAAATATATAGAAGAGTATTTTGAACAAATTATGTTGAAAACGCTTAAAATTGCCTGTTTAGCCGTGGATTTAGTGGGGGCGTGAGGATCAAGTTGCGCTTCAATGAGACCTTTTGTTAACAGTGAGTTTCATATATTAATATTTCTACACTCGTTCCCAGTCCATTCCTCAATTTTACAGTGCGTATATAGAACAACCATCAATATTTGTTATAAAATACCACGTAATTCAAAAATCAGTGTGAATATCTCGATAAAAAATAAAATAGCTTGTAATTAAGCTCTATCGTATTGACTATTTGTCTGATCTGAAACAAAGAACAAAAGCGCCATCTTGAAAGGTAGCTTCAAAGCGAGGCGAACGTTGAGCTTGCAATGATAGAGACCTTTTAACACCTCATGCTAGGGCAATTATTCAAGTGACTCTATCATTGCAAGCTCAACGTTCGTCTAACTTCGATACAAAGGCCCGGTTACCTTTCATTGTGGCACAGAGAACTGTGAAGGAGACTGTTGGCGATGACAATAACATTCAATTAACTGATTACGAGAATACATCTAAACACGAAAAATAGAGGCGCTTACAATTACTATTTTCGCCAGGAACATGAAGTTATTGTTGAAATATATATATATATATATATCTAAACACGAATGGTCAAGGTGTTTACAACTTGTATTTTTGTCAAGAACATGTAGGATATTGTTGAGATATTATTGGAATACATCTAAACACGAACAATCAAGGTGTTTAGAATCATTATTATCGTCAGGAAAACACTGGTTATAACTAACAGATTGTCTTTCTATTCAGTGTTGTTTCTAGTCAATGATGATATCATTTAAAAACACCTTGATTATAAATATATATTACCCACAATTCCTTTCCATATACGAGTGATATTTAGCATTGGACAAACGCTCTTTAAACTGGTGTACACCCTTAATAGTTTTCTAAAGAATTACGTTATGGTAAAAGTATGTAGTTTATCACGTGACGCAAATCCAACATCCATATTCAGTTTAATTTAGCGAAGAAGAACTTGGCGAAAACTTTGACTAGAATCAAATTTTATCGCTAGATTATGACCACTAAGGCTATTTCTAGATGTAAGCTGATCATCGAAATAATGATAGAAAGTCGATTTTGAGTAATAATTGATAAACAATTATTTTTTACAAATGGAAGCTAGCGAGTAAACTAGTATAGGCTGTGTACTAGGTGTTTGATATAAACGAAGGGCTCAAGCTCGAAACGTCAGTTACGTTAAGTCAACTTTTTTTAAAGGTGTTACAAATTTCATTATATTACCTAGTATATATTAATTAATATTTTTGACATTAAGTTTACTGAGACTCTCAGGTAGATTATTTGGTAGTTTTTGCATACCTAAGCTGTTTTGTGCTTCAAAGTGCAACTAATAGGAACGATTTTATTTGTAAAGATTGATTTGTAATCTTGTTTTGTTCATCGATCATAAATTAACAGGTGGAAATATACTATGAGAGAATGAAAACTTAGAAAAATATAGACATATTTAAATCAAATCTGTCTGAGCAAGGATCTAGTCGTTCAACGCCTGATTATTATTAACCTTTGGACTTTAATACATTATATGGATATCAAGGCCATCAGTTTCAGTAATTTATAAACTTATTATTTTAGATTATGTTTATTGAGATTCTTGAATTAAAGAAGTATCAAATTTGTGTTGAAAACTGGTAGATCTGGATTAATTTTGCTTCACATTTATGTTAAAGCCTTTTGAACTTTTTCCTAATTGCTTTTAGTTTCAAAAGTTGAAAGCGTTCCGTCTGCTTTGAAAAAATAGATCGCATCGAAAAACGTCTACACCTGAAAATGTTTTCTAAAGAATTACGTTATGGTAAAAGTATGTATTAAATATTACATGAAGCAAAGCCAACACCCATATTTAGAAGTTTAGCAAAGTACGACACCACAGGTGGCAACTTGGCAAAACTTTGACTACAATCAAATTTCATCGCTAGATTATGACCACAAAAGGCTATTTCTAGATGAAAGCTGACTCTGGTTAAGGTATGTTTTGTATTCACAACGAAATATCTAGAAAGGGCCAGACAACTTTGAGTAATAATTTATGTAAAAAGTCGACTTTGAGTAGTAATTTATAAACTTATTTCGTACGTTTACGTCAAGTTTACTGAAATTCTGGAATTAAGGAAGTCTCAAATTTGTGTACAAAGCTGATTAATCTCGACTAATTCGGCTTTACATCTATTTTCAATATTTTTGAACTTTTTCCTTGTTTTCTTTAGTTTCAAAAGTTGAAAATGTTTCGAATTCCTATGAAAAAATAAAAATAAAACTACTCACTCATGAAAAACAACTTATCCGGATGAAAAAATTGTTTATTTTGTGGTTTATAGTGATTTCCCCATTGCTGAATATAAACATTTCATTTAGATACATTTATTAGAACACTTTTATCATTAGACTTAGAAAAAAAAATAATTGTTTTTAGCTTTTAGGCGGTAGTTCCAGCGAATTGTGTTTGTTGTCTCACGAAAATTGATTCTTTGATACTCCATGCCCGATTGTAAAAGAAAATTAGTTTTAATGTAGAAAATAGGAAAAATTTTGTGAAGTAATAGATTCTAGATTCAGAAAGCTTTGGTAGTTTTTGTATAGCTAAGCTTTTTTGTGCTTCAAAGTGCAACTAATAGGAACAATTATTAATTGGAGACTCGGTGCAAGACATGGAGCAAGGTGGAAGTGCTCTCTAGAGCTCCGTAAAGATTCTAAGTTTTGTGCCTAAATGAGAAGTTTCAACGGGTAGAAGATAGAACTTATCACAACTTATTTATAAGTAAAAGAGAGAGAGAGCCGTACTCGTCCACGTCTTCACAAGAAAGCTCGCCAAATCCTAAAAATTGCAAGATGGTGGACGTTCCAACACTGTCCATGATTTATGAAAAGCTTTTAAATGTACAAAGCAACACAGAGGAGCTAATGAAAGAAAACCAAGATTTTAAACATGAATTCGAGTATTTGAGAAAAATTTGCGAAGAGCCGGCGGAAACTATTAAAGTTTTGAAGAAAGAAAACACAGAAATCCGCAACGAAGTACAGTTACAAATAACCAAGTTAGAAATAGCCAATTCCAGGATGAACCAACAAGATGAACGCCTAGATGATATCAGTCAATACCAGAGGAAATACAACTTGGAAATCCATGGAATACCAGAGGTAGACGATGAAGTCCTAGAGGAAATTGTGGAAGATATAGGTAGAGAAGTTGACGTTGAAATAGAAAGTAGGGATATCGACATAGTTCACAGACAAAAGTCCAAGTTGAAACCAAGACCAATCCTGGTGAAATTCAAATGCTATGACGATAAAAAAAGCCTATATGAAGCTAAGAGAAAACTGAAAACATTCAGTGGCAGCGGAGATCGACTAAATGGAGCAAAGAAAATTTATATAAACGAACATTTAACAGCAGAGAGGAAAAAGCTCTACGCCGAGGTACGAAAACGTGCTAAGCAGTATCAATGGTTCAGCTACTCGACAAACGACGGTAAAATCTTTGTCAAGACAAAGAAGGGAGAACGCTCAAAATTGATCACAAAGGAATCAGATTTAGAAGATATCTTTGCTGAATAAGTAAAAAAAGGACAGATAAGTGAACAAAATCATAATATATTTAATATAATTTAATATAATTGAAAATTTCAATCATAAAGGAAAATTGATCATCGGCTATCAAATTCAGACAAAATTAGATAAATGTTAATTATATGAAATCTCTTTTTACATTTTTCTCCAATTATTAAATATGACGGTATATCTTTTCTACGATTTTAACTATTTTAGTTGTTGACCGATTAGGTAGGCTTAAACCTGGAAATCTTTGCATAATCTTGACGATGTTTACATCATCCGTATTGTTTGTTAATTGTATTGTAAGTATGTACATTGTACGTGTTTGTAATGAAGTTTTGTCTTTGTTAATCTGTTGTATTGTTTTGTGGATATTATTAGATCTGTTTTGTTATTTATTCAAACATCAAATCATTTTGAATGGTGAAAAATTCATTTTTGATACGGCTACACTTATTCAACTCATTTTTGTATGCATGCTTCTCTTAATTACCCACTCGGATTGTATTTACTATGTTTAAATGGGTTTCAATTGTGAGTTGATATCACTTAATGTCAGGGGCATACGGAATTTTAAAAAACGCAAAAAATTGTTTACTTGGTTAAAATCCCACGGGGGAGATTGTGGAATTTCTTTTCTTCAAGAAACGTATAGTTCTGAGGAAATTGAAGGTCAATGGAAGAATGAATTTAGGGGAGAAATAATTTACGCGCACGGATCAGCGCATAGTAGAGGAGTGGCAATTCTTTTAGGACCAAAACTTGATTACAACATCGTTGAAAAAATAGCAGGTAATGACGGGCGTCTCATTATATTACGAATAGAAATACAAGGTCAGGATTTTATAATGATAAATTCATATGTTCCGAACATAGAAAAAGAGCAAGTTATCTTTTTAAAAAATGTTTTAACAAAACTAGAGAGCTTAGAATTGAATGATAATACAGCAATAGTATGGGGAGGAGACTTTAATTTTTGTGTTGATTTGAACTTAGAAGCAGTTGGAGGAAATCCAAAATTAAAAGTAGGATCGGTTGAACAATTACAAACGATAAAAGAAGAACTTGATTTGTGTGACATATGGCGAGTACGAAATCCGGAAGCAAAACGTTTTACGTGGAGCGGCAGTGCTCAAAGTACAGTTTCAAATACGAAACGGAAGATCTATAGAAGGTTGGATTATTTTTTAGTGTCGGACCATTTACAGACTGAAGTGAAGGAGATAAAAATAACGGTAGCGCCTGTATCGGACCACTCAGCACTTTTAATGAAACTTAATTCTTTGCCTGAATACAAATATGGACCGTCCTTCTGGAAACTCAATACTTCTCTCTTAAAAGATGAGAGTTATGTGGAAAAGATAAAAGAAAGTATAACTAAGGTAAAAAATGATTATAAGGATAAGAACCCAAATATTCGTTGGGAGCTCTTAAAATATGAAATCCGGAAAATTTCAATAGATTTCTCTAAAGCCAAGGCAAGAAATACGCGAAATTTAATAAAGGATCTAGAACAGCAAATCGAAGAAATCGAAAAAACAGAAAACTGGTTTTCGGACGAAGCGATGCTAAAGGACTACGAAGTGGCCAAAAATCGTTTAAATGAACACAGTGATTACATAACGGAAGGTTTGATAACCAGATCAAAAGCATTATGGCTAGAACAAGGCGAAAAAAGTAATAAGTATTTCTTAAATTTAGAAAAACAAAGAAAGTCTAAAACTCATGTTAGGAAAATAATAAACGAAAAGGGAGAAGAAATTATAGACCCAAAGACGATTTTGGAATCTCTTAGAAAATTTTATGCAGAAATTTATGAAAGAAAGAACTCTTACTCTGAAAGTGAATGTTTAGAATTCTTAAGCCAAATTAAGTCAACTGCGAAGTTAAATGAGGATGACAAAAATAGGCTAGACGAGCCTTTATCTACAAGAGAGTGTTTTGAAAGTCTGGAAAAGATGGCAAACGGAAAAACACCGGGGAACGACGGACTTCCTAAAGAATTTTATATGAAATTTTGGAACGAACTAGGAAAAGAAATGGTGGCTAGTTTCAATTACAGTTACGAAAATGGCTTATTGGCCACCACGCAAAGACAAGTTATAGTTACTCTTCTAGAGAAACCTGAAAAGGATGTGAGGTTTTTAGAGAACTGGCGTCCGATAAGTCTAATCAACGTGGACGTTAAAGTTTGCAGTAAAGCACTTAGCGATAGAATGCGGGATATTTTACCAAAATTAATTCACCCTAATCAAGCTGCTTTTGTCAAAGGACGAAACATTGAGGAGCCTCTAAGATACATTTTAGATCTATTTGAATATTCGGAAAAAAAATGAAAAATCTTATATACTTTTTGCGGCCGATTTTAAAAAGGCATTTGATTCGGTTGAACATAATTTTATTTTCGCTACTTTAAAACATTTTGGTTTTGGGGATGGTTTTATTAAATGGGTTAGGTTGTTACTATCAGATATAAAAAGTTGTATTCAGAATAATGGAAGTGTTTCAAATTTCCTTCAACTGAAGAGGGGAACAAAGCAAGGAGACCCCATTTCTCCGTATCTATTCATATTAGTGATTGAGATTCTGGCTGAACTAATACGAAACAATAGAGATATACATGGGGTTAAGTTGTCAGAAAATTGTAGTGAGGATACAAAACTGGCATTATTTGCAGATGACGCAACTTTCACTTTGAATGATATAAAGTCACTTGAACATTGTTTGGAGATACTTCAGAGGTTTGGAAAATTTTCTTCGTTAAAACTTAACTTGAATAAGTCAGAAGTAGGATGGTTGGGTCAGAAAAAGGATTTAACCCTATTGCCTGCTACAATAAAAAAGAAAATTGATTTACACCATGACGGTATTAGAATCTTAGGATTGTTTTTGTCCCATAACCAGAACTATATGAGGATAAATAACGTAGAGAGGGTTTTTGAAAAATTTAAATCTATCCTGAATATCTGGAGACAAAGAAACTTAACTTTATACGGGAAATCGATAATTGTGAACAGTTTGGCTCTATCACAACTGCGTTTTGTTTTCTCTAATATTACTTTTCCAGCGAACTATGTCCGTAAGGTTCAAGACGAAGTAGTTAAATTTCTATGGAGGAGCAAAAAAGTTAAAATTAAATATCGAACGTTAATTAACGATTACAATGAAGGAGGAATTAGACTCCCTGATTTAGAAACAATGATTAAAACCAATTGTATAAGGTGGGCTATTAAATTCATTAACAGTAACAAAGAAAACTATTGGAGATCAGTGGGAGATTTATGGTTACAGGATATTGGAGGATTAGCACTTCTGAAGGAAAACTTTGATTATGAAATGCTTGTATCTAAGGTAGATAACTTACCAGAATTTTATACAGAAGTTTTTCGAGAATGGTCTGAAGTAAGTCAAGTTGAAGTAATTACTGTAGAAGATGTAATAAGACAACCTATATGGTTTAATAAATTAATTAAATTGCAAACTGATCGTAAAATTATCAGAGACATGACAAGTAAAGGAATAATATCAATACAACAAGTATGGATAGGAAAGTCGCCAAGTTGGAAAAAGGCTAAAGAAAATGGTTGGACAGAACGTGATTACTTATTTTGGAGATCAATTTTACATATAATACCAAATGAATGGAAAATTATATTGAGAAAACAAAATTTACATTCGAGAAAAAAAGATGAAGAAAATACACCAAAATTAATTTGCATTGAAAATGAAGTATGCCCTCTGACAAAGGCGGAGTCTAAAACAATTTACAAAATGTTGGTTAAAAGAAAAGCATGCGCCCCCACAGCTCAAGAGAATATAGAAAGGAAATTACAAAACAAAGAAATTGATTGGACATCAGTATATAGAAGAATTTATACTAGCACTATCGATACCAAACTAAGAGCTTTTCAATATAAAATTCTAAACAACTGTCTCTATCTTAATCAAAAATTATCGACTTTTGGCCTAATTGACTCACCTCTTTGTACATTTTGCAAAAAATGTTCGGAAACAATGTTGCATTTTTACGTAGAATGCCCTAAATCAAGGGATTTCTATGTCGAATGTTGTTTTTGGTTGAAGCAGTTATCAATTAATTTTCCTACATTAACGTTTGATAATGTATTACTTGGATGTAATGAAAACAGTTTTGTTAATTTCTTGTTTGTTTTGTGGAAATTCGTTTTGTACAAATTCAGACTTATGCAAAGAATTCCAGAACTAAGGGATTTCCAAGAACTAATCAGGCTTTATGAAAGGTTAGAATATAAAATAGCAAAAAATAAATCAAAAATTATCTCACATTTGAAGAAATATGAAAAAATAAATAATTTCTTTAAATCTTAAGTATGGTTTTTAAACCATTTATTAAAATAAAATGGCATTTAGTGATAAAGAGAAATTGTATCTACTAAGCAATAGTTATAATTGGTCGTATTTGGATATATGTATTGATGTATATGATTTGAATAATAAAAAAAAAAAAAAAAAAAAGGAACAATTTTATTTGTAAAGATTGAATTGTAATCTTGTTTTGTTCATCGATCATGAACAGGTGGAAATATGCTATGAGAGAATGAAAATATACTCAGCATTAACTATGAAAAGAAAAATATAGGCAGTTTTGAATTTACATATTGAAATCAAATCCGTTTGAGAAAAGATCCAGTCGTTCAACGCCTGATTATTACTAACCTTGTACTTTAATACATTATATGGATATCAAAGCCAGTGGTTTCAGCATTTAATAAGGATTAATATACAAATTAGGTAATACCTAATAGCGGAGCTCCCAGTTTAATTTTTTCTTACAACATCAATATGTGCATGTAAATACCACTTATTAGATATTTTCTTGGGTATTACGGGCTGATATTTTACGAGTTGCTTACGTATTTTGCCGGGCAATAATGACATTGAGTGGGTATTAGTCTATGAAAGAGTGTATAGCTTAACAAATAAGTTTAGATTAAGAGAATTCCAATATAAGATACTGAATAACTGTTTATTCTTAAACATGAAGTTATATAAATTTAAAATAGTGGACTCGCCTTTATGCACATTTTGTAAAACATCCAACGAATCTATGGAACATTTTTTTGTCGAATGTGTAAAATCAAAGGACCTATACATTAACATTAACCAATGTCTAAGCAGCGCAAATGTAAAGTTAATACCAGAGCTAAGTTTTAAAAATGTTCTCATTAATAGGGAGTTCTGAAGACACTATGGAAGGTTTCTTATTTTTACTATACAAATATGTACTTTATAATTGCAAACAAAAACAGTTACTTCCTGTCATTAAATATTATCAAATAAATCTAATAGACTATGAAAAAATCGAATACATCATTGCAAAAAATAACAAGCTATACACTCATTTGAAAAAATAAGAGAAAATCCAAAGCTTTATTCATAATTTAGTCAATATAATTAATAATGAATAAGCCAAAAAACGTTATATTTTATGTATGTACTTTTTCAGTCTTTTGTAATTGTGTTTATGTAAATGTATAAAAAAACTATCAAAAAATCAATAAAATATATAAAAAAAACTGTTAACTGTTTATTGTAATTTCTATAGCATCTTTAATCGAAAAATATAACTTTTCGAAGATTCAGCGCGCGGAAAAAGAATCAAAACAAAGCCCTGGAAAAGCCAGTAAAATGTAAGATATTTCTCGCTCTCTTTTTGATTGACATAATGTCAAAAACCTCATTGGTTATCGATGTAGATGACGCCATCATGTAACGCAACGCACAACAGGAAAGTTTGTCATTTACACGAGGGGCGGATATTTCTCATTGAAAACAGTCCCATAAAAGCATGTTAATGGACAATTCATGAATGGAAATTGATTTAATGTAAGTAAAAAATTGTGATAAATCTCACTGCCTTTTCTTAGGTTGGTTATCGTTTTCATTCTATGCACTTTTTCATCTTTTTCTCAAATTTTCAACTGTCACTTCAGTCAATTGTTTTGTTCAGACAAAAAAGTGTTCAGAAATGTTTTTGATGGAAAATACCATTCCCAAACGATAGTGTGAATAGCCTTATTATTATCCCTTTTATTTTTAAGTCATTAAGCTTATTTTGCTTTTGATAACGCCTTGAAAAAGTGCTGTGGCTGAACAGTCGTTTTAAGGCCGCTTTTTACCTTCTTTTATTTTCCAAAGTTAGTTAGGATTCCGGATAGAAAAGGTTAAACCTTTTCATTGTATTAGATTTACTAAAAAGTAGTCATGGCAAATCTTCAAAACAAAACAAAAAGTTCTTTTGAAATGGAATTAAAAGCCTCAAGAATTATAAGTTCTACCAACACAACTGATCGATTTGAAAAGACAAGGATTTTAAAACAAGGTATTTTATTATGAAAAACTTTGTGTAAAACATCATTTTGTTCTGTAAAAAAAACTTTAACGACTTTGAAGTAAAAACTACTAAAAATGCTCGTTTCGTAAGCATAAAATAGTCAATATTGCTCAATAAAAAGAAGTTTTCAACCAATTTTAAATTATGTTTGTATTTCGATTCATCTTTGATGTTTTCCGTTGATGAGGTTAAAGTACATAAACAACTTTTTCAATCGAAAAAAAGCTACGAAAAGTACAATTTACACATGCACAAAGGATTTTAAACCTTTTCTCTTTTGTTTCTATAATAAAACAGAGCACAGATTTTTCCTTTTTGAACCTTAATTATATTAAATAAGTTTTTAGGTGTTTTTTTTTCACGCTCGTTATATCAAACAGTTTTTCAGTATTAAAATAAGCTTACTGTCTCTCAAAAACTTGAAACAAAAATTAAAATTGAACTTACTTTATCGGTGATTGTATTTTCCTGAGGTTTTCTACTCTTCAATGACGTCGCCATTGATCATATTTTGACGAATAAATGTATGTACTTGAATTTTGATTGAAAAAACATTGTTCATAGTTTAACTGCCAAGCTTGAAAATCCTTCAATAAACTGTGCTAGGACAGTTTTCATATCAAACAAAGTCGCTTCTTTATCATTTTTTTTTTAAATTGCTGTAGTCTTTTACAGCGCGACGCGCCTTACCGTTTCCACCAGACAAACATTTTTGACACTTTTTTGACACTTTTTTGATTGAGAGGCGGAGCCATCACAAAGGTGCCGACACACCATTTGATAGCGAGTTTCATTATTGCTTTCGTCGGTATGAAATATAAAGTGAAAGTCGAGTACGGCAACGATAGATTTGTCAAATTTTCTATTGACGGACAACTCGTCGATGGGAGTATACAAAACTATTCGTTCTCTTCCCTTGTTGAAGACATTCGTAAGCGATGTGGAAGTTTGAGACATCAATTTTTGCGCATAAGATATAAAGATGAAGATGGTGATTACGTGAATTTGATCGAGGACGACATAGAGAACTTCAATGACATGTTCGTTCGTGCACCAAGTGAAGGCGAAGGCACAGCATTGTGTCGCAAGATCTTACTTAGAGTAGCCGAACTCGATTCGCCAGTCGTTCAACCCCTGGACTGTGCCGCGAAAAGAAGAAAGCTTCATGAACTACCCTCGAACGTCACTCAACAAAACACAACTGGCGGGAAACTTTGTCCTCGTTCATTGGAACCAAGATTCAATACGGCAAACTCACCTTTGGACCACATTAAAAATGAACTAACTGAAAACCTGCAAATCAAGAAAGCTTTGCTTTCTAGTGCGGAAGATGAACTTCGCAAAGTAACGCATGAAAACGAATCTTTAACTCCACTGTCAGCAATACGAGCGAGACTTTGTGGCAATTGCCACAAGTCGGGCCATACGAGACCCAAATGTTCATCGTCTCCTTGCGCATCACACGAGGTTTGTGGGCTAAGGGATAAACACCCTGAATTTAAGCAAAAAATAGCTGAGCTGCAAAAAGAAATCAAGCGATTACAGCAGGAATTCAACGATGCACAATCCAAACTGATGGCATTTAGCGAATCTCGCACTAAAGCATCGACGTCATTCTTTGCTATAATGCGTCCGAGACTGAAAGTGCGCAATTTAATCAAGTACAGTGACCGTGTGCAATTAGATCGTGACCTTCTCATACTTGAAAAAGCTCTAAGTGGAAAAATTCCTGATTTTGACGCAAGCCAGGACTGGCAATTACCAGTCCTCATTGAACAGTATCGAAACAGAAACATTGATGCTTACTTGAACCGCGGCTACTCTTCTTCCACCTCTTCTACTCCAGTATCGGTTGACTAAATAATGAACTTGACACTTTATAACTTGTGGCCATGAATTGTATACACCTGCAGTTGTGTTTTACTTGTTTACATTTGTATAGAAAATTGACAAGGCATCAATGGTGATTTACTGCATATTATACTCCAGTATTGTGCTCATCAATAAACGTTAACAGCTAACAAGTATTTTATTGTTCAAGTGAATTACTATAATAAGTTGTGGAAGCAGTTGAAATATAAAGCTCTTTTATCTATCTACAACCACATCGGGCTAGCTAATGATTGATAATTTATGTAATATGTTGATTATACGGTGAATTAAAATACGTTGTGTTATGACTCTTGAATTTTATTGTGTTCTTCAACCTTCGAGCTATTTTGGTGGTAAAACATTTACTAGTATATATAACCTAGTAACATAAAAATACAAGAGATCGAGAGATAACATGCTTTTTATAGTATGAGCTGTACTAATTTGCATATTGTCATCTAAAGAACTGAATATTTCATAAAACAGTTTGTAAACGTGAATTGTACTCGGACTTTAGATTGTCAATGATAAAAACGGTATATGATATAATGAAATACTACTAAAAACACAACTTTCATAACTGATTGGATTCTAGCACTTTGTTAGCTTTTGTTCTCACGCCAAGCTAAAAATAGACCCCATCCAAATAATGTTTATATGAAAAAATTAGATATTTGAGGGGGGAGGGGGGGGGGGGGCAAATACCGCAAAAAAGATTCGAGCACAGCCTTAGAGAAAAAACAAATCGTGCACAGCAACAATGACAAAAAAACATTCGTGCATGTTTAAAAAAAAAAAAAATTCCTGCACATACGTAGAATGGGGAAAAAATATCCTGCAAAAAAATTGCCCAGGACCCACTCCCCCCCCCCCCCCCCCCCCCTCAAAAATCTAATGATACGTCACTCACTCTGATTCCTCTCTTTATCATAGATCGATAACATAATTTTTTGGTTATCATTACGCAGTATTTGGTTGTTTTTATATCAGATAGCCACACTTCCTGAAGTAGCCTGCTGAGTTTTCTGGTGTAATATTGCAAATTGCTTCGCCAATTGCCACTTCAGTTTCATTTGTTGCTAACAACTGGTGTCGTTGAAGGAACTGTTTGATCTGGTTGAAACAATACTCGCACGTATTGAAGTGTGGAGAGTACGGTGGCTGGTAAATCAAATCAATTCCGCAAGCAGTGAGCATATTTCGCAGCAACGGTTCAATGTGGCGGGCGTGATGAAAGCCACAATTGTCCATTACTACAGCATCGCCACGCTCTAAAGCAGCACTACCATCGGCCCGTTGTACCTGTAAAGCATCGTCAAAAAAATTAAGAAGTTCCAATCCATTTGACGCACCTGGAAGAATATTGAAAGTGTCAACACCCACAACAGAATGGAGTAAATTTATGGTGAATGTGGCGTTAGACGCGTACCGCTGTACTTCAATTGCTCGCTCACCAACCCTAGCGGTGCCGTATTTGCGATTGCATGTCGTCTTTATCACGCTCGATTCATCAAAAAAATGAAGCTTGCTTGCTGAGTATGTAGATATCGTCTGTAAATATTCATTTTGACGATCTATAGCGCCTGGCTTTTCTGCTTCAAGTTGACGAACCGTCAGTTTTTTCTTGCTGAAGAGCAGATCATTTCTGAGACGTTTGTTGATTTGCGATTTTCCCGGCAAGTCATTTGGGTGCACAACTCCATCCAACAGTAGCCTTTGCTGGATCTCGGAAGCGTAAACACTTGGTTTTATATGCTTTTGAACCTCGATGTATTCGAGAACAGTTGTGTCAATTTTAGGTTCAACGAAACTAGTCCTAGGTATAGGATTTGACGAATTGGTTTGCTCGTAGCTTTGAACAACATTTTTTACAAATGTATGACTTGTTCGGACTTCTCTTGCAATAGCGCGCTGTCCTAGGCCTTGGTGGTTTAAATCTAATATTCTCTCACGGACAAGAGTAGGCATTAATCTTCCATTGTCGTAAATGCCTCCGTTCGTGTTCAAACGCAATTGAATATTTGCTGCAGAAAGCGAAATAATATTGTTTAATTGAAAACGAAATAACATTTCAGCAAACCGTGATTGTTTCAGGAAGATTTATTTTGAGATTGCACTTACGTATTCCTTGAAAATTCATGTTCTTTTGTCAGTCAAGACTAGGTAATCTTGTTTACATCAGTTTTTAGTTTCGCGCGCTAAATCAAATTAACTCCGCCTCTCAATCAAAAAAGTGTCAGAAAACTGTCAAAATTGTTAGTCTGGTGGCAACGGTAAGGCGCGTCGCGCTGTAATATTCTTCCACGGAGGTATCTAGAAAAATACGTTTTCTTGATCTTTTGGAATCATTAGATATCAGTCTTTTGCTTTTCTTTAGTATAATTTCTTCGTTTTTGTGTCCTTTAAGTTTATGTTCTTCTTCGGTCAAAACTCTCTTTATTTTCCTCGAAATTCATCTTTCTCCGTTGATATTTTGTATTAATGAAAGCCCTGTTTTCCTCCGAAACGTTCGTTCTCGAAACCCTTTTCCTTTGGCCTTCATTTTCTCTGTTTTTCTTCTGACAAGTTTCGTCTACAATCTCGCTTTCTTTCTCTTTCAAGCCTGCGCTGTTCTTCATTGAAACTCCTTCGCCGTTATCTTTCTCTTTCTTGTCTTCTTGTCTTTTCCTCTTCTGTTAACTGTCTTTTTCCCTTATTAATTTCGTTTTCTTTTTCTTTTGGCATTTTTTTAAATTGAAGAAAGCTTAAGTAAAAGCGATAAAAAAAGTTGATAAAACGTCGAGAAAAGCGAGAAAAAATGTTTTTTCAGGGAAGGATATTTTGACGCGCGCGCCCTCTTCAATTCCCGCCATAAATAAGTAGCCAATCAGAATCGCGATGTACACGGACGGACGGACGGACAGAATAGGGATTCCTGTGTCGGTCGACGAAAAATCAACTAGATGGGTTACCATTTTTTCTTAAGTATGGTGCTCCGCTCGCGCGGGCCTTGGGCCCGCGCGGGAGCTCCGCTAATATACAAATTAGGTAATACCTAATAGCGGAGCTCCCAGTTTAATTTTTTCTTACAACATCAATATGTGCATGTAAATACCACTTATTAGATATTTTTACTATACAAATATGTGCTTTATAATTGCAAACAAAAACAGTTACTTCCTGTCATTAAATATTATCAAATAACTCTAATAGACTATGAAAAAATCGAATACATCATTGCAAAAAATAACAACAAGCTATACACTCATTTGAAAAAATATGAGAGAAAATCCGAAGCTTAATTCATAATTTAGTCAATTTAATTTAATAACGAATTAGCCAAAAAACGTTATATTTAATTTATGTACTTTTTCAGTCTTTTGTAATTGTGTACGTTTATGTAAGTGTAAAAAACTATAAAAAAATCAATAAAATATATAAAAAAAACTGTTAACTGTTAATTGTTTATTGTAATTTCTATAGCATCTTTAATCGAAAAATATAACTTTTCGAAGATTCAGCGCGCGGAAAAAGAATCAAAACAAAGCCCTGGAAAAGCCAGTAAAATGTAAGATATTTCTCGTTTTTTTTTTTATTGACATAATGTCAAAAACCTCATTGGCTATCGATGTAGATGACGCCATCATGTAACGCAACGCACAAAAGGAAAGTTTGTCATTTACACAAGGGGCGGAGATTTCTCATTGAAAAAAGTCCCATAAAAGCATGTTAATGGACAATTCATGAATGGAAATTGATTTAATGTAAGTAAAAAATTGAAATAAATCTCACTGCCTTTTCTTAGGTTGGTTATCGTTTTCATTCTATGCACTTTTTCATCTTTTTCTCAAATGTTCAACTGTCTCTTCAGTCAACAGTTTTGTTCAGACAAAAAAGTGTTTAGAAATGTTTTTGATGGAAAATACCATTCCCAAACGATAGTGTGAATAGCCTTATTATTATCCCTTTTATTTTTAAGTCATTAAGCTTATTTTGCTTTTGATAACGCCTTGAAAAAGTGCTGTGCCTGAACAGTCGTTTAACGGCCGCTTTTTACCTTCTTTTATTTTCCAAAGTTAGTTAGGATTCCGGATAGAAAAGGTTAAACCTTTTCATTGTATTAGATTTACTAAAAAGGAAATCTTCAAAACAAAACAAAAAGTTCTTTTGAAATGGAATTAAAAGCCTCAAGAATTATAAGTTCTACCAACACAACTGATCGATTTGAAAAGACAAGGATTTTAAAACAAGGTATTTTATTATGAAAAACTTTGTATAAAACATCATTTTGTTCTGTTAAAAAAACTTTAACGACTTTGAAGTAAAAACTACTAAAAAAGCTCGTTTCGTAAGCATAAAATAGTCAATATTGCTAAATAAAAAGAAGTTTTCACCAATTTTAAATTATGTTTGTATTTCGATTCATCTTTGATATTTTCCGTTGATGAGGTTAAAGTCCATAAATAAACAACTTTTTCAATCGAAAAAAGACTACGAAAAGTACAATTTACACATGCACAAATGATTTTAAACCTTTTCTCTTTTGTTTCTATAATAAAACAGAGAACGGATTTTTCCTTTTTGAACCTTAATTATGTTAATTACGTTTTTAGGTGTTTTTTTTTTTTTACGCTCGTTATATCAAACAGTTTTTCAGTATTAAAATAAGCTAATTGTCTCTCAAAAACTTAACACAAAAATTAAACTTGAACTTACTTTATCGGTGATTGTATTTTCCTGAGGTTTTCAATTCTACTCTTCAATGACGTCGACATTGATCATATTTTGACGAATAAATGTATGTACTTGAAGTTTGATTGATTAAACATTGTTCATAGTTTAACTGCCAAGCTTGAAAATCCTTCAATAAACTGTGCTAGGACAGTTTTCATATCAAACAAAGTCGCTTCTTTATCATTTTTTTTAAATTGCTGTAGTCTTTTAATATTCTTCCACGGAGGTATCTAGAAATACGTTTTCTTGATCTTTTGAAATCAGTCTTTTGCTTTTCTTTAGTATAATTTCTTCGTTTTTGTGTCCTTCAAGTTTATGTTCTTCTTCGGTCAAAACTATCTTTATGTTCCTCGAAATTCATCTTTCTCCGTTGATATTTTGTATTAATGAAAGCCCTGTTTTCCTCCGAAACGTTCGTTCTCGAAACCCTTTTTCTTTGGCCTTCATTTTCTCTGTTTTTTCGTCTGACAAGTTTCGTCTACAATCTCGCTTTCTTTCTTTCTCTTTCAAACCTGCGCTGTTCTTCATTGAAACTCCTTCGCCGTTCTCTTTCTCTTTCTTGTCTTCTTGTCTTTCCCTCTTCTGTTAACTGTCTTTTCCCTTATTAATTTCGTTTTTTTTTTCTTTTGGCATTTTTTTAAATTGAAGAAAGCTTAAGTAAAAGCGATAAAAAAGTTGATAAAACGTCGATAAAAGCGAGAAAAAACGTTTTCTCAGGGAAGGATATTTTGACGCGCGCGCCCTCCCGCCATAAATAAGTAGCCAATCAGAATCGCGATGTACACGGACGGACGGACAGAATAGGGATTCCTGTGTCGGTCGACAAAAAATCAACTAGATGGGTTACCATTTTTTCTTAAGTATGGTGCTCCGCTCGCGCGGGCCTTCGGTCCGCGCAGAGCTCCGCTATTATTTTTACTTTATTTTTACTGAGATTCTTGAATTAAACAAGTCTCAAATTGGTGTTAAAAAAACTTATAGATCTGGATTAATTCTGCTTCACATTTATGTTAAAGCTTTTTTCTTAGTTCTCTTTATTTTCAAAAGTTGAGAGCGTTCCGTCTGCTTTGAAAAAATAAATGGCATCGAAAAAATCTACTCCTGAAAATGTTTTCTAAAGAATTACGTTATGGTAAAAATATGTATTATATATTACATGAAGCAAAGCCAAAACCCATATTCGGAAGTTTAGCAAAGTAGGACACCACAGGTGGCAACTTGACGAAAACTTTGACTACAATCAAATTTCATCGCAAGATTATGACCACAAAAGGCTATTTCTAGATGTAAGCTGACTCTGGTTAAGGTATGTTTGATATTCACATCGAAATATGTAGAAAGACGACTTTGATTAATAATTCAAGTAAAAAGTCGATTTTGAGTAGTAATTTATAAACTTATTTCGTTTAAGTCAAGTTTACTGAGATTCTGGAATTAAGGAAGTCTCAAATAAAACTACTCACTCATGAAAAACAACTTATCCTGATCAAAAAATCATTTATTTTGTGGTTTATAGTGATTTCCCCATTGCTGAGTATAAACATTTCATTTAGATACATTTATTGAAACACTTTTATCATTAGCCTTAAAAAAATGATTGTTCTTAGCTTTTAGGCGGTAGTTCCAGCGAATTGTGTTTGTTGTCTCACGAAAATTGCTTCTTTGTTACTCCATGCCCGATTGTAAAAACAAATTAGGTTTAATGTAGAAAATAGGAAAAATTTTGTGAAGTAAAAGATTCTAGATTCAGAAAGGTTTGGTAGTTGTTGTATAACTAAGCTTTTTTGTGCTTCAAAGTGCAACCAATAGAAACAATTTTATTTGTAAAGATTGAATTGTAATCTTGTTTTGTTCATCGATCATGAACAGGTGGAAATATGCTATGAGAGAATGAAAACTTACTCATCATTGGCTGTGAAAAGAAAAATATAGACAGTTTTTAATTTACATATTGAAATCAAATCCGTCTGAGCAAGGACCAGTCATTCAACGCCTGATTATTACTAACCTTGGACTTTAATACATTATAAGGATGTCAAGGCCATTGGTTTCAGTAATTTATAAACTTATAGTTATTTTACATTATGTTTACTGAGATTCTTGAATTAAAGAAGTCTCAAATTTGTAAAGAAAACTGGTAGATCTGGATTATTTCTGTTTCACATTTATGTTAAAGCTTTTTGAACTTTTTAATTATTTTCTTTAGTTTCAAAAGTTGAAAGCGTTCCGTCTACTTTGAAAAAATAAATCGCATCGAAAAAATCTACTCCTGAAAATGTTTTCTAAAGAATTACGTTATGGTAAAAGTAGCACGCCGGGCACAAACGGCCCCCCAAAAGGCACGCTAAAATGTCACAATTTTCCGTTATTTACGAATATTTTAATAAATTATCGTCTTTGTGTTCTGAAATTTTCAGTGATTGTAATATGGAGGTAGCGAAAATTTTTGAGAAATTATTTAAATGTTTTCTCGTCATTGTGACGTCATAATAAAATGTTACAGTAGTCGAAAAAAATCAATTTTACCGCTAGATACGATTTAAGGATGAATTTTATAAGCCAGTAAGATGTAAAACACGTTATCGAAATTTTCATCAATTTTTGGTAACTGGAACTTGAGATATGAGGGATTTTATTATTTTGATGACGTCATCTAATATGACGTCACAGAAAATAATAAAATATCATTATTTATAATCAGTAACAGAAATTCTAACATAATCCCATTCAATAGTCGATTTTTAGTAGATATAGCTTATAAAATCATCGATATCCCAGAAAAGGGCTGCATAACGTATCTTTAAAGATATTTGTGACGTCATAATGACGTAGCAGGGATTTACTCAATTTTTCAACATCAATTTATAGCCCTCTAACTGCAAAAATCAAAATTCTAAAATCATACGATTTTCCAGCGTTCTTATATCATTTCATTAGCATTAAAATTAGAAAGAAATGATTTGAAATGAAAAAAATGTACCAAGCGAAATGTTTTTCCAAAGGTTTTATTAAGTTTTTTTCCCGCAAAATTTTCGCGGGAAAAATTCTGGAGGTTAAAATCGCCATAGCTCAAGTTTCCATCGCCCAAATTAAAAACGGTTTTCAGTTTTATAGTCCTTAGCAGAAGTGGAGTGATATTTGATGCAAAATAGAAATTTCATCATGAGCGCTTTTTAGGTCGTTTGCGCCCGCCGTGTAGGTATTATATATTACGTGAAGCAAAGCCAACACCTATATTCAGAAGTTTAGCAAAGTAGGACACCACATGTGGCAACTTGGCGAAATCTTTGGCTAGAATCAAATTTTATCGCTAGATTTTGAACACAAAAAGCTATTTCACATTGCAGGCTGACTCGAGTTAAGGTATCTTTGATATTTAGATCGAAATATGTAAGCTGTGAGTTTATTTTAAGTATTAACATACAAAGTTTTTATGTTTAGACACAGGCAGTCAAACCATTGTATATGAGGATTTTTCTTTATGAAAATAAAGTTATTTTTAACCGCGCGCCGAGCACGATATTGAAAAAAGTATGTTTGTTAAGATTGAGCGCGCGGGTGGGATTCCTGTGATGTATTTGTTTCAATCACGCGCGGATGGGATTCTTGTAGCTTTTTGAGGCTACTGTCCTCCGTATATGGAGGCGTAGCCTTATTGCTGTCGTGCATGTAAGATAGCAAGCAAGACCATAACACCACAGGAAACCCGAAAATACCAATTTCGTCACGTGATCGACGCATGGTGTGACTGTAATTTCGAGAATTCGAAAGAGTGGCCAGCTTTGAACGATCGAAGCGTTTATATTTTGGCTGCTACTTCATATCTGTCTGAAGAAAAATAATTTTTAATGTGTATTTGTTCTATTCATGAAGTTTTTTAGGTTTAATGAGACGTTTAAAACAGTGGGAAGGATGATTTGTTTTGACAACAAAAGCATGGCATTAGCCCGACATTAGTCATGACATACCGATAGAAGTTCGATTTTTGGCATTTTTAAGGTCAGATCAACATATGTCAGGTCAAGAATCTCACATTTTGCTGTTTGTTTGTCACTCTTCAAAATACTAAATGAGTTTTATTCTAAGAAAGAGCTTTTGACAAATATTTTCGTATAGTAAAATTGGTGCGAATAGCCGCCGAAACAACATTCGCTACATTAAAACGTAATGAATGGTGCACATAAATATTGTACAATATTACCGGGAATATTGCTCTGCTCTGCTCTACAATAAATAAGCTTCGACAACTGGCAGTTTTATTATTGTTCTGCAAATTTGGACGCGACTGCACAAATACATTTTGTTCTCTAAGGGGCTGTTTATATGAAAGCGAGTTGTCCCTGCTAGCCGTTTTGTATTCCATGCCCAGTGGACTCAAAACAATAGAGTTATCCCGCTTAGCAGGGACAACTCGCCTTCATATAAACAGCCACTTAGACTTCCTGCCGATTCATTTCTATCTCTTCTTCAGATCGAACATTTTTTTTGCACATTGTTCAGTTTATATATTATCTGTTTCAAGCAGTAGCCTCATGCAGTCTTAGACTGCCTATTTTTTAACAAAGTCGCGCGGTGTCGAATAGGGAGGTATTTTGACAAGTTACTACTTTCATCGTTTTTTTGTCGTGCGAACGATTCCGCACGAAGGAAAAGTTGCTTGCAAAAAAAACACAGGAATCCCATCCACGCGCATTCAAACAAATACACCACAGGAACCCCACTCGCTCGCTCAATATGTATGGCGCTATTATTGAGATATTTTGAGCCTACATCTAAACAAGAATTATCAAGGTGTTCACAATCATTATTTTTGTCAAATATATCGATATAAAGGTTATTATTGAGATATTATGTGCACACATCTAAACTGACACGAATAATTCAGGTATTTAAAATCATTCTCGTCAGGAAAATTCGGGTAATTGTTAACAGATTCTCTTTTTATTAATTTTCTAATCGACGATGATATCACTCAATAACAACTTGATTATTATTATATTAATAATATACATAAAAAAATACTCGAATTTGATTGGCTTAGAGCAGTGCAGTTCAAGTGTAACACAGTGCAGAAAAGTGTAACACAGTGCAAAAAAGTGTAACAAGTGCAAATTACAAACCAAATTTTTGCTTGTGATTATTTTAACCAATCAGATGAAAGATTATGATGGCGAACAATTTGCGGAAAATTTGAAGCAAAGTTGACATCCGAGAGGGAAAAATGGCAGCCATTTTGAATGAAAAAAGATTTTGTACTTCTTCGGATTTTGTCATTGAAGAATTAAAAAATGGCTCAAAAAACGAAAATACTAGTAGGAGTACCTCGTTCTGGCTCAGTGTATATAAGAAATGGTGTGAAGAGAGGAATATAACGACGTCAATAGAGGAAAGTGAGCCATCCGACTTAAACAAGAAACTAGAGCAATTCTATACTGAGGTAATGTTTTTAATTTTTTCATGTATATTATTAATA
Source organism: Metridium senile (assembly GCA_949775045.1). Lineage (NCBI taxonomy): Eukaryota > Metazoa > Cnidaria > Anthozoa > Actiniaria > Metridiidae > Metridium > Metridium senile. The sequence continues at coordinate 7,551,661 of OX459104.1, forward strand.
AGTAATCAAGGACAATTCGCAATCGTGTGTTTTTCAAAGAGCTCAAATTGCACTCGACCGAGTACGGTCTTGTTTGTACTCTTTGAAGAACACACTCGTGCGAATTATTCCCAAATTGCACTCGAAACCATATGATTACCTGTACATATATTACAATGCGATTCGAAAAACGTTTGGCACCTAGAAATATTTTAGAAATCGTTTATTGTTCGTTGAACAACTCACAATTTTAAACAACTCTAACTACACAAAGTTTATCATACTACACATCAGTCAAACATCTTGCGGTTATATAGTTGTTTCTGAGTTGTTCAACAAACAATAAACAATTTCTAAAATATTTTTAGGTGCCCACGGTTTTTTGATTCGCACTGTAAGTGTATGGCTATTGTATTTAAATAAAACCCCTAGGTTTATTATATAATTCAGGTTCCTCGCACCGTTCTCTGACCTTCTCAACTGCTGTACGACTGGCCGTCCCCTGCGGTTTTCCTCTTTGCACTCTATAATCACTTACGTTTTTATTCCGAAACATAGCTTAACTCTCCCTGCAACTATGATCTGAAAAATCTAACTGATAACATGTAGCACTACAGTATTATAACGTTGGTCTGACCTTTATCTACACTAAATACATTTCTGATGTTTACGAGTTATAATTTACTAATTTCTTAGTGTTATAAACTATTATCTGCCAGGTCCAGTATGTAAAGAACATTTCTCATTTCATAGTTTATAAACTGTTATGTGCAAGGTTAAAAGCAACCTTATGTTTGTAAAATGTCCTATCAAAAACTTTTAATAATAATGTAAATATTTTATTTATAGTCTCACATGTTTATTTTCACACCCCGCTGTAATGGAACGTCACATTGAAAAGTAGCCTTTTGTTAATTCAATTGAAATCATCACTACATGATTTACAAATTTATTTAATTAACAATTGATATTAATTGCATAAATACTAGAGCGTTTCTGTAGAATGTGTTTTCATATTTTGTTGGATTAATATATTTTTAAAATAAAATTATTACAAAGATGTGTCTTCGTCGGTAGTTATTTTGCAAAGAAGAAGGTTTTTACAATTTTAATTTTCGTCCAGAACATTAGGTTATTATTGAGATATTTTAGGCATATATCTAAACATGAATAATCGTGGTATTTATAATCATTATTATAATAAAGAGCATGTAGGTTAATGTTGAGATATGGACATCTAAACACCACTAAATTGAGGTTTTTACAATCATTCTCAACAGGAAAATGAGGGTTAATTGTTTACAGATTCTCTTTTTTTTAGATTTTCTAATCGACCATGATATTATTCATAACAATTTGATTATTATTATATTTGTTATAACAATAATTCCTTATAAAGAGTAACGTCATGGTAAAAGTATGTAGTATTTCACGACGTGATGCAAAGCCAACACCCATATTCAGAAGTTTCGCGAAGTAGGACACTCCTTCAACAAAGGCTGCGAGGGAGACTACTGACACAAAATTTCACTAGAATCAAATTCTATCGCTATAAATCATAACCACAAAAGGCTATTTCACAATGCAAGCTGACTCTGGTTAAGGTATGTTTGAGATTTGTAATCTTTGAGTTTATTTCAGCCTGAACATACAAAACTATTATGTCTGTATGATCGTCGTAAACAACTTTCTAGTGGCTGCTATAAACATGTGAAATACACTTTAGTTTACTGATTTAGCAACATTACTTTCTATTAATATTTCTTTTTTTACATAAGTTGTCCTCAAGATTTTGAGACACTACACGAATTATTTCATAATTTACTCTTTGATTCTTGTAACAATCTTAAAATTGTTCGTATACACCTATTTCAAAAACGTTGTCAGAAGGAGATCTGAATCTGCAATATGAGACCGAAATGAATTCAGGAAAATTGCTTACTGCAAAAACCAGGCAAGGCCCTATTTTTTTTTTTTATGCGTAGCACCTTCAGATTTATATTTACCGTCGCCATATCCGAAGCCAGAAAGTGCACGCAATGAGAAAAAACTGCCGTACCCCACAATTCATTTCGGTCTCAGATTGCAGATTCAGATCTCCTTCTGACAACATTTTTTAAAATGGGTGTATATGGTTGAATGGTTCTTAAGAGTCATACTCTGTAAGAGTCAGACCTAGGCTGGCCAGGTAGGATCACCGATTTTCCCCAAATTCAGCATGTAGACTTGTTTTGGTGCCCTATAAACGAATCTAGTAGTTTGGGACGAAAAAAAGTTTTTGTTCAAAAGTTAGGGGGGAGGGGTACTTTTTGGTCCTAAAACGATCGTCAAATAGCGCAAATCATCGGTATGTTTGGCGATTCATATCACTACAAGCATAAACGTTTTCAAAACATTTTAATATACCAAACAAAGTATATTATTTCTTCTATCGAAAACAGCTTTCAAATTTAAAAAAGAATTGTTTTCAAGTATCTCACAGACTCCGAAAAGAAGGGAATATGGCGGCGTTGCTGACTAACCGAAAATTTAGGGTTTTTTGATGGTCCAAAAATGGCCTTGGTATTTTAATTCAGAAGCTGTTCGTTATTTTGGGATAACTTCAATAATAGTTCTAAAGATTGCACAAATAAAAAATCTGGGCAAATTTAATGCGCGGCCTCACGATCACTCTGATTGTCAGATATTTCATCAATTTTCAATTAAAAATGCAAATTAGCCGTTGTTGGTTACTTGTGGTTTATATAATATGAATCGACTTTTTGAACAGTTTGTTCTTCCATACAGTACTTTTAGATTAAACAAATCTCTTTACAATGAATACAATCTATTTGAAAACATTTTTTGACCGAAAAGCTAGTATGATATCGATAATTAGCATAATTAGTGCTAAAATGTCGTGGTCAACGGTGCGTATTAAACATTATTATTTCGGCCGAGCATTTTTATACATACTCTATTAACTATGATACAGATTGCAAAGCATTTATAATTAAATTTTTTCATATCTTAAATATCTCAACTATGTAGTTTTCAAGCAAAAGCAGTGTTTCACAAATTCAAGAATTGTATAGAAATTCAGGCGCATTTGATCATATACCCATGTTAATTTGGGCCTAATAAGTAATAAATTATTATTATAATGAAATGAACACAAATACTTTTTAAACGTTCTTTCAAAGAAAGCTGTAATAAGGACGGAACAGATATAATATAATATATTACACAATCTCGAGGGGGAAAAATGTCCTGCACCAAAAAATTCCCCAACCCACCCCCATCAAATTTCTAATGGTCCGTGTCTAATTAAAGTTTTTTTTGGACAAAAAATATGAAGTTACCATATTTGATAATTAACGTAATTGGTTACTGATATAAAATTAAAGCCGATGTGAAAATACATTTTCACAGACTAACCGGCGGGCTGTTATTTAGTTAGTGAGAAATCCTCCGCTTTACTTGAAAATGTTTTTGTATTACATTAATATGAATTGAGCTGATTGCTATAGTTTATTATGAAATAGTCAAATCTCTTTAAAATACTATACTTCATGAACTTTAATTTGTCTATATATGGCAACTTGCGTATTCGGAAAGCTAGTGACAGATCCTTGCAGTAAGAGTGGCAAGAACGAAGAATGCACATTACTGCATGCATAGTTATAATAAAGATGTAAGAAGACACCTGCGAAACTGCAATATTGCTGACACCCATATAAATACTGAAGTAGTTTTAATCTTTGCCAAGATCAGGTAGTAAGACTTTCATGTCTTCTTGGATAAGTATGTTAACCCGGAGGTATAGGTCCCTTCTCTCCACACACCAAACACATTGTACAGGAGGGATGTATGTAAAAGAATCCATACAACTATTTGACTAAGAGAAGGGCACCAAGCTCATGGCGGTGTGGGCTTACAATTCTAGCATTTAGATCCGCTTTGCGGTAGAAATGTCAACTGAAAGGTTGCTATAGTAAATGAGACCTCGTACTTCAATACAGCCACTAACAACCCCATGCATGGGCTTTGCCGAGTGCTTGGACTACATAGACGAAGAGTCCTTTTATAACAAACAGCACTATATTCAAGAGGAACAAACTTCTTTTGTTTATATACAGTTAATATATGTGTGTGTATATAATTGGAGGTATATTCTAGGTTTAAGAATACAGCTGATATATAATTATAATGACTGATGACATTTCCCTTTTTTTGGTAAAAAAAAATCCAGTGTATTTCTTCATCAATTCGTAATCGTCAAAATTGTGTGTAGCCTGATTTTCAGAGCGGGCATGGGTAGTTTGGGGAAAAAGTGATAGCGTAGGATCCAGGCCCGCTCTGAAAATATGGCTAAATTGTATGTTGTGTACTGTATATCTCATTTCTGTAATGTATTTTAGTTATAGTTGATATTTGAATAAACATTTATCCGGGGTAGTGTAGACGGGCCTGTGGTTTCTAATTACACTCATCAGAAGAAAAAAGAACGGAAAATTCAAGAAATGTCTAGAATAGCGCAAAAGAATGATCACGCAGTATTAATTCACAGGTGGAAAAAGTGCCCAGCAACCGCAGCCACTCAGCAGATATGGGAACCACTTAGTTCAGCAGTCACAGTTAGAAGTTTATCGATCCTTTCTATATACGAATCACGGTTTTGTTTGAAACGCCTGCTACTATGCCAGGGACACCTTATATGCCCTTGTACCATATTTCAGTTTTGAGATACAGGATCCCTGTGGTGAGACATATTCTATATATTGATTTCTATCTTGTTACTTCAACGTATTTGATTGGAAAATGAAAATATCTGTACAGAAACACTGTTCTATTATAATATAATTGAAATACTACTATTATTTCATATTTGACAAAATTAAACAGCTTGGACATATTTTTCCAATTGCGGGGTCCCTGTGGTGAGTTGATGAAATCAAAGGATGTTCCACTAAAGGGATTTTTTGGGATTTTTAGCATATTGTTTAGGACACTTATCCTAACATAATTATAGAGAGAAAAGTTATATTGCAATTTGTTTGGACTCAAACCACAGATTCACTGGACTATAAGGCGTATTAATTATTAAAGTACGTAGTACTTAAAATACGTATTAAAGCTTCACTCATTGATTTAATTCATGATATTGTGGAACACTGCTCTTGCTACATAGTTTAGAAATGTTAGATCTGAAAACATTTAAAGGCATTGCTATCTGTATGTATAAAAATATCAATGTTTAATACGCACCGTTGATCACGACATTTTAGCATTAATTATGCTAATTTTCAATATCCAACAAAACGTCTGAATACTAACTTTTCGGTCAAAAAAATGTTCTCAAATAAATTGTATTCATTGTAAAGAGCTTTGTATAATCTAAAAGTACTGTATGGAAGAACAAACTGTTCAAAAAGTCGATTCATATTATATAAACCACAAGTAACCAACAACGGCTAATTTGCATTTTTAATTGAAAATCGATGAAATATCTGACAATCAGAGTGATCGTGAGACCGCGTATTAAATTTGCCCAGATTTTTTATTTGTGCAATCTTTAGAACTATTATTGAAGTTATCCCAAAATAACGGACAGCTTCTGAATTAAAATACCAAGGCCATGTTTGGACCATCAAAAACCCCTAAATTTTCGGTTAGTCAGCAACGCCGCCATATTCCTTTCTTTTCGGAGTCTGTGAGATACTTGAAAACAATTCTTTTTTAAATTTGAAAGCTGTTTTCGATAGTAGAAATAATATACTTTGTTTGGTATATTAAAATGTTTTGAAAACTTTTATGCTTGTAGTGATATGAATCGCCAAACATACCGATGATTTGCGCTATTTGACGATCGTTTTAGGACCCAAAAGTACCCCTCCCCCCTAACTTTTGAACAAAAACTTTTTTTCGTCCCAAACCACTGAATTCGTTTATAGAGCACCAAAACAAGTCTACATGCTGAATTTGGGGAAAATCGGTGATCCAACCTGGCCACGACTTCTTGATTTGGTCTGATTCTTACAGACTACCACTCTTAAGAGCGAGTCTCCACAATTATCAAACATATCGCGGCAAACCTCAAAAAATAAAAATAGCTCAAAATGTGTCCATTGGTAGTCTATAGGGAGCTAATAACTGCTGTGGTGTTGGTTAAGCCAGGCGATTTTTATTTCGTGAAAAATCGAGGAAAATAGGATCCGGCCCCGAATATACAAAAAACGCGTCCAAACGTCGACGGTTTTGAGCGCCGTAGTGCAACTTCCCTACAACACCCACAAACACATTCTTACTATAGGCTGTTTGTGCATCTCTTCCTGGTGATTATCTATGATTTGGAGCAAAATTGGATTATTTGTGTTTTCCCCAGGCTTCATTAACTGACCCCTATATTTCACATCGATATTTAATGGGTGATTTCAAAAAATTGTTTCTACCATTGTCATTATTCTAAAATTAATAACAAAATAAAAAATTGTTGCTTATGCAACGATCTTTGAGGATCCGAATAAACTTTTTCTGGCAAATAAAATGATACAAAGATATAAGGCGCTCAATATGACACAAATAGCGTTATATATTCACATCTTGAGATTGCGTGACCAACGTGACATTGTATAGATTTTGCTTCTTTTCGATTAGAATAATAAACGATACGATAATAGTGAGAAAGAAACCATCGTCGTCTTTTAAAACGATTTTAAGTTTCGAAATTTGGCATAGATTATTATTTAAACTTTTATAGTTGTTTTTAATGGCCCAATTATAAGTTAAAATTAAAATTCAGCCCGTGAGACTTATCCGCTAAGCAACAGACCATTTATAGTGTAATTAAGCCAATTTATTTTGCTTGTGTAAATGTACTTTTCCTCAAATAAGCTAATTTTATGTAGAAAATTGGAAAAGTACGAATGTTTGTGAAGCTTTTTAGAAAATATAAACTTTTAATGCCACTTTTTAGGTAATTTTTTTAGTAAGCATAATACTGATACCATGAAATAATAATGGCAGCTTATAAGTAATGCGCTTGATCTCCATATAATTTTTATTTTCCATATTTTTTACTATTTCTTTGTCTTTTGCAATATTATCAATGTTAGAACAATATATTTTCTAGAGATTATTTGTTGGCATAATATTTTACTTAGATTGACAACTGTTGTTTATTACTAGTCTATCGGCTAGTCTCTAATTAGTTTTGATCTCACAACTTTTGCGATGTAGTTGCGCTATACTGCTTGTAATGCAAGTTTCTTCCTATTTCCAAAACAAAACAAACACTGCATGTTCGTATGATAGAAGAGATAAAAGCAAAAACACTGAATTGAAGTCATTTCTTGGAAAGCATGTTTTCTGGGGTAGATGGAGAGTCGGAGCTTATTTTAGTTAGAGCAGGAATACTCTGCGGACGAACAACACTTGATATACGAGAATGGCACGATTTGCCCATACCACTGAGATGTGAGCTTGGGCTCGGTTGGCGTCGAAGCTCAAATAAATGCACTATTCCTAGAGAAATATCGAAATTAAACACAACAACTTCACTAGACAACAACAAAAGAATCGCCGACCATGGTAAGGACTGAGTATTGAATGATTGAGCTAAGGAGTGTTGGACAATTACCAATAAAAAAAAGAATATAATGCACCAAAGAAATTGCCAAATCCCCCGCCCTCCCCTCAAATATCTAATGGTCCGTCCTTATCAGCATCAGGTGGGTCCAGGTGACTGCGCTTTCAATACTATTATTTAACAATTATTTGCCGCAGGTGAAATGAATATCGGTGAATACTAACCGTGAAGCAGTCAAGGTTATTATTCACAGATATTCACTAAGTCTGAGGTGTATAATTGGTTTAGTATAAATACAAAAATGAATATTTCAAAAAGTTAAAATAACCAGCCTTTTCGAAGAAAAACTGTTCATTTCCTATTTTTCTAATGGCGCGCAAAACGCTGTAGGTGATTATCGAGAAATATTGTGAATTTCTAGACCAATAACAGCGTGCGGTTTTTATAATCACTTGTGTTTTTATATTAATATATATTACTATGGCTTATGTCAATCTTAGCTTACGTCATTGTCTTTATACGATTATTTCAGTTTTACTAACAAACTTATTTCAAAAGATTTTACTTGGTATGATTAACTCAAAGAAATTACCTGAGCCCATTTGCACAAGAATACCAGTTTTCTTGAATATTTCTTCTGACCAAGGGCGCCAAAACGAAAAGTTCAGTGCATTGTGAAATGTTTGGACCTAGGAATATAAATTAAGTTTCACTTATCTCAAATATTGTCCAGAAAATGTGTAATTGTCCGCTTTTAATCACGATAATGTGCTGTATTCCACCACACCGACAATAATACCAACGGTCGTTTGAACGCTAAGATTGTGTGCCGCTGTACTAGCCGTTCAACGTAGTGCTGTCGCGAATATTCGTTATTCATTAGCCAACCACTAATTGGATTAAAATCGAATTCGCCTCTCCATTCACTTAAAGAGACAGGGGTAGGAAACAACCCGCGGCCCCTTTGTGGACTCGTCTGCTCAACTAATCGGATTATTTTGGCAGTACATAGGGTAATTTGTTTACACAGCGATGACAGATCCTTCTCCGTCGGTTGGGAAATCGGACGCCGAAGCGGGCTTCGTAATACATCGGGTGCTTGCGTATAAAAATCTGTTATTTGGCCGTCTATATTTTGAATTCAACAATAGCCGTTAAACTCAATATCTAAAAACAATTACGATGACTATATCAAACACGGCAAATTACCTTTAATTTTGTGAATGTTGCTTGATGTTTCTTGTGCCGATCGCTTTATTCACGGGTCATTCAAAAAAATACTCCATCACTGTCTATCGTCGGTTTAAGTACGTACAAATTGTACTATAAACTTGTTCTTTTTCAAAAAATACTACCCATCGTTACTATGATTGGTGCTCGAATAAAGCAACCGGCACAAGAGAACATATACGAGTATGCCTGTGCTGAGTACTAGTGCAAGACCGCTATTTTAAAACTTTGCTAATAGTCTTCAAGCACCCGATGTATTACGAAGCCCGCTTCGGCGTCCGATTTCCCAACCGACGGAGAAGGATCTGTCATCGCTGTGTAAACAAATTACCCTATGTACTGCCAAAATAATCCGATTAGTTGAGCAGACGAGTCCACAAAGGGGCCGCGGGTTGTTTCCTACCCCTGTCTCTTTAAGTGAATGGAGAGGCGAATTCGATTTTAATCCAATTAGTGGTTGGCTAATGAATAACGAATATTCGCGACAGCACTACGTTGAACGGCTAGTACAGCGGCACACAATCTTAGCGTTCAAACGACCGTTGGTATTATTGTCGGTGTGGTGGAATACAGCACATTATCGTGATTAAAAGCGGACAATTACACATTTTCTGGACAATATTTGAGATAAGTGAAACTTAATTTATATTCCTAGGTCCAAACATTTCACAATGCACTGAACTTTTCGTTTTGGCGCCCTTGTTCTGACTGCCACTTTGAAATACCTTGGTCGGCGATTCTTTTGTTGTTGTGTTTCGATATTTCTCTAGGAATGGTGCATTTAATTTGTTTGAACTTCGACGCCAACCGAGCCCAAGCTCACATCTATGGTATGGGCAAATCGTGCCATTCTCGTATATCAAGTGTTGATCGTTCGCAGAGAATATTCCTGCTCTAACTAAAATAAGCTCCGACTCTCCATCTACCCCAGAAAACATGCTTTCCAAGAAATGACTTCAATTCAGTGTTTTTGCTTTTATCTCTTCTATCATACGAACATGCAGTGTTTGTTTTGTTTTGGAAATAGCAAGAAACTTGCATTACAAGCAGTATAGCGCAACTACATCGCAAAAGTTGTGAGATCAAAACTAATTAGAGACTAGTAATAAACAACAGTTGTCAATCTAGGTAAAATAGAATGCCAACAAATAATCTCTAGAAAATATCGTTCTAACATTGATATTATTGCAAAAGACAAAGAAATAGTAAAAAATATGAAAAATAAAAATTGTATGGAGATCAAGCGCATTAAGCCTGGTTTGCATATGATCGCTACGATCGCTGCGATCGCCGAAAATCATGTTTGGCCATCAGAATATAGCTCAGATTTCTTTGTGATTAAACAAAATCGACACTGATTTTTATGTTTAGGTTTATTTTGGTCAAATTTAAGCTTCAACCGTTAGTCAGCAGTGATATTTTTATTATTTCACAAAACCAAAGCGTTATCACAGCGATCCTGGCGATCGTAGCGATTATATGGGAACCAGGCTTTACTTATAAGCTGCCATTATTATTTCATGGTATCAGTATTATGCTTACTAAACAAATTACCTAAAAAGTGGCATTAAAAGTTTATATGTTCTAAAAAACTTCACAAACATTCGTACTTTTCCAATTTTCTACATAAAGTTAGTTTATTTGAGGAAAAGTACATTTACACAAGCAAAATAAATTGGCTTAATTACACTATAAATGGTCTGTTGTTTAGCGGATAAGTCTCACGGGGTGAATTTTAATTTTAACTTACAATTAGGCCATTAAAAACAACTATAACAGTTTAAATAACAATAATCTATGCTAAATTTCGAAACTTAAAATCGTTTTAAAAGACGACGATGGTTTCTTTCTCAATATTATCGTATCGTTTATTATTCTAATCGAAAAGAAGCAAAATCTATACAATGTCACGTTGGTCACGCAATCTCAAGATGTGAATTTATAACGCTATTTGTGTCATATTGAGCGCCTTATATCTTTGTATCATTTTATTTGCCAGAAAAAGTTTTTTTCGGATTCTAAAAGATCGATGCATAAGCAACAATTTCCTATTTTATTTTTAATTTTAGAATAATGGCAATGGTAGAAACAATTTTTTGAAATCACCCATTAAATATCGATACGAAATATAGGGGTCAGTTAATGAAGCCTGGGAAAAACACAAATAAACCAATTTTGCTCCAAATCATAGATAATCACCAGGAAGAGATGCACAAACAGCCTATAGTAAGAATGTGTTTGTGGGTGTTGTAGGGAAGTTGCACTACGGCGCTCAAAACCGTCGACGTTTGGACGCGTTTTTTGTATATTCGGGGCCGGATCCTATTTTCCTCGATTTTTCACGAAATAAAAATCGCCTGGCTTAACCAACACCACAGCAGTTATTAGCTCCCTATAGACTACCAATGGACACATTTTGAGCTATTTTTATTTTTTGAGGTTTGCCGCGAATTTTAGATTTTGTTTGACAATTCGAGACATTCGCTCTTAAAGAGTTCGCTGGCTATTGCACTCTATCTAAGGTTCTGTTAGGTTTATAACAAGTCAACAAACGGCAAACAACCGGTCACCTTTTCTGGCCTATCTTTTTAAACTTGTTTAGAAGATATATACAAAGCACAGCTGAGAAACCGGCAAACAGTATTAACCCTATACAATGTTCACGACCCAAACTTTTTCTTATTAGCTTCCTCGCCACATCAAGTTTCAAGCTCGATTGTTTGCCATAATTGCAAAATGATGACTTGTTTACAAAAAAATAAATTAGTTAGTTGTTATTTACTGTATGGGTATTTGGATTTAAATAAAACCCCTAGGTTTATTATATAATTCAGGCTTCTCACATCTCTTTTGATTATCTCTCTGACCTTCTCAAGCTGTGCGACTGGTCGTTCCCTGCGGTTTTCTTCTTTATAGTCTATAATCAAGAACGTTTATATTTGAAAACATAGTTTAGACATGCCTGCAGCTATACTCTGAAAAAACTACCTGATAATTTTAAGCACTACAGTATTATAACGTTGGTCAAGCCTTCATCTAAGCTAAATAGATTTCCGAAGTTTACGAACTATAATGTACTAATTTCTTAGTTTTACAAGCTGTTTATTATATATCATGGTCAAGTCTTTTATGTAGAGAACATTTCTAATTTCTTAGTTATATAAACTGTTATATGTCAGGTCCATTATGTAAAGAACATTTCTAATTTTTTAGTTTATAAACTGTCAAGTCCATTATGTAAATAACATTTGTAAATTCTTAGTTTATAAACTGTTATGTGCAAGGTTAAAAGCATCTGTATGTTCGTGAAATGCCCAATCAAAAACTTTTGATAGTAATATCAATATTTTGTTTATAGTCTCACATGTTTATTTTCACACCCCGCTGTAATAAAATGTCACATCGAACAATAGCCTTTTGTTAATTCAATTGAAATCATCAGTACATGCTTTACAAATTTATTTAATTAACATTTGATATTAATTGCATAAATACTAGAGCCTTTCTGTAGAATATGTTTTTATATTTTATTGAATTAGTATGTTCTTAAAATGAAATTATTACAAAGTTGTATCTTTGCCTTTAGTTATTTTGCAAAGAAGAAAGTTTTTACAATTAAATTTTCGTCCAGAACATGGAGGTTATTATTGAGATATTTTGGGCATATATCTAAACATGAATAATCGTGGTGTTGACAATCATTATCATAATCAAGAGCATGTAGGTTAATGCTGAGATATGGACATCTAAACACCACTAAATTGAGGTTTTTACAATCATTCTCAACAGGAAAATGAGGGTTAATTGTTTACAGATTCTCTTTTTATTGATTTTCTAATCGACCATGATATCATTCATAACAATTTGATTATTATTATATTTGTTATATCAATAATTCCTTATAAAGAGTTACGTCATGGTAAAAGTATGTAGTATATCACGACGTGATGCAAAGCCAACACCCATATTCAGAAGTTTCGCGAAGTAAGACACTCACTACTTCAACAAAGGCTGCGAGGGAGACTACTTACAAACTATTTGACTAGAATCAAATTCTGTCGCTATAAATCATAACCACAAAAGGCTATTTCACAATGCAATCTGACTCTGGTTAAGGTATGTTTGAGATTTGTAATCTTTGAGTTTATTTCAGCCTGAACATACAAAACTATTATGTCTGTATGATCGTCGTAAACAACTTTCTAGTGGCTGCTATAAACATGTGAAATAGGCTTTAGTTTACTGATTTATGAACATTACTTTCTATTAATATTTCTTTTTTTACATAAGTTGTCCTCAAGATTTTGAGACACTACACGGATTATTTCATAATTTACCCTTTGATTCTTGTAACAATCTTAAAATTGTTCGTATATATGGTTGAATGGTTCTTAAAGAGTTCGCTGGCTATTGCACTCTATCTAAGGTTCTGTTAGGTTTATAACAAGTCAACAAACGGCAAACAAACGGTCGCCTTTTCTGGCTTATCTTTTTGAACTTGTTTAGAAGATATATACAAAGCACAGCTGAGAAACCGGCAAACAGTATTAACCCTATACAATGTTCACGACCCAAACGTTTTCTTATTAGCTTCCTCACCCCATCAAGTTTCAAGCTCGATTGTTTGCCATAATCACAAAATGATGACTTGTTTACAAAAAAATAAATTAGTTAGTTGTTATTAAGTGTATGGTTATTGGATTTAAATAATACCCCTAGGTTTATTATATAATTCAGGCTTCTCACATCTCTTTTGATGATCTCTCTGACATTCTAAAGCTGTGCGACTGGTCGTTCCCTGCAGAGTTCTTCTTTATATTCTATAATCAAGAACGTTTATATTTGAAAACATAGTTTAGACATGCCTGCAGCTATACTCTGAAAAAACTACCTGATAATTTTAAGCACTACAGTATTATAACGTTGGTCTGGCCTTCATCTAAGCTAAATAGATTTCCAAAGTTTACGAACTATAATGTACTAATTTCTTAGTTTTACAAGCTGTTTATTATATATCAAGTCTTTTATGTAGAGAACATTTCTAATTTCTTAGTTATATAAACTGTTATCTGTCAGGTCCATTATGTAAAGAACATTTCTAATTTTTTAGTTTATAAACTGTCAAGTCCATTATGTAAATAACATTTGTAAATTCTTAGTTTATAAACTGTTATGTGCAAGGTTAAAAGCATCTGTATGTTTGTGAAATGCCCAATCAAAAACTTTTGATAGTTATATCAATATTTTGTTTATAGTCTCACATGTTTATTTTCACACCCCGCTGTAATAAAATGTCACATCGAACAATAGCCTTTTGTTAAATCAATTGAAATCATCAGTACATGCTTTACAAATTTATTTAATTAACATTTGATATTAATTGCATAAATACTAGAGCCTTTCTGTAGAATATGTTTTTATATTTTATTGAATTAGTATGTTCTTAAAATGAAATTATTACAAAGTTGTATCTTTGCCTTTAGTTATTTTTCAAAGAAGAAAGTTTTTACAATTAAATTTTCGTCATGAACATGGAGGTTATTATTGAGATATTTTGGGCATATATCTAAACATGAATAACCGTGGTGTTGACAATCATTATCATAATCAAGAGCATGTAGGTTAATGCTGAGATATGGACATCTAAACACCACTAAATTGAGGTTTTTACAATCATTCTCAACAGGAAAATGAGGGTTAATTGTTTACAGATTCTCTTTTTATTGATTTTCTAATCGACCATGATATCATTCATAACAATTTGATTATTATTATATTTGTTATATCAATAATTCCTTATAAAGAGTTACGTCATGGTAAAAGTATGTAGTATATCACGACGTGATGCAAAGCCAACATAGTCCGGCTGCTAACGATCAAAAATGTTCGTTTTGTGATAAAAGCATGAAACTTGACCAAATTACTTCTTTCACCAAGGCGATCATTTTGTGATATGGGGCCATTCGAAATAGACGCTCAAAACCGAGTACTGCGCATGCCCTAAAATAGATGTGCATGGAAGCGAGGCTTCACCAAAATATTTAATTTAACTGATCTAATCTTCATCTATATTGAAGTATATTAACTGAAATGTGTTACAGGTAAGTTCATGTGTTAGTTTTTGCCCCGAGAGTCGTCACGTGATTGGTCACGTGACTGTGAGATTTTATATTTTTGTGATTTTTTGATTAAAATATAGGGAGACGCAACTATTATTTTAGCATATTTTATGACAGTTAATAGGTTATAAGAATAATATCAGTGAAATTTACTTTACCAATACACTGGAAAATTTACTATAGAATTGACTTTGCTATATAGGTGGACGTACAATATATTTTTAACCACTGTTATCATATGACCCGTATTTTGCCCGGCGCGCGCTCTTAAGAAAACCATCGAAAAAAGTCACGTGATGGGGTCCCCGTACGGCTTTTTCACCTGGTCCGTACAAACACGTACGGACCCGCTACTCGAAATGGCTTCCTCAATCAATCAAACTAAATTTAAAAAAATGGGTCATATGCGCTCGGTCCATACGTCATGACCGCCAGCCAAATATTTTCCCGTACTGCCCTCTTACTCAGTCAATAAGTACTTTTATCATATGACCCGTATTTTGCCCGGCGCGCGCTCTTAAGAAAACCTTCGGGAAAATGTCACGTGATGGGGTCCGTACGGCTTTTTTCACCTGGTCCGTAAAACACGTACGGACCAGCTACTCGAAACATCACAACAAAAATGGCGCGCGCCGTGTAAAATACGGGTCATATGATAAAAAACTTATTGACTGAGTTAGGTCGGGCCGTACGGGAAAATATTTGGCTCTTGGTCATTTGTACGGACCTCGCTGAGCTCGTTCCGTACGTCATGACCGCGAGCCAAATATTTTCCCGTACGGCCCTCCCACTCAGTCAATAAGTACTTAATTTTATTAGAACAAACCAGAACAAAGTTTTTGTCTTTTTTGTCAACTATGACGTGACACAAAGCCAACACCCATATTCAGAAGTTTAGCGAAGTAGAACACCACAGGTGGAAACTTGGAGAGCATTGCCACTACATAATCAAATTTTATCAAATATTTTGACCACAAACGGCTATTTCTCGATGCAAGCTGACTTGGTTTAAGGTATGTTTGATATTGATCGAAATATGTATAAGCTCTGCTGTGAGTTTGTTTTAGTATTAATATATAAACTTACTATGTCTAGATTCCATAATTAATACGTATGATCGTTGTAAACAACTATATAGTGGTATTATGAAATGTACTTTAGTATACTGATATACCACTATCACACTGCAGTCTGTTATTGATATAAGTTGTAGAAATATATTACGTAAATCTGTGAGACACTGCAGATTAATTTCATCATTTACTGATGAGTTTACTTTTCGATTGGCATGGTTGAATGGTTCTTTTAAAAAGAGGTCGCTAGCTAATACACTCTATCTAAGGTTCTGTTAGGTTTATAACAAGTCAACAAACGGCAAACAAACTACCTGTTTTTCTGTCCTATCTTTTTGAACTTATTTAGAAGATACCAGACACTGCAGCTTTGAAACCAGCAAACAGTATTAACCATACATACTTTGACTTACTGTTTCACGATAAATAATTTTCAGGTTCCTCCTTTTTTTCTCACTAGTTTCCTCACCACATCAAGTCTCAAGTTCGTTTGTTTGCAATAATTACAAATTATGGCTTGTTGACAAAAAAAATTAAATGCACTTTAGAATCGCATGTGCCTACTACGCAAAAAGGAAACAAATCGAATACCCATACCACAAAAGTCAAGTTTTCATGTCGTTGTCAGGACTGCGGTGCAGTTCACCAACTTTCTTTTAAATTCAATAAATTGAAATTCGTTGATGACAAAGAATCCGAAAATAATCAAGTTGAATTGTAATGATTGAAAATCTGAATAAAATTACTTTTTATCCATTTGAGTGGTTTCGTACAGTTCAAAAAACATCGGTGTAAATTTATATCTCTGAACTCTAGATATCATATAAAATAAAACCGTTCCTTCGACACCTATTTCCCCAGTGGTTAAAGAATGCAGATCTATCATGTGTCGTCAATTCGAATCCGGATGGAGAGATTATCTCTTCGGGGTCTGCACGTTATTAAGAGAATGTTTTATTGTTATACTTAGAACGATATTGATAACTGTCTTTTCTTTTCGACCTGGATTGACTAGGAGGCACACAGCCAATCAAACAAGTTCAACATAGACATGATCTGTTCTTTCAGAATCATAAAAGAGACGGAGTTATAAGATCACATAATATTTCATGCCTTTCATTGATACAAATAATTAATCGATCATCATCATTCAACCCTAACGCTAAAAATATCGGCTACACATAAATAACACGGTTGGCGGTCAACTCTCTCGGCATTAATTGTGCGAAAATTCGCGCCAAAACAATTTCCCCGTCATTTGTAAAAATACTTGGTCTGAGTGCTAAAAATAATCGACCAAATTCGCGCCGAAAATAATTTCCCCACCATTTTTTCAATTCCCATTTTTGAATAAATTTCACGGTTGCGGTCATGTCTCCATTTCACACTACTGCACATTTCAGTGTAGATACTTCAATATAGATCAAGATTAACAATCTAAAATAAAATTAAATATTTTGGTAAAGCCTCGTTTCCATGCACACCTATTTAGGGGCATGCGCATTACTCGGTTTCGAGCGCCTATTTCGAATGGCCCTATATCACATAATGATCGCCTTGGTGAAGTTAGTAATCTGGCCAAGTTTCATGCTTTTATCACAAAACGAACAATTTGATATATTTTTGGTCGTTAGCAGCTGGACTAACACCCATATTCAGAAGTTTCGCGAAGTAAGACACTCCTTCAACAAAGGCTGCGAGGGAGACTACTGACAAAAAATTTGACTAGAATCAAATTCTGTCGCTATAAATCATAACCACAAAAGGCTATTTCACAATGCAAGCTGACTCTGGTTAAGGTATGTTTGAGATTTGTAATCTTTGAGTTTATTTTAGCCTGAACATACAAAACTATTATGTCTAGATTCGATGCATAATTAATACGTATGATCGTCGTAAACAACTTTCTAGTGGCTGCTATAAACATGTGAAATAGGCTTTAGTTTACTGATTTATGAACATTACTTTCTATTAATATTTCTTTTTTTACATAAGTTGTCCTCAAGATTTTGAGACACTACACGGATTATTTCATAATTTACCCTTTGATTCTTGTAACAATCTTAAAATTGTTCGTATATATGGTTGAATGGTTCTTAAAGAGTTCGCTGGCTATTGCACTCTATCTAAGGTTCTGTTAGGTTTATAACAAGTCAACAAACGGCAAACAACCGGTCGCCTTTTCTGGCCTATCTTTTTGAACTTGTTTAGAAGATACAAAGCACAGCTGAGAAACCGGCAAACAGTATTAACCCTATACAATGTTCACGATCCAAAATTCTTCTTATTAGCTTCCTCACAACATCATGTTTCAAGCTCGATTGTTTGCCATAATTGCAAAATGATGACTTGTTTACAAAAACAATAATTAGTTAGTTGTTATTTAAGTGTATGGGTATTGGCTTTAAAAAAAAACCCTACGTTTATTATATAATTCAGGCTTCTCACATCTCTTTTGATGATCTCTCTGACCTTCTAAAGCAGTGCGACTGGTCGATCCCTGCGGTTTTTTTCTTTGCACTCTATAATCAAGAACGTTTATATTTGAAAACATAGTTTAGACATGCCTGCAGCTATACTCTGAAAAAACTACCTGATAACATGTAGCAATACATTATTATAACGTTGGTCTGGCCTTCATTTAAGCTAATTAGATTTCCGAAGTTTACGAACTATAATGTACTAATTTACTAGTTTTACAAACTGTTAATTATATATCAAGTCTTTTATGTAGAGAAAATTTCTAATTTCTTAGTTATATAAACTGTTATCTGTCAGGTCCATTATGTAAAGAACATTTCTAATTTTTTAGTTTATAAACTGTCAAGTTCATTATGTAAATAACATTTCTAATTTCTTAGTTTATAGACTGTTATGTGCAAGGTTAAAAGCATCCTTATGTTTGTGTAATGCCAAATCACAAACTTTTGATAGTAATATAAATATTTTATTTATAGTCTCACATGTTTATTTTCACACCCCGCTGTAATGGAATGTCACATCGAACAATAGCCTTTTGTTAATTCAATTGAAATCATCAGTACATGCTTTACAAATTTATTTAATTAACATTTGATATTAATTGCATAAATACTAGAGCCTTTCTGTAGAATATGTTTTTATATTTTATTGAATTAGTATGTTCTTAAAATGAAATTATTACAAAGTTGTATGTTTGCCAATAGTTATTTTGCAAAGAAGAAAGTTTTTACAATTAAATTTTCGTCAGGAACATGGGTGTTATTATTGAGATATTTTGGGCATATATCTAAACATGAATAATCGTGGTATTTGCAATCATTATTATAATAAAGAGCATGTAGGTTATTGTTGAGATATGGACATCTAAACACCACTAAATTGAGGTTTTTACAATCATTCTCAACAGGAAAATGAGGTTCTCTTTTTATTGATTTTCTAATCGACCATGATATCATTCATAACAATTTGATTATTATTATTATATTTGTTATATCAATAATTCCTTATAAAGAGTTACGTCATGGTAAAAGTATGTAGTATATCACGACGTGATGCAAAGCCAACACCCATAATCAGAAGTTTCGCGAAGTAGCACACTCCTTCAACAAAGGCTGCGAGGGAGACTACTGACACAAAATTTCACTAGAATCAAATTCTATCGCTATAAATCATAACCACAAAAGGCTATTTCACAATGCAAGCTGACTCTGGTTAAGTTATGTTTGAGATTTGCAATCTTTGACTTTAATTTAGCCTGAACATACAAAACTATTATGTCTAGATTCGATCAATAATTAATTATTAGTTACGTCATGGTAAAAGTATGTATCACGACGTGATGCAAAGCCAACACCCATATTCAGAAGTTTCGCGAAGTAGGACACTCCTTCAACAAATGCTGCGTTGGAGACTACTGACACAAAATTTGACTAGAATCAAATTCTATCGCTATATATAAATTATAACCACAAAAAGCTTTCACAATGCAAGCTAACTCTGTTTAGGGTATGTTTGATATTTAAATCGAAAAATGTGTAAAGTCGATTTTGAGTAATAATTTATAAACTTATTTTGTTTCCATTAAGTTTACTTAGATTCTCGAATTAAGGAAGTCTAAAATTTGTGTAGAAAACTGATCAATTTGGGTTAATTTGACTTCACATTTATGTTAAAGCTTGTGAACATTTTCCTTATTTTCTTTAATTTCAAAATATGAGAGTGTTTCGCCTGTTTTGAAAATAACACAGATCAATATATAACTCCTGATCAAAATATCGTTTAATGTGGTGATTTTCCCATTGCTGAATATAAACATTTAATTTAGAGACATTCATTGGGACACTTCTATCATAAGCGTTAAAAAATAACGATCTTTTTTTTAGCCCGATTGTAAACAAATTAGGTTTAATGTAGAAAATATGTAAGATTTTGTGAAGTAAAAATATTCTAGATTCAGAAAGGTTATGTATTTTTTGTATAACTGAGCGGTTTTGTTCTTCAAGTGCAATTTATAGGAACAATATTATTTATAAAGATTGAATTGCAATTTTGTTACGTTTGGTTCATCGATCATGAACAGGTAGAAATATGCTATGAGAGAATGAAAACTTACTCAGCCTTGGCTATGAAAAGAAAAATATAGACAGTTTTTGATTTACATATTGAAATAGAATCCGTCGGAGCAAAGATCTAGTCGTTCAAAGCCTGTTTATTACTAACCTTGGACTTTAATACATTATATGGATATCACTGAAGGCCATTGGCTAAAGTAATTTATAAACTTATTACTCAGTTTACTTTATGTTTATTGAGATTCTTGAATTAAAGAAGTATCAAATTTGTAAAGAAACTTTATAGATTTGGCCTGGATTAATTCTGCTTCACATTTATGTTAAAGCTTTTTGAACTTTTTCTTAATTGTCTTTAGTTTCAAAAGTTGAAAGCGTTCCGTCTGCTTTGAAAAAATATATCGCATCGAAAAAATCTACCCATGAAAATTTTGTCTAAAGAATTACGCTAGGGTAAAAGTTTGTAGTCTTTTACGTGAAGCAAAACCAACACCCATATTCAGAAGTTTAGCAAAGTAGAGTGATTTTCATATGACCGTGCAAGAAAATAGACCGTTTAGGTAGTGGTAGTTGATAAAGAACAAAAGAAAACAATGGGTTTAGTGTTTACTACAAACTGTTAGTTTGCCTTTTCTTTCATGGTCATATGAAAATCACTCTAGGATGCTGCAGCTGGCAACTTTGCGAAAACTTTGACTGTAATCGAATTTTATCGCTAGATTTTGAACACGAAAAGCTATTTCACGATGCAAGCTGACTCGAATTATCTTTGATATTAAGATCGAAATATGTAAGCTGTGAGTTATTTTTAGTATTAACATAGAAACTTTTTATGTCTAGACACAGGCAGCCCAACTATTTTATTTGAGGATTTCTTTAAATTACAATAAAGTTATTTTTAACCACGCGTCGAGCGCGATATTGGAAAAAGTCTCTTTGTTAAGATTGAGCGGGCGGGTCGGATTCCTTTGGTGTATTTGTTTGAATCACTAGCGGATGGGATTCCTGTGGCTTTTTTAACAAAGTCGCGCGGTGTCGAAGAGGGAGGTAATTTGACAGGATACTACTTTCATCGATTTTTTTTGTCGTGCGTGCGATTCCGCACGACGGAAAAATTGCTTGCAAAAATCCACAGGAATCCCATCCGCGCGTATTCAAACAAATACACCACAGGAACCCACACCGCACGCTCAATATGTATGGCGCTAGGTGAGCGGTAAAAATTCTCAGAAATAGAATAAATGGGCTGTCTGTGGTCTAGATTCCATAATCATTACGTATGATCGTTGTAAAAACTTTATAGTGTTTTTTGATAAACCTTTTATAAACCTGTGAGATACACTTTAGTTTACTTATTTAGCACTTTTACACTGCAGTTTGTTATTGATATAAGATGTAGAAATAATTCTCGTTCCCAGAACCCACGGTCAACCGTGCAGCGGAAGGTTTCGTCCGAAGGGCTCTGGTTCAAACCAAAACCGGACGTTTTCCTGATTGGCTGATTATTTTTTTTTAAATAAGGAGCGGAAGTTGAATTTCATAAAAGTCAACCGATTTGTGATTGGATAAAAAACACCGGAAGGTAGAAAAACCCAAAAATCGTTACTTATCCCTACCCTGACACCGCACGAAAGTGCACAACTTTAAAAAAATATTTCTCTGCGTCAAGAAAACAAATATATACAACTCAAACGGCTTTCGAAAGATAATTTATTTGAATTGATTTGTCAAGAAAAACTTATTTATCGGTTTAGTAGTTTTAAAGATATTATTTTTTTGTGAAAGTGTTCGACGAAGTCGGGTGGAAATTAAAACCGTTCAAAATCACCCTAAAACGCACTTTTATGTTTCTATGCCTTCGATATAATTGTAATTATTATAGTTTCTATTCTGTGCTGCATTGAGTGAGCTCGTTTACTGGTCCGGGAATATTGAATGAAATACACACGTGTTGGAGTAAATGGCTATGGGGAAAACCCCAAAAGCTGTTTTATTCAAAAATGCCTCCATATAAATCTTCTATTTTCAGCAACAACGAAGACCTTGATCCGAAGTTTGTGAAACAATCAATGCGGTTTTATAGAAAACTCTATTTCGCCTAAAATTGTCGTATTTGTCAAAACTACTTTTCTATCATAGCGGAGCTCCGCGCGGGCCGAAGGCCCGCGCAAGCGGAGCACCATACTTAAGAAAAAATGGTAACCCATCGAGTTGATTTTTCATCGACCGACACAGGTAGCCCATGCTGTCCGTACGTCCGTCCGTACGTCCGTGTACATCGCGATTCTGATTGGCTGTTACATTTCGGCGGGAACGAAATAAAGTGACGCGCCTGCTAAATAGCACTAGATCAACAAAGCAAAGTTGTTCTTTTATCGACAAAAAAGTAAAAAAAAAAAAATAGTACTTGCTAAAAGCAGAGCTTTCATTAATACAAAATATGAACGGAGAAAGATGAAGTTCGAAGAACATAAAGAGAGTTTTGATCGAAAAAGAACATAAACTTGAAGGACACAAAAACCAAATTAAAGAAATTATACTAAAGAAAAGCAAAAGACTGATAACAAAAGATCAAGAAAACTTATTTTCCTTCGCGGAAGAATAGTTCTGACAGCAATTTAAAAAACATTGATAAAGAAGCGACCTTGTTTGTTATGAAAACTGTCTTCAAATCGCTTCCCGATCGGCACAGTTTATTGAAGGATTTTCAAGCTTGGCAGTTGAACTATGAACAATGTTTAATCCATCAAGATCCAAGTACATTACATCTATTGGTCAAAATATGATCAATGCCATTGAAGAAAGAAAACCTCAAGAAAATAATCACCGATAAAGTAAGTTCAAGATTATCATTTGTTTCAAGTTTTTGAGAGACAAAACTCAAACATTAGTTCAATCTTCAACTCGTTTCGTCGTAGTTTTCGTGCAAAAGTAGGGTCTGTTTTGCAGCCTAAATTAGTTCAATATTCAACTCGTTTTGTAATAGTTTTTGTGTAAAAGTAGGGACTGTTTTGCAGTCAAAATATGATCAATGTCATTGAAGAGAAGAAAACCTCAGGAAAATAATCACCGATAAAGTAAGTTCAAGATTATTATTTGTTTCAAGTTTTTGGGAGAAAAAAAAAACTGCTTTATATAAAGCATTTGATATACCGAGCGTGAAAAAAAAAAAACCACCTCAAAACTTGCAATAATTAAGCCTCAAAAAGGAAAAATCCGTTCTCTGTTTTATTATAGAAAGAAAAGAGAAAAGGTTTATATACATTTTATTTACTTTTTGAGATAAAAACCGTACATGAAACGATGTTTAATTTGTGCATGTGTAAATTGTACTTTGGTCGATTCAAAGGTGTTTATTTATGTACTTTTTAAACCTCATAAACGGAAAACATCAAAGATAAATTGAAATACAAACACAATTTAAAATTGGTTGAATAACTTCTGTTTATTTAGCAATATTGACTATTTTATGCTTACTAAACGAGCTTTTTTTAGTAGTTTTTACTTCAAAGTCGAAAATGATGTTTTACACAAAGTTTTTCATAATAAAATACCTTTTTGTTTTGTTTTGAAGATTTGGCATGACTACTTTTTAGTAAATCCAATACGATAAAAATGTTTTGTTTTTTTTTACAAATAAATGCTTTAAAATTTCCTTTTTTCCTTTTAATACATAGTTACCATTCTATTAATGTCTAGTTCAAATAATGTTTTTGTCAATTTGAAGCTCGAAATCTTGATTTTTCTCAGCGTTTTGTCTTGCTTTTGAAGCAAAAAGGTGCCTTGGCATTGCTGAAACGCGCCAAAAATAGAACTTGTCACGTTGATTTGAAAGGACTGAAAAAACGCATAAAATTAAAACGACAACAACTCCATGGCCATTACAGCATAGTTACATTTACTACAATTTTCTACTTACAGAAAAGTAATATCCATTGATAGTTTATCCATAACTGAACTTGTTTTTAAAATCCTTTTTTGATGTAAAAACTTTGTGTCGATGCATGACAACTTTCCTCGCTATAAACGCTAGCTAAGGGCCGTGGATATTCTTGTACTTTTCATTTTGTAATTTCAGTCTTGAGGGGAATTGAAACCTGAGGAAGATCCTCAGATTTCAGGTTTTTTTGCCAGGTTTTTTGTTTCTTTAACTTTTTTTTCGGCGAAGATCGTCCTTTTACTATAAATATTTTGATCTGAAGTTTACGGAAATGTTCGGAAGTTACAAAATCCAACGCACGGGAGTATAGCTGGGCAAGCCAATTTTTACGCTCAGGAGAAGGGTAAGGTGTTTTGGTGTTACTTAAAATAGCTCGGATCGATGTGAATTTACATGGCGCGCGGGCTAGTATAGGAGTTTCCCTCTCTTATTTATCCTCTCTTGATATATGCCAGAATGATATTTCCTGTTTTTTTCTTAAGTAACTCTTGAACAGTAAGAAATAGTATTTCTTTCAAATACGAACAAATACGTCTACATCATCATGTACAGTTTTTATGACCCATGCACAAAAACTATTTACAAGCTCATATTGGTGTTGTAAGAAAAAAAAACTGAGAGCTCCGCTATTAGGTATTACCTAATTTGTATATTAAAAAATTATTGCTAGTTCCGATTACAATATTTGAAACATCAGAACAAACTTCAGTCTATACCTGAACTCGCTATGGAAATTAATTTGAAATTATTTTTCTACGCACGACGTACTTTGCGATCAAACAGCGACGGTGGCCCTTCAAAAATACTCTGTCGAGCCACCTTAAGGTATTTGTAAGCTTTGACTTTATTCTATAGTATTAGCATAATATACAAATTAGGTAATACCTAATAGCGGAGCTCCCAGTTTAATTTTTTCTTACAACATCAATATGTGCATGTAATTAATTAGATATTTTCTTGGGTATTACGAGCTGATATTGTACGAGTTGCTTACGTATTTTGCCGAGCCTCTGGGCAATAAGGATATGAGTGGGTATCAGTCTATCAAAGAGTGTACAGCAACAAATAATTTTAGATTAAGAGAATTCCAATATAAGATACTGAATAACTGTTTATTCTTAAACATGAAGTTATATAAATTTAAAATAGTGGACTCGCCTTTATGCACATTTTGTAAAACATCAAACGAATCTATGGAACATTGTTTTGTCGAATGTGTAAAATCAAAGGACCTATACTTTAACATTAACCAATGGCTAAGCAGCGCAAATGTAAAGTTAATACCAGAGCTAAGTTTTAAAAATGTTCTCATTAATAGGGAGTTCTGAAGACACTATGGAAGGTTTCTTATTTTTACTATACAAATATGTACTTTATAATTGCAAACAAATTAAAAACATTTACTTCCTGTCATTAAATATTATCAAATAAATCTAATAGACTGAAAAAATCGAATACATCATTGCAAAAAATAACAACAAGCTATACACTCATTTGAAAAAATATGAGAAAATCCAAAGCTTAATTCATAATTTAGTCAATATAATTTAATAATGAATTAGCCAAAAAACGTTATATTTAATTTATATACTTTTTCAGTCTTTTGTAATTGTGTTTATGTAAGCGTAAAAAACTATCAAAAATCAATAAAATATATAAAAAAACTGTTAATTGTTTATTGTAATTTCTATAGCATCTTTAATCGAAAAATACAACTTTTCGAAGAATATAACTTTTCGAAGATTCAGCGCGCGGAGAGAGAATCAAAACAAAGCCCTGGAAAAGCCAGTAAAATGTAAAATATTTCTCGCTCTCTTTTTGATTGACATAATGTCAAAAACCTCATTGGCTATCGATGTAGATGACGCCATCATGTAACGCAACGCACAAAAGGAAAGTTTGTCATTTACACGAGGGGCGCAGATTTCTCATTGAAAAAAGTCCCATAAAAGCATGTTAATGGACAATTCATGAATGGAAATTGATTAAATGTAAGTAAAAAATTGTAATAAATCTCACTGCCTTTTCTTAGGTTGGTTATCGTTTTCATTCTATGCACTTTTTCATCTTTTTATCAAATTTTTAACTGTCACTTCAGTCAATAGTTTTGTTCAGACAAAAAAGTGTTCAGAAATGTTTTTGATGGAAAATAACCATTCCCAAACGATAGTGTGAATAGCCTTATTATTATCCCTTTTATTTTTAAGTCATTAAGCTTATTTTGCTTTTGATAACGCCTTGAAAAAGTGCTGTGGCTGAACAGTCGTTTTACGGCCGCTTTTTACCTTCTTTTATTTTCCAAAGTTATTAGTTAGGATTCCGGATAGAAAAGGTTAAACCTTTTCATCGTATTAGATTGACTAAAAAGTAGCAAATCTTCAAAACAAAACAGAAAGTTCTTTTGAAATGGAATTAAAAGCCTCAAGAATTATAAGTTCTACCAACACAACTGATCGATTTGAAAAGACAAGGATTTTAAAACAAGGTATTTTATTATGAAAAACTTTGTGTAACACATCATTTTGTTCTGTAAAAAAAACTTTAACGACTTTGAAGTAAAAACTACTAAAAAAGCTCGTTTCGTAAGCATAAAATAGTCAATATTGCTTAAATAAAAAGAAGTTTTCAACCAATTTTAAATTATGTTTGTATTTCGATTCATCTTTGATGTTTTCCGTTGATGAGGTTAAAGTACATAAATAAACAACTTTTTCAACTTTTCTCTTTTGTTTCTATAATAAAACAGAGAACGGATTTTTTCTTTTTGAACCTGAATTATATTAATTAAGTTTTTAGGTGGTTTTTTTTTCACGCTCGTTAAGTTTTTCAGTATTAAAATAAGCTTACTGTCTCTCAAAAACTTGAAACAAAAATTAAACTTGAACTTACTTTATCGGTGATTGTATTTTCCTGAGGTTTTCTACTCTTCAATGACGTCGACATTGATCATATTTTGACGAATAAATGTATGTACTTGAATTTTGATTGATTTAACATTGTTCATAGTTTAACTGCCAAGCTTGAAAATCCTTCAATAAACTGTGCTAGGACAGTTTTCATATCAAACAAAGTGGCTTCTTTAACATTTTTTTTTAAATTGCTGTAGTCTTTTAATATTCTTCCACGGAGGTATCTAGAAATACGTTTTCTTGATCTTTTGGAATCAGTCTTTTGCTTTTCTTTAGTATAATTTCTTCGTTTTTGTGTCCTTCAAGTTTATGTTCTTCTTCGGTCAAAACTTTCTTTATGTTTCTCGAAATTCATCTCTCCTCGTTGATATTTTGTATTAATGAAAGCCCTGTTTTCCTCCGAAACGTTCGTTCTCGAAACCCTTTTTCTTTGGCGTTCATTTTCTCTGTTTTTCGTCTGACAAGTTTCGTCTACAATCTCGCTTTCTTTCTTTCTCTTTCAAGCCTGCGCTGTTCTTCATTGAAATTCCTTCGCCGTTCTCTTTCTCTTTCTTGTCTTCTTGTCTTTTCCTCTTCTGTTATCTGTCTTTTTCCCTTATTAATTTCGGTTTTTTTTTCTTTTGGCATTTTTTTTAATTGAAGAAAGCTCAAGTAAAAGCGATAAAAAAGTTGATAAAACGTTGAGAAAAGCGAGAAAAAAGTTTTCTCAAGGAAGGATATTTTGACGCGCGCGACCTCTTCAATTCCCGCCATAAAAAAGTAGCCAATCAGAATCACGATGTACACGGACGGACGGACGGACGGACAGAATCGGGATTACTGTGTCGGTCGACGAAAAATCAACTAGATGGGTTACCATTTTTTCTTAAGTATGGTGCTCCGCTCGCGCGGGCCGGGAGCTCCGCTATAAAGTAAATGTGTCTAGATTCCATAGTTTATACCCCTTTATACTCCCGTTAGTCGTAAACAACTTTGTAGTGTTTTTTTATAACTTATCAAACTCATCCCATACATTTGCTTGTATCAAGTCGTGAAGGTCACGCCACCCACAGCGTCTCACTGTAGAACATGCACATTTTGAAGCCTTTAATTTTGCTCATTTACTTAGAAAGCTTTCAATATTAACCAAATGTAACTATTACTTTGAGTATTGCAGTGAACTTTCGGTTAATTGACCTTATCAAGCTTCAATTACATCTCGTAATGTTAGTCTATTTAGTATTAAGAACATATCGTATGTCACTCGGAATTAATCGGTATTACAACGGCCAGGATTAACGGCCCCGAGGAGATATTCGGAAGAGAAAAAGTTACCGAGTGACAAACGATTTTATCAAGAGATGAAATTGGAGCTTGACATTTACTAAAGGTCAAACATTTCGAAAGCAAACTTGTAAACAGTTCGTTCAATAATACAAATATATACAAATGCTAGGGAGACTTTTCTTTGCTCTTTAGCCGAAACGTAGTCATTCCTTTCAAAGATCGTTCGGTTTTGTTAAACAATGATTCAGCATTGTTATTGAACAGGGGAAGGCAAGCAATATGCATTCAACATATCCGAATCACCAAAATAGAACCGGCGAATGTACTTGAACACTCGATACACAGGATCGATGATACAGTATGAGTTAATCACTATGTTTCTATACAGATTCGACTCTCGTGTAAGAGGTAGTAACGGCTGTGACTTGGAGTTGCGGTGGAATTGTTGATTTAAGTTCTCGGACAAAGGACATCATTACGCTTGTTACAATATAGAGTGGTTTTCATTAACCCGTGAAACAAAGTGTAATAGGGAAAGAGTAATAAAGTGTAATGGTGCTAGCTATATATTGAACAAATGATTATAAAACACAAAGTGAAAGTATAATAAAGTGAAATAAAGCATATTACGCTAAAGTGTGTTTCACGGGTTAATGAAAACCACTCCAAAAATGGCAAAATAGTTAGCATTGCAGAGTTAGTTCTGTTAATCTTGGTGACACGCTTCAGAGTATTTAGATATTACCCTTACAAACCATGCTATTACTTTTTAGAATTCCTTTTAGGGTTTAAATTATATCTATAACAAATTGCACATGGTTTTGAGTTGTCTGTCCTCTTATTGACACACTCTTGACGTCATAAAATGTTCAAAACTCAAGTGGAACCACGAGCGTAGCAAGGGGTTTCACTGCAAAGTTTTGAACATTTTATGACGTCAAGAGTGTGTCAATAAGAGGACAGACAACGAAAAATCCATGTGCAATTTGTTTTTTACAACACAAACCAAAATAAATGTACAAAAGATCAAATGTAAGTTAACGGACGAAAAATGACGAATTTGTCACGCATGGAACTCAATGGTTTCTCTTGAAGCTACGGAAAATCTCACAATTTACGAAAATGATCTTTTTTCAGCCGGAAAAAAAGAAATAAGCCTATTTTTATACAGAAATACAGTGTACTGTTTGTCTTTAGAGAGTTAAGTGAAGTTAAAAATGTACAAGAACGTCAAACATGACCGATTAGCTGTGTTCAGGTTTCACCCTTTCAAACAAATTGCATAAAAAAGCATAAAAACTGATCATATAGAAGATTACACAATACTCGATATGTCTAACCTTTGTATAACATTCTAAGCTTTTCAAATCAGTCCTGAAAGAATGGTATTGTTCATCCAAAATGTAATTTTGAGCAGCCACGTTTTTGTTGAAAAGACTACCGATTTGATTGTAAGTGAAAATTTGTCAAAAAGACTGAAAAAGTCATAAAATTAAAACAACAACAACTCTATGACAGCATAGTTACATTTATTAAAATTTTCTACTTACAGAAATGTAATTTCCATTGATAATTTATCCATAAACTTGTTTTTAAAATCCTTTTTTGATGAAAAAACTTTGTCGCTGACAAACTTTCCCTCAATTCTGCTCGAGTGTTGTGTGACATGATGACGTGAGCACAGTGTGTCTGTCCTCTTATTGATCACGGTAAATTAACCAATCAGCGCGCGAGAATTCACACAAGTGTTGTAAAATAAATGTTTGAACATATACGTTTACAATTTTAAAACAATTACATTTATAGTAAAGAAATGTTTATGTGTTTAACGTAAATATCTAGATCAAGTTTGGTTTAACCAATACACTATAATGCTCTATCAGATGTGTGCACATTTCACACTTTTAAGGGAGCTAGTGAGTGGCAGTGGTTATTTAAGTAAACTTATATTTAGTTATTATTCTATTTATTTAACTACTGTAAAACATATCATTTTAAAAGGAGTAAAATTTTGCAGTGTGAGGCGTGCCTGTAATGTTTTGTCTTTGTCAGGCTTATAACAATGACTTATACATTCGCTTTGGTTGACCTTTAGCTATAATTGAATACCTACAACTACAAGTTTTAGCCTCTTACTCAGACGTCAATAATACTTGAAAGGCAATCGTGTTTACTATACAAGTGATTCTGGGTAGGATTTTGAGCTATGCCATAATTCTTGTGATCCATAGTGATCGTTGATATCAGTTTTTCTAAAATATCTCCCGTTTTCGATGAGCTTCAGAAAAATGATTATATACGTGTTGAATTTCGCATTCAGGCACGGCTATTCAGATAATAATTAGAGTGTTTTGTTAAAGCGATTTCGAATAAATAGCACAGACATTCTGTGACCGCGTATTTTGATGCTCGAAACTATAGCAGAACAAAAATATCCTTCGCGTTCGCAAAATAATGTCAAATCGTAAAATAGTAAAATTAAAAGGACCAGATGAATTTGGTGACTAGTCATGGAAATAGTTTTGTAAAGAATTATGTCATGGTAAAAGTATGTAGAATATCAAATGTCACAGCCAACTCCCATCCAGACTGAGTTCAACGGAGTAAGTACATAACGTTGCATGCTTGGTGAAAACGTCCATAAGAATCATGTTCTAGCGCTAGATTAGGACCACAAAAGGCTATTACATAATGCAAGCTGACTCGAGTTAAGGTATGTTTGATATTTAGATCAAAATATGCTAGCTGTGAGTTGTTTTTGAGTAGTAAAGTATGGACTTAAAATGATCTAGATTCTTGAAGTAATGTCGTCCGTCGTACATAACAGCACGAAGCGTTTAAGTATGAACGCCTTTTATTTATTGACTGATGCTTTAATGCGCGCTTTTTGCTGCTTATCAACTCTCTCTAACGCTTCTCATGGATACGCGAAATTTACAAATAATATTACAAAGACGAGTATACATGCATTAAAAAGAGGTCACACATTCCGATACGCGACAAAATAGTAAACGTTTGGAGTTGACTAGTACTTTAGCATTTAGCTTTTTACAATATAAATCAAAATAGTTAGCATTGCAGGGTTAGTTTTGTTAATCTTGTGGACACTCTTTAGCGTTTTTACCCTTACAAACCATGCTATTACTTTTTAGAACTCCTTTTCGGATTTAAATGTTTGAACATATAGTTCTATAGTTTTAAAACAGTGGCATTTATGGTAAAGAAATGCTTATGTGTCTAATGTTTAGACCTAGATCAAGTTTAGCTTAACCAATCTATTGAAATATTCCATCAGATGTGGGCACATTTCAAAATGTTTAGTGATCTATGGAGTGGCAGTGGTTATTTAAATAAACTTTTATTAATTATTATTCGATTAACTATTGTAAAATCGGGCTTTTTAAAAGCTGTAAAATATTGCAGTGTGATACGTGCCTGTAATGATTTGTCTTTGTCTGGCTGATGCGTCAATGTTCGCTTTCACTATTGTGTATTTTTCCAATGATTGACAATGGATGACCTTTAGAAGTAATTCAATATCTACAGCTACTGACTAATTTTAACCTTCTATGCAGACGTCACATAACGCTCCTTTAAGAATTATGTTAAAGAAAAGGCAATCTTTTTTCCCCGTATAGAAAGGATTCAGGGTACGAGCTTGAGCTATGCAATAAGTGGTCGCACTAGAAATAATTTTGGTGGTCACGTGGGCTATTGGAATGCAATAGCTCACTCTGATTGGCTAAATACTAGAGCCTTTCTGTAAAATGTTTTTGTATTTTGTTGAATCAATATATTTTAAAAATAAAACTATTACAAGATGCGTCTTCGGTCACGTATTTATTCACCAAACGAACAATCTCCCTTCCGAGGTATTTTAATCAAGGTAACACATTTACTAGTCCTAATTTATTCTACATTGCACTCAAACTGATTTGATTACATGTATAATGTTCTGAAAGGATGTTTTAAACAAAACTACATATCTTCTTGATGCCTCAGCGGAGCGAGCCTTAACGGAGCGAAGCAAGTTAAGGCAGTGATCCAATTTCAGTAAGGTTCAAAAAAATCGAGATTTTCATTTTTACCACAATGCTTCACTCGTGTCGTTCAGAACAATGGATTTCTTTGTGTAGCTATTCAATAATGCAGCATTCTAGCATTCTTACTCTTCTACCATAATGCCTTACGTGCTTCCAGTATATAAGATTGTATCGTGCCAGATTATTCCTCTCAACTTCGCAACCGAGCAATTAGAATACTTCTGTAAGTCTACGCTTTATTTTAGAATTGCTTAGTATATGATCAGTTATTTTTCTTCGAGTTAAAGGTGTATTCTTTATGTTTAACATTTCAGCTAAAACGTGAAACCCGACTCGACTCTTCTATTCGTGGAATTTTCATTCACCTGGTAAGTCTGTGCTTTGAAAACACTTTCCCAATTGCAACTTTGTTTCAAAATTGCTTATTATCAGTTGTTTCTTATTTTACAAACTTATATTGGAGATAAAAACTGCCTTTGTTGATATCGTTCGACCGGTTTCGTTCGAC
Source organism: Metridium senile (assembly GCA_949775045.1). NCBI lineage: Eukaryota > Metazoa > Cnidaria > Anthozoa > Actiniaria > Metridiidae > Metridium > Metridium senile. The sequence continues at coordinate 7,584,845 of OX459104.1, forward strand.
CATGTGCTTTCGATTCGGGAGCCAAGCTTGCGTTTGGCGTACTTTCCCTACAAAATCCAACATCATTGTTTTAGAATTGATTAAGTTATTATCAGTTGTTTTTCTTCGAGTTAAAGGTTTATTCGTTATTTTTAATATGTCAGCTAAAACATCGTGAAACCCGGCTAGTCACATTCTTTATTCACCTAGTCCGTGCTTTCAAAGTCTGTGCTTTGAAAATACCATGTGCTTTCGGGAGGTGTGATATATTTGTAAGCTTACCTTCGGTCAATAGCCACAATAGTTTTGTTTTCGATATCTTATGTATTTATGTGTTGTTCTGTGATAAAGAATTATTGTATACATATTACTAGTAAGAATTCATGTGTGATAAGTTTTAAGTTTTCCTTCTTATACTATACTCCCTGACCAGCTAGTGCTTGTCTACAGTAAAAAGTTAAATATGGATACCATCACTCTATTATTATTATTTTTTTGCCAATTAAAATGTAGTATGTAAACTGCTTTTAGTGTATTTCTATTATATGCCTCGTTTGGTGTGTCACCACGCCTCTGTTTCTTCTTGTATGAGAAATCATACCTTGTTTCTTTGTGTTGCAAACGTTTCCCTGTTTACCATGATTGATCATTTCTATTTCCGTTTTAGGTATCACCTATAAAGATTGCTTAGAGGTAAGATTTCTTTTCACAATGACTTGTTACAATGAAAAGTTAGTATCGTTGTTTGTTCCTGTAAATGGAGACAACCAGGATTTTATGTGCTCTTTAGTAGATTCACCAAAGATTTCTGTACATCAAAATAGATCAACAAAACCACTAGATTTACCAAGTGAACTCTTTCGCATCAAGGGTAATGGAAATTATTTGTTCCGGTCTTTGTCATATGCAATAACTGGTAGACAGTTTTATCACGGTATCATGAGGCAAAAAAAAATAGAGCACATGAGAAATATAGAACATATGTTAATACCACATCTGAGTATTTCTTAAGACAACTATTTGCATCGCACGAAAATATCCAATCCTAAAACATGGGGTACCGATGTTGTACTTTATACCGGCATCTTCATTGCTGGAGACAGATGTTTTTGTTTAGACGAAAGTTGGTACTGTTTATAGGTGGATTAAGTTTTCAAAGTCTATGCTTTGTCGATCTTTTTCCAGAAATAAATTAAATGTGCAATTTATCATACTAGTCGAGTACATTATGATGTTGTACTTGATGTTTATTCAGATATTTCTGTTAATAAGTCTGCTTATAATATTACACCATACATACTGTAAACATCTTTAGACATTTCTGAGGTTACAGTTAATTCGGCCATGAAAAGTTCCAAAAGAAAACTCTTTCAAACTGAATGCAACTGAGAAGAAACAAAAGTATCTGCATAGAGATAACAAGGAGACTTTTGAAACTGAATTGCAAAATTCTACTGAGCCATATAATAAGCAATCTGACCAACTAGACAATTCTCTCAACAACACAAAGTATTTCAAAAAGCAAAATGATATTGATCCGATTATACAGACAACAACAGTCAGCAGTGCATCAAAAACTGCAACAGCTCAGATTTAGTATAACACCGGCAAGTTGAAAAATATGCAAAATGTCCACATTTAGTACTATATCTGATAATATTCAGACCAATGCAACTGAAAATATTTCAAAGTATTCCATTTATCAGGAAAAAAGTATGCTTAGAAGCATGGCCTATTGAAACTAAAAAAGAAATCCAGATTCTCACATATGCCTTCGATGTTCAAGAGATAAAGAAACTTCAAAATAAATTTTCAGTTGAAAATTCTATGATACCTTGCAATGTACCACCTGAACTTCAGGGTTTAACCCAAAAAGAAGAAATGTTAAGAGTGGATGTCCGAGACGGTCAGGTATGACCGGTAATAGGAAAAAATGAAAATCCTTCAAACTTTGCCAGAATGTAGGTCTATATGAACTATTCATTCTGTGTAAGTTTCGTTTCCATCGGATAAATAGTTTAGGAGAACGAGGTCGATATTGGATTTTCGAGTTCACTTCCGGTTTTTCGAGGTTATTTCACCGTATTCCAAAAATCGCTACTTTTCACAATAAACTGTGTATATTTTATCAAAAACTGTTAACTTGCACATAGTACAGATGTTTTCTTATAAGGACACAAATTATTTCGGCATTTGGAATAAAAATGAATATTTTTCAGATTTTTCAATTATTTTTACATTTTCGGGTAATTTTATAATGGGTAAATCTAACACAAAATATCTCCCATGTTACATCGATTCACATGTCAAAACTATATTTGGATGAAAGAACAATAGTTACCCTTCAAATATATAAAATAAAATTTTTGGGCAAATAAAAACTGCAGTCGTGACAAGACGAAGTGTAACAGCTACTTAGCGACAAAAACGCGCCAGTTCGTAAACAACCCAAAACTTATGTTATGAAATTAAAATTCATCCACTTGTAAAAACGATATATTTCTTTTATTCAACATGCTCAAACCAAAATCAGTAATATATTGAGGTCTGTTAAGATGTTTTAAGGCACGGGTTTGGAGCCAAAACATCTGAGTGAAGCTTAATCTGTGTGAACGGGGTCAACTGTGACAAATCGAACGCTATCCTGCCGTGACAGTTAGGGTTTAAAAGTGTTATAAACACAGTCTAAAACACAACTTGAAGTTGATGATTACCATTTACATGAAAATAGAAATATCTTACCTGAATAGACATGTTATCCTGAAGAATATAACGAGCCAAATTAGATGCGGACATATATCCTAACGACGAATTACTAATAGTGTAATAACAACTGGAGTGCGTGACACAGGCAGCCCAAACTGTGTGTTACTGTGTTAAAGTGTTAAAGTGTTACTGTTTGGAATTATTGTTCTTGATTCTTTTCTATGTATATATTTTATTTTTTATTTTTTTATTTTACTTGACTACGACCAATGCTTAGTATTGTTGTTGTTATTCTATTTGCAAGATATTTTATTTGCAAGACAACGAGGTTTTAACATTATGAATTATGTTCTGTTAGCTTTTATCAAGGGGCCTTTCATTTTTAAGTGCATTGTGTTGGGGGGGGGGGGGGGGGGGTCGGTTATACTGAGGGGGCACGTTATTTTCCGAGTATATATGGGGAGGGCTGTTACAAATTGTCATTTTTTAACTCTGAAAACCAGGCTAGATAAAAATCCTGAAAACCAGGATTAAGATAAACCTGGAAGAAATATAGGTGTGTTCTGATATTTTTGCCAACCTGGGAGGGAGTGTTGGGTAATATTTGTTAAAGACAATCGGTTATTTAACAGATCCAATTACCCCTCCCCCATCCCCCTCTCCCCCATATACTTATATTTTTGTGCAGGTTATTTTTTTTCGCCGCACGGGTTGTGCAAGATTTTTTTTTCGACCAGAACATGCAGAAAGGTTTTGCGCGTTTTTTTTTTTACATAATTTTGTTCTCTGAAATTCAAAGCGAAAACAGCTGTTTGTGTTTTGGTTAAACTTTTGAAAGCCCGTTTTTCCGTTTATTTAGTATGGTACAACGCGTAGTTACTTCGTGACTTTGTTCAGCTAACTTTCGGGCGATTTTTTGACTTTTTGTCGGGAACACATGCACGCCGAGGTCGACTTAGTACGTTACAAAGTACGTTAGTCTCGGATTTTCGTGTTTTTGATGCCTCAAAGTCACGGATTTTTGTGTTTTTGGTGTCTCAAAATCTCGGATTTTCGTGTTTTTGAAGTCTCAAAGTCTCGGATATTTGTGTTTTTGATGTCTCAAAGTCTCGGATTTTTGTGTTTTTGATGTCTCAAAGTCTGGAATTTTTAAATACAGTAAATATATGAGCTGATATATTTCTAGAATCTCAGGCTCGGATTTTAAACTTTTACCATTCGCTACCCCTTAAGGTTATGCACGTTTTTTTTTTTTTTTGTATGGTACAACGCGCAGTTACTTCGTGACTTTGTTCAGCTAACTTTCGGGCGATTTGTTGACTTTTTGTCGAGCTTGGCCCGAGCAGGATTTGTTTTAATAATAATAATAATAATAAATCTTTATTGGGCATCAAATAAAGCAGAGCTTTTTTCCAATCTGGCCCATTAAAATATTTACATATATGCTGATTTTGATCTACCTATGCAATAACAATTGAATTAACTAAACTAGGTATATCTAATAATCTAATAATTAATCTAATTATATATTTCTATTTATTAATGAATATTTACAATTGGAATTTCAACTAATTAATAATTGTATATTTTTACAGATAAAATTGAATGTCTTTATCAGTACAGTCTGGCTGTATTAACTCTACTGCTGATTTTAACTTAGATTTCGAGTAATATTTATATTTTCTGTTGAAAGCACTTACAGTTTCGATGGTGTGGGTTTCAGAAAGGAGAAGCGACGTTTTTCTGTATTAGTTTTGGCCTTTGGGATGGTTAGGTTATATGTTGAGACCTGCCTAGTAGTGTATTTATGATGTGGGCGGCTTATCTTACTTGCTAAAGAGTTTGGAGTTTAAAGACAAGGTTGGCAAGCCTCACACGAATAATGTCAGAAATAGGGCACACCCCAAGTTTTTGGAAAAGGTTGATAGAGGGAGTCGAAACGTCAGAGTTAAGTAACAACCTAACAGCACGTTTTGAGCGAGAAGCAGATGTTGGAGAAGTTCAGAAGAGCAATTTCCCCAGACAGAGCAACAATATTCTAATGTTGGTTTGGCTATAGTGTTATACAGAAGTAAGATGTGTCTGGGGGACAGGTATGGTTTAGCTCTTCTTAAGATTTCAAGCTTATTATTGAACTTCTTAATAGCATTAGAAATGTGATCGTCCCCTGACAAAGAGGAATCAATAATCAATATTCACAATTTGATTGCTTGATGTTGATTCCATTTATTGAAATGTTTTTGGGACGCATTGGCCGTGCACGTTTTTTATTTTGGGAATTGCCACCCCACCTCCCCTAACTTCAAATGGTCCACCCCTAAACTGGCTACCTCGGGTGATAATTAGGTGTTAAATGTAATAGTTTAAATATAGATATGTATCAGTATCAATTTCATGTTGCTCTTTTTAAAACCAAAAAAAAGAGTAAAACAAATCTTGCAAATAGAATAACAACAACAATACTAAGCATTGGTCGTAGTCAAGGAAATAAAATAAAATAAAATAAAATATATACATAGAAAAGAATCAAGAACAATAATTCCAAACAGTAACACTTCGGAATCTTTTGAAAGTTTGGGCTGCCTGTGTCACGCACTCCAGTTGTTATTACACTATTAGTAATTCGTCGTTAGGATAATGTCCGCATCTAATTTGGCTCGTTATATTCTTCAGGATAACATGTCTATTCAGGTAAGATATTTCTATTCTCATCTAAATGGTAATCATCAACTTCAAGTTGTGTTTTAGACTGTGTTTATAACACTTTTAAACCCTAACTGTCACGGCAGGATAGCGTTCGATTTGTCACAGTTGACCCCGTTCACACAGATTAAGCTTCACTCAGATGTTTTGGCTCCAAACCCGTGCATTAAAACATCTTAACAGACCTCAATATATTACTGATTTTGGTTTGAGCATGTTGAATAAAAGAAATATATCGTTTTTACAAGTGGATGAATTTTAATTTCATAACATAAGTTTTGGGTTGTTTACGAACTGGCGCGTTTTTGTCGCTAAGTAGCTGTTACACTTCGTCTTGTCACGACTGCAGTTTTTATTTGCCCAAAAATTTTATTTTATATATTTGAAGGGTAACTATTGTTCTTTCATCCAAATATAGTTTTGACATGTGAATCGATGTAACATGGGAGATATTTTGTGTTAGATTTACCCATTATAAAATTACCCGAAAATGTAAAAATAATTGAAAAATCTGAAAAATATTCATTTTTATTCCAAATGCCGAAATAATTTGTGTCCTTATAAGAAAACATCTGTACTATGTGCAAGTTAACAGTTTTTGATAAAATATACACAGTTTATTGTGAAAAGTAGCGATTTTTGGAATACGGTGAAATAACCTCGAAAAACCGGAAGTGAACTCGAAAATCCAATATCGACCTCGTTCTCCTAAACTATTTATCCGATGGAAACGAAACTTACACAGAATGAATAGTTCATATAGACCTACATTCTGGCAAAGTTTGAAGGATTTTCATTTTTTCCTATTACCGGTAATACCTGACCGTCTCGGACATCCACTCTTAATTGCTCAGCTCAAGCAATTCCTATTATGAGAGTTTATGTCAAACCAGGTGGACATAGATGTTATTTTGTATAATTTGGCCACAACAAATATCTGAACCAGCTCATTCTCTACCTTGATATGCTAAAAATATTCCATGATTAATTCTTTGTGAGAATGAAAGAGAAAGAAAACACCTATAAGGATGTAAGTGTTCGAAAAGAAAGGGTTAAAATTGCGTTAAAATGGTTGATCAAAAATAATCCTCAGTACAGGGATACACAAATTAATTCTGAATCACTAGAGGCATTGCCAGTTAATGTTATAACATATGCAAATGGAATCGCGCGCTCTGATTGGCTTATTTTTTATTGACAAGAAATAGATATCGCATAGAGATATCCCATAGAAATTTAATGTGAGGCTTATTCAAGTTCGCTATTGCAAATTTTTACTTTTTTTTTGCGACAAAAACAAATTGAAGTGGCCGCTTTGGACGACAGCAACGACTTTCCTCTTTTGCTTTCGACACATTTGAAGAAAATGTTGAGCCAGTATTTAATTTATTTAATTTATATTGAAGATCTTGTTGAAAGATCGGATAAAGCTATTTTCAAGAAAGACAGCAATTTATACAGCCATACTCGTTTCGACCTGTTACCTAAAAGATGTGATTAAATGTACAATTTTCTGAAATGATGTTTTAAACAAAACTACATATCTTATTTACTTTATATTCAAGATCTTGTTGAAAAATTAGCAATCTACCAGTCATCCTCTTTTCGACCTGTTACCTAAATCGAAACAAACAATAACATATTTAAGAAATAAGATTAATTTTTAATTTAATTTTAATTAATTTATATTGCGCAATTATTTATTAAGTATTTATTATATTAATTTATATTAATTTATATTAATTAATTAATTATTTATTAATTATTTATTATATTCATTTATATTCATTTATATTAATTGGCCTTATGCCCAAGATTTTAATCTTAAAAGTACCCAACGCTTTAATAACATTTTTGTAATTTGACTTATTTTTAAATATAATTGAGTTATTTAGCTGTTTACATAATAGAGCGAAAACACCATATTCATGAAATAAAATAAAATTGCTACTGCGGAATTGTTCTTATTAAGTGATGTTGAGGCTATTATCCTCAACAATGGATTTGTTTTTTTTCTTTGTCTTTATTTTGCTGTATTGTAAAGTGTGTGTCCGCTAACCAGTAATATCGCAGGCGCGCGTGAGTGCATGTTGTCACGTCTCTGTGTTTGCACGTGCAACTTTGTGTAGTGTGTTCGTCAATTGGTGAGTTTTTCATCGTTTTGCTTGCTCGTATTTTGTCCTTTTTTGTAATGCTATGTTTTTTATGTTGTTAGGATTTTACTGCAATGTGTGCAATGTGTGTTAAGCCACTATGTAAACCCTCTTGACCAATAAAACGAGTTCACCGTTAACTGTGTACATGTGATGAGTGCAAATTATCAATCTTACAAGTGATTATTAGTCGCTATCAAAGACAAGTAAAGTTGTAATGAGGTATTGTGATGTTTCTGGCTGAGTGATACTGCCCACTAAATAGAAACTATTAGTTTATATTGTCGTCTATATTGTTATTAGTTTATATTGTCGTCTATATTGTTTGTACAATGTTCTGGTTGAGTGATAGTGACAAATAGTTACTAACTAACAACTAGTTAGCAACAAATAACTTTGGTGATATTTCACGGACATAGTGTCTGCACTCTACAAGGAAAGATAAAAACTAAAAGTACACTTTTAAACTGTTATCGAGGTATGTGAATGAGCTTTATGTTCTTTAGAGAATTTAAAAAAAGTTTTTGAGGATTCTCACAACCTATGAAATATGTGTATTCTCTCGTGAGTTTTTGCAATATTGATTTGATTTTCTCAACTTTTGCTTGTCAACAGTTTTGCAAAAACAACCAATGCTTGCCACTTCGCCTTGAATTAAAGTTATTATTGTTTATCGAAAAATAAGTAGGTCTTTGTTGTTGTTTTCACCTCGCGTTTGTAGATTATACAAACAAACCTTCTAGCCGAGAAAAAATAATGACCGGTCATTACAACAAAAATAATGGCCGGTCATTATGTGTCAGCAACCAATCAGAGCGCGCGGAATTTTGATGCCATATAATAAAGGTTTTTAATCATTAAAACGATTTTTACACAATGATATAGAAACTCGTGTATGCTTAGAGCTGGTTTACACAAGCAAAAAAGCATACAAACTTATATATACGCCTGCGTAGTAAGAATCACTTAATTTCATGACACATGGCATTTGTTGGGACGCGTTGCAGGCCATAATTGTAATAATAATAATAATAATAACTTTATTTCTATAGCGCTTTTACATTGGATGCACAAAGCGCTTTACAACAAATAAATACAATACAATATATAAATTAATATGTGACAATGATACTAAGAAAATTTTAGTTAATTAATTAAGTACTAAGAATATAATCTGAAAAAATCTAAAATTCTAAAAATTTAAAACTATAATATATAATATCAATACTTATAGATAATGTAGTTAGTCGTAAGCTTCTATAAACAAAAATGTTTTCAGTTTTTTCTTAAATAATTCTAAGCTTGGACAGGATCTTAACTCCTGTGGAAGGCTGTTCCAAAGAGCTGGCCCACAGACAGAAAAAGCTCTTGCACCATATGTCTGTAGTTTAAACTTGGGCACTACAAGCAATCCCTTAGAAGATGAACGTAAAGATCGAGATGGAATATAAGGACAAATTAAATCAACAATATAAGCTGGTGCAATATTATTAGTGGCCTTAAAGACAAGTAGAAGAATCTTGAACTTGATTCGTTGCTCTACTGGGAGCCAATGCAGCTCCATCAAAATCGGTGTTATATGATCGTATTTACGGGTGAGACTGATAACTCTGGCTGCAGCATTAAGAGCATATTGCAAGCGCTGTATAAGATATTTAGGTAAGCCATAAAGCAAAGAATTACAATGATCAATTTTTGACGTTACGAAAGCATGAACTAGTATTTTTGATGTGTCATAACTTAAGTATCTGCGTACACGTGATATATTCCTAATATGGTAAAATACTGATTGGCAAATTGTAGTAACTTGTTTATCTAAGCTAACAGTCCTATCGAAAATTACTCCAATGTTCCTGGCGTGATCAGAAGGTTTAATAAGTTCATTACCAGCCAAGATACAGTCAAGTGGCGGTGATGGGCGATGCTGCGCGTGAAGTAAAAGAAATTCAGTCTTGTCATTGTTAAGTTTTAAGTTGTTGAATATCATCCAATTATCAATGTCATTGATGCACGCTTCGATCCTGCGTCTACAAGATTCCATATCGCCTCCAATGGAGCATTTAAAAGTATAGTAAATCTGGGTATCATCTGCGTAGAAGTGGAACGAAACACCATGATGCCGCAAAATATCACCCAATGGCGAAGTATACAGATTGAACAGAATCGGGCCCAACACAGATCCCTGTGGGACTCCACACTCAAGGTTGAAGGTGTCAGATCGTTGATTCTCAACACAGACGACTTGTTTGCGATCAGAAAGGTAAGAACGAAACCAGGAAAGGACTTGATCACGGACTCCAAAACGGTAAGATAGTCTTGAGAGCAGAATGTGATGAACAACCGTGTCAAAAGCTGCAGACAAGTCTAATAGCAACAGGACAACGCATTTATCATCATCAATAGCACGAAGAATGTCATTTTGTACTCTAATTAGGGCAGCTTCAGTGCCATGCCGCTCCTTGTATGCAGACTGAAAAAGTTCAGTTAAATTGTTGTTGTTCAAATAGGATTTTAATTGAGAAGCCACGACTTTCTCACAGCATTTCGAGACAAAGGAGAGGTTGGATATTGGTCTGTAATTCTGCAGTACTTCCTGGTCCAGAGATGACTTTTTAAGCACAGGTGATACAACAGTTTCTTTCAAACAAGCAGGCACTACAGAGTGTTCTAGTGATAAGTTGACGATATGGTTGATTACTGGATACAACAAATCAGTGCAATCTTTCATTATAGATGAGGGAATAGGATCCAGAGTACACGATTTAACAGCAGAAATACCAACATACTTTGACAGTTCATCAACAGTGACGTACTCAAATTTGGAAAAATCAGATAGGCAGCAGTTAGTATCAGGAAACGGATTAACGGTGCCATCCATTCTTGCCTTGAGGTCAGTACTGAGTTTTGATATTTTACCATGAAAAAAGTTAGCAAAATTATTTGCAAGAGTTTTAGTACAGTCAGTTGAAGGAAGTTTCTTTTCCGGATGGCGATGGAGTAGCCTATCAACACTTGAAAAAAGAGCCTTAGGGTTTGATTGGTTATTCTTGATCAGCGTGGAGAAATAATCCATTTTGACATCATGAACACACTTATTAACAATGTTACATTGCTCAACAAACATGTCTTTGTCCACAGTCAGACCTGAAGCACGCCAACGTCGTTCGAGTCTACGTCGTTTCTGCTTCTCAACCTTGATATCATCTGAATACCACGGTGCCGATGGACGCATCGTGATCAAACGTGACTTTAAGGGAGCATGCTTGTCTAACAAGTCAGTTAGCTCGTTGTTGTACTGGTTGACAAGAACAGCAACGTCAGAAGTGCTGTTTTCCAGGGCAACCACAGGTAACTGAGTCAGATCATCATGGAATCGTTGATTGCCAATAGATTTCAGTTTTCGGTAGAATATTTGCCGCTTCTCAAATGGAGGCTTGGTCAAGGATAAAGAGGAATGAACCGCAAAATGGTCAGATAACACAGGATCAGTAACTGTAAAATGTCCAGCAAAGCATTCATCAGATCTTGTTATGATGAGGTCAAGAGTATGACCACTGTTGTGGGTAGGTGAAGTAATGTGTTGCTTGAGGCCAAATACATCTAAAAGTTGAGTAAATCGATGAGCATTATGATCATTTGGATTGTCAATATGAAAATTGAAATCCCCAGCAATAAGTAGTGAGCCAGAAGTTGCAACCAAATGTTCAAGTAGCGTAGGTAGTTCTTCAAAAAATAATGCCAGTGAGCTATTATTTGATTTAGATGGAGGAGGACGATAGATGATTACAAGTCTAAGAGTAGCAGACGAGTTCGGCATAAGTAGATCAATAAACTCGAAGGACTTGAAGCGATTTTTAATTAAGGACTGTCTTTTTAACTTCAGAGATTTCTTATAAAGAACTGCAACTCCACCACCACGGGAACCGCGAGGCACGCTAAACAAAGTACATCCAGTAGGACATAAATCTCTAATGATCTGATCATCTTGATCCAAAGAGAGCCATGTTTCAGTCAATGCAAAAATGTCAATGTACTGATCAACAACATAATCTTTCAAAGCAAGTGATTTGTTCCTAACAGATCTAGTATTCAGGAGAGTAAAATTCACTGCTTTGGCTTTTGGAGCTAAAGGTTGCATAAGCAATCGCTTGATGGTTATGAGATTTTTGTTGGCTAATGAACTGGAACGATGATTATGCAATGAGTGATACCTTCGTTCTGCTTGAAAGACGTTTGTACACGAAGGACGAGTAGAATTCAAACAGTTTCTTGTAATGATTGGTTTTATATTGTGTACATCAGAAGTTAATAAGCCACAACGTTTTCCTCTAAATTTCCTTAGTATCCCAAAAGACTTTAGACGACTCCAGACTTGTGACGAGAGAGGTCGAGCTTGATGTTCAAAAACATGGCGGGAAGTTTGAACATGAGTTGATATTTTCCAGCAAGAATGCAGTGATAATAGGAAGTTTCTTGAGTAGGTTATCATTTCAATGCAAGTTGTAGATGATTAAATCGAGTACATAACGATAAAAACATAAATAAAGTCCAAGAAGAGATAAAAATATTGAAAATAACGAGAGCTATATAACTAAGCAGCCAACTGGCGCTAATTATATGCAAAAATATTGTTATGTTAATGCTTATAAAAATATACTTTTGCTGATATCAAAGGTAGCTCTAGCTCTTGATTCGATATCGTTTACAAGGCATGCGTGGGAGATCATTAAAACTTGTTAAAGAACTAGAAAGATAGTAATTAAGCTTTAAAACACACACAAGAGGACAAGTGACTTTGTTTGTTGACAAAACTTTATATTAATCTCCCATTCATTCCTTGTAAACGGTCTAGAATCAAGAGCTTGGGCTACCTCTGCATATACTGATGCTGATGCTACATCAGTTTACACAAAACAATCATGTTAATTATGTTTCTCTTGTTCAATATTGCGTCACCGATCTTGTTATTTAAATCAAAATGAATTCTTAGTTTTTAGATAATTAACATAATAACGGATATAAGGTTTCCGTGTGATCTCGGGTCAAGAAATAAGCCAATCAGCGCGCGGTATGAAATTTGATCAGGCGGTCCAACATGGCTGACATTTGATGGAATGATTAAATCACGCTTGTGTTAAAATCTTTGGTTATAGCACAGGCAGCCCAACTATTCTCTTTGAGGATTTTTTTTTAATGTCCATGTTAATGCCCAAGTTATTTTTAACCGTGCGCCGAGCGAAATACATATTAAGACCGGGGGTGGAGTTCCTGTGGTGTATTTGTTTGATTGCGCGCGGCCACGCGGAATCGCACGAACGACAGAAAAATCGAAGAAAGCAGTATCTTGATGCAAGGTGTGAAACTCGATGGCGTGGATGGATAGATGTGCGCCGCATCTTGTTAGGACGGCGAAGACTCAAGAACAAGCGCCGAGAAGGACGCGAGAAGCAATCGACTGACTCGCAAAATAAAAACTTATAATATTCAAACTTTTCATTTCAAGAAAAACAAGTTTTATTTTCTTATACGGATTTTCACTAAGTAAACCTCTAACAAAAACAAACAGACAGTGTGTGAAATTTCGTTCCAAGTTTATTGAAATTAAATGCTAAACATATTAACTAGTTAATGTATTTTACAATGGAAAAAACTGTGTTCAAAGAGTATAATTATAAAATCTGTAGAGATAATTTTCTAGCTTTTACAGTTTTTCAAAAACAGTTTTTAAAATACAACTATAAACGCTTCACACTTTCATAGCAAATGTATTATTTTTTGAACCGCTAAACTAACTAAAGTTTTCACGAAATAAAGTTGAACTTTTTTGATCCAATCAAGTGGAAAACTTCACAAAGCGGCTATCACAAATTCACTGTTTAGTTCGGGTTTAGTTGGTTTGAACAAGATAATATTATTCGTTTTGACATAAAAACTTCAACTCAAATAATTACCTGTACACACCAGGCTACTAGAAAAGCTTTCCCTCGTTTTTTATAGTGAAGAGCATCGTTGACTTCAAAAGCAAGTGCTCACTTGAATCAGGTGTTTTGAATGAAAACTCAACTCACTGTAGCAGCCACTGCAGTGCAAATCACGATCTTTTTGACTCTCGATTCACCATTCCATGATTTTCACAATAGAATACATGCTCTTGTTTTCTTTCTTTGAGTTTTAAGTCATTTTAACAATGTAAAAGTTAAATGCAAGACAGTATATAATCAACACCTTTTTCGGCTGTATCGGTGAATGAGCGTGCATATGGTCTCGATCGGTCTTGATCGATACTTTAACTATCGCTCCACGATTGCTCCACGATTGTAAAAGTTCCGAAATCCGCACCTCGTCTCAAAGCTGCCCTTTTTAAAAACAAATTTTAACCCATTTGCTGAGATCGGAGTTGATCAAACCCTTTACTGTAGTTGAAGATCAACGTAAAGTTTATATATTCGAAACAAAAATAAATTTTTCTCCCTTGGCTGATTTACTACGGCGAAAATAAATTTGTCACGTGACCAAGTTTCATACCTTGTCAAAATACCTCCCTCTTCAACACCGCGCGACTTTGACGGACAAATTGCTTGTAAAAAGCTACAGGAATCCCATCCGCGCGCATTCAAACAAATACACCACAGGAACCCCACCCGCGCACTCAATATGTATTTCCCACGGCGCGTGGTTAAAATTAATTTAATTTTTTTTAGAAAAATCCTCAAAGAGAATAGTTGGGCTGCCTGTAGTCATAGTTATTCATATCTGGAAGTACTTAGGATCAAACTTGCAAAGTTTGAGTGCGTTTGTGCCTTGTAAATGGTAAGTAAAAGTTGCGTTCACTCAAAGTTTGATAATAATTTCGCCATTGTTCGAGTTCTAGTACAATTTGTCTCTGTAAAATATCATCTACAAATCAATTTGCGCTTTAAAGGTTCTCTTGAAATAGTACTTTTTAATATGTTTGCATGTATATGGGCAATAGCTGTTTATTTTTTACTTTTTTTTAGAACTTTTTCATTGCTGAAAAAAATTCACCATCGCAAAAATCCAAGATGGGTGCCATTGACCGCGCGAAATTGGCAAATTAAGAAACTGGGACTAGGACTGCTTAAATTACTACAATAATGCAGCGGGTGCCGTTTTCCGAGATCACCTGATTTTGATACCTTGAACTTCATCCAAATATTATTAACGTTGAGTTCTCTTTTGTTTCTTTTATCCCAGCATTCCTGCAAATGATGCATGATGTCCTATCTTGTTGTCTTAGGATGTCTTAAGATGTCGTTAGGATGTTTCCAGCTCATATTCTGGAAAGCGTTTCTGGATGACGTCATTATATGAAGATTGAAGAATGAAGGACATATAACTCCATGTAGAGGTACACTTGTAATTTATCTTGGCCTGATTTAGAGTTGTCTATAATAGCTTATAATAAAATGTAAATGCAAATGTCAACTTTAATATTTCATCCCTTAACAGGGCTTTCTGAAGTAATGCAACAAATATATAATATAATAATAGCCATAGATTCAATTGAATATAGGAAACATTAGCATCAATTTAATTTTATTGCAGGTTATAAATTAAATATTATGATTTATTTAATTGTTTCCTCCATAGGAATATAATTATTAAGTTAACTCAATATCAAGATGGAGTCAAACGATCGTTTCCAAAATCTCAGTCTAACCGAAGATGGTGCCAATACTGTTTTGCATGATGGTGTTACTCCTTTAATGAACGCTATACTCGATGGTGACAATGAACGTTCATTGACACTAATTGCTAGTGGTGCGGATGTTAATATATCTGATAATCATGGAAAGACCGCTTTAATGTTTGCAGCCGAACATAACAACGAAGAGATCGTAAAACTGCTGATAGAAAAGGGTGCAGAAATCAATGTATCTGATGAAGATGGACGGACTGCTTTAATGTTTGCAGTCAAACACAACAACGCAGATATCGCAAAACTGTTGATAGAAAAGAATGCAGAAATCAATGTATCTGATATTTATGAAAAGACTGTTTTAATGTTTGCAGCCGAACATAACAACGAAGAGATCGTAAAACTGTTGATAGAAAAGGGTACAGAAATAAATGTATCTGATGAAGATGGACGGACTGCTTTAATGTTTGCTGTCAAACACAACAACGCAGATATCGCAAAACTGTTGATAGAAAAGGGTGCAGAAGTCAATGTATCTGGTTTTCGTGGAAAGACTGCTTTAATGATTGCATCCAAACATAACAATGAAGAGATCGCAAAACTGTTGATAGAAAAGGGTGCAGAAGTCAATGTATCTGGTATTCATGGAGAGACTGCTTTAATGATTGCATCCAAACATAACAATGAAGAGATCGCAAAACTGTTGATAGAAAAGGGTGCAGAAATCAATGTATCTGATAAATATGGACAGACTGCTTTAATGTATGCAACCAAACATAACCACGAAGAGATCGTAAAACTGTTGATAGAAGAGGGTGCAGAAATCAATGTATCTGATGAAGATGGACGGGCTGCTTTAATGTTTGCAGTCAAACACAACAACGCAGATATCGCAAAACTGTTGATAGAAAAGGGTGCAGAAGTCAATGTATCTGGTATTCGTGGAAAGACTGCTTTAATGATTGCGTCCAAACATAACAATGAAGAGATCGCAAAACTGTTGATAGAAAAGGGTGCAGAAATCAATGTATCTGATACTTCTGGCCTGACTGCTTTACTGTATGCAACCAAACATAACCACGAAGAGATCGTAAAACTGTTGATAGAAGAAGGTGCAGAAATCAATGTATCTGATACTTCTGGCCAGACTGCTTTACTCTATGCGGCAGAACACAACAACGCAGATATCGCAAAACTGTTGATAGAAAAGGGAGCAGAAATCAATGTAACTGGTATTCGTGGAAAGACTGCTTTAATGTTTGCATCCAAACATAACAACGCAGAGATCACAAAACTGTTGATAGAAAAGGGTGCAGAAATCAATGTATCTGATACTTCTGGCCTGACTGCTTTACTGTATGCAACCAAACATAACCACGAAGAGATCGTAAAACTGTTGATAGAAGAGGGTGCAGAAATCAATGTATCTGATAATGATGGCCAGACTGCTTTACTCTATGCGGCAGAACACAACAACGCAGATATTGTAAAACTGTTGATAGAAATGGGTGCGGAAATCAATGCATCTGATAAATATGGACGGACTGCTTTAATGTTTGCAGCCAAACTAACCCACCAAGATTTCGCAAAACTGTTGATAGAAAAGGGTGCAGAAATCAATGTATCTGATAATGATGACCAGACTGCTTTACTCTATGAAGCCAAACATAACAACGAGGAGATCGCAAAACTATTCATTGAAAAAGGTGTAGACATCAATGTATCTGATAATGATGGCCTGTCTGCTTTAATGGTTGCAGCCGCATACAACAACGAAGAGATCGCAAAACTGTTGATAGAAAAGAATGCAGAAATCAATGTATCTAATAATGATGGCCAGACTGCTTTAATGTTTGCAGCCGAACATAACAACGAAGAGATTGTAAAACTGTTGATAGAAGAGGGTGCAGAAATCAATGTATCTGATGAAGATGGACGGGCTGCTTTAATGTTTGCAGCCAAACATAACAATGAAGAGATCGCAAAACTGTTGATAGAAAAGGGTGCAGAAATAAATGTATCTAATAATGATGGCCAGACGGCTTTAATGTATGCAACCAAACATAACCACGAAGAGATTGTAAAACTGTTGATAGAAGAGGGTGCAGAAATCAATGTATCTGATGAAGATGGACGGGCTGCTTTAATGTTTGCAGCCAAACATAACAATGAAGAGATCGCAAAACTGTTGATAGAAAAGGGTGCAGAAATAAATGTATCTGATAATGATGACCAGACTGCTTTACTCTATGCAGTCAAACACAACAACGCAGATATCGCAAAACTGTTGATAGAAAAGGGTGCACAAGTCAATGTATCTGGTATTCGTGGAAAGAATGCTTTAATGTTTGCATCCAAACATAACAATGAAGAGATCGCAAAACTGTTGATAGAAAAGGGTGCAGAAATCAATGTATCTGATAATGATGACCAGACTGCTTTACTCTATGCAGCCAAACATAACAACGCAGAGATCGCAAAACTGTTGATAGAAAAGGGTGCAGAAATCAATGTATCTGATAATGATGGCCAGACTGCTTTACTCTATGCAGCCAAACATAACAACGAAGAGATCGCAAAACTGTTGATAGAAAAGGGTGCAGAAATCAATGTATCTGGTATTCGTGGAAAGACTGCTTTAATGTTTGCATCCAAACATAATAATGAAGAGATCGCAAAACTGTTGATAGAAAAGGGTGCTGCTCTCGATGCATCTGATATAAAAGGAAGAACTGCTTTGTTCTATGCAATTAAAAAAGACAAGGAAGCGTTGGTACACATAATTGTCGAAAATGATTCGGATGTTAATACAAAAGACATTATTGGAAAAAAGCCGTTATTTAATGCTGTGAAATATAGTAGTGCTTCTGTAATGGGCTGTTTAATCGATGCTGGCGCTGATGTCCATGCAAGAGACAGCAACCAAGAAACCGTCTTGTTCAATGCTGTAAGGTACAACAATACGGAGGTGATCGAAACTATAGTTGATCATTGTAAAGCTGATGTAAATACAAGAAACGCTTTTGGCAGAACTCCATTGTTTTATGCAGTTACTTCCGAATTACAAGCTGTTCCTCTACTTCTTAGTAAAGGGGCGAAAATAAATGATACAGATAGCTGTGATTTCAGCGTGCTGTCATACTATATAGAACATCAATGTAATAACTATGTATTGGACAATCAAATGGAAATTTTTGATATATTCACAGATAATGGGATACAGAGGGACAAAGTATTCACTTCTACAATCAACATAATGTACAGTAAATTTCCATGTTTGTTCAACAGCAAATCACAGCAAATTGTACCAAACGCAGTCACAATCGCAAAAAGCTATGCCCACAATGATGAGCAAAAGAGATTGATTAACACATTGGAAAAGCATTTAACCGATGGATCTCTAGCCGATAAGCTTCTAGAATTGCTTGATGTCTTGATTCGGCTTGGTGCAAACCCCAACAGTGTTGATACAGACGGGAACACTGCACTTCATTATGCCGTTCAACTTCCTTTCTCTGGAATTTCAGAAGAGTTAACAATGAAAATCGTGTTACAGCTAGAAAACCATGGAGCGAGATTGGACATTGAAAATCACCAAGGTCAAACACCACTTATCTTTTGCCTGTCTTCTTGGGATCGTGGTAACAACGACGGGCTTGAACTCCAAACAGTTAAGGTAATTGGTAGACATATCCTGAAATGTGCCACACCTATCCGTCAGGTCACAACAAGAAATGGAAAGTCCGTGTTTCATTTATTGATGGGTCTCTTCCAAAAAGTGCTTAAAGATGATATACAAAGGCGAGAGAGGGTTCTAAAAGAAATGGTTGAGATTTTGAAACTATTCTGCCCACCACACATTATTAAAGGAGTAACGGTCAACAAGGCAGATGACGATTTGAAATCTCCTCTTCATCTTTGGGCTTCGCTTTCTCTTGCATCCCATGATGAATATGTCAACAGCATATCAGGGGAATTGAATTTTGAAAGATTCATGAAAACAATTTTCAACATTCTTCTTGATTGTGGGGTGATGCTCAACACAAGAGACATAAATGAACGAACACCTCTTCACTACTGCAGAACGTGGAGCGCCGTTAAGTGTTTAGTAGAAGCTGGTGCAAAGCGAAATGATCACGACTCGAGGGGAAGAACTCCTCTTTTAGCTGCTGCACACAGAAGTGTCTTCATGAGAAATCAAGGACATTTCTTTCCAGATGTAACAGACGACCCTAAATCGTTTTTCACAAGATGTGTTGAGTTGGATTTTGATCTGTGGGCTTGTGATAAAGAAGGTGAATCTTGTTTAAGCTTGCTGTTGGCATCAGAAGCCTTTGTACTTGCTGAAGCTTTAGTCAAGGTTGCTTGCAAATCCAATTCATCAGTTTTGGAGCAGCTTCTGACGGTTATTTGTCAAGATAAGTCAACACACACCTTCTGGAAGAGGAATTTGGTTCAAAATATCTTTAGATGCACATCTATGCCGCTGAAGATCAATCTCAATCCTGCACTTCGAAGTTGCTGTCTTCTCATTATGAAGGAATTGCATGAGAAAGAGAGAGGAGTAACATTAGAGAAGGAAAAGGAGGATTACGACGAGCAACCAACGACAAATGTGAGAACTGATAACTCAAGTGCAAGTAGAGAAGACTGGCCAGACTCGCCATCTGCATCTGTCCATTTCCAAATTGCAAGACAACTGCGGTTTAATGGAGCCAATGGCAAAGATTTATGTGCAGACTTCCCCCAACTTAATACACTTCTGACAGGAGACATTGATATGTCTAAAGCCCAAATGATAATTCCATGGAGATCATCCTCTAAGACACACAAAGCTAAACTTGGAGAAGTTGCTAGGCGACAGAATGTGGACACGGTCGGAACATCCTGGTTCCACAAAGAGCCTATTGGTGGAGGATCATTTGGTCATGTTTTTGCTGGAATCAATGAGAAAGACGGAAGGGAGATTGCCATTAAGAAAATTGAAAAGTTACGTATGGTACGACCTGAAGACAAGCAAGACATAACAAAAGTGATACGGCGATACAAGCGAGAGATAACGAATCTCGCAGCTTTGGCAGACTGTGATCAAGTTGTTACCTACATCTCTTTTGATGATAGCGAAACATCTGTGTACATTGTTTTAGCACTGATGGAAGGGAATCTTAATGAATATTTTCGTAGCTCTTCCTTTAATCCATGCCAAAGTTCGTCACTTTGCAAAGATCTATTTATGGGGCTGAAGTATTTGCACAATCAAAAGCCAAATCCTATCCTTCATCGTGATCTCAAACCAGCCAACATTCTTTACAAGGTTTATGATAATTCCAAGATTTGTCTGAAGATCGCCGACTTTGGCCTAAGCAGCGCTCTGACTACTACTGAGTCTAATAAAACTATCGTTGGTACACGATGCTGGATTGCGCCTGAGCTCATAAAAGATCCACATCAGCACACGAGTGCTTCTGACAACTATTCTTGTGGACTTTTGGTCCACTATATTTTGTCAGGGCAAAAGCATCCATTCAGCTCTGCTTATTGTCCCCAAAAAAACACAGAGATCATCATTCATCAAACTCAAAGCAATATCCTAAACAACAAAATGGAAGGTTGGGATATTAAACTTTCTCCAGAGGCCACACATCTCATTGAAGGTCTTTTGTCAAGCAATGTTGCTGAGCGACCGTCTGCTGCTGATTCATTGTCTCATCCCCTGTTTTGGTCCAACAAGAAAAAGATGGCACTTCTAGCTGCTGTTGGAAGCCAACCTTTCTTGGATCCTTTAGTCAGATCGGATTTACAGACGAAGTTCCCAATAATAGTCAATGTCCCACACAAAGTCCATGGTGTCCCACACAAACGTCCCACATGGACTAATCCTAGCTTCAAGCACATGCGTCAATTACACGCCGAAATGGATAAGCACAGAAAGTACAACACTACATTGTTGTTACATTTACTTCGCTTCATTAGGAACGCCAGAGCTCACGCATCCGATGCTGGCAAACCAAGTTATTTCGCAAAACAAATATTTGATAAGGCTGTGTTCCTGGTCGAGTTCCCTCACCTTCTCATAGAAGTCTTCAAGTTCGTCACCAAACACGGATGGGAAACAACAGAAGAAATCAAGGAAGCGATGTCAAGTGAATAGATGAATGTAAGTTGTCTTTTTACACTCATATATCCATTCAATTATCCATCAATCCATCCAATCATTTGTTCATTCGTTTATTTATACGTCCATTTATTCTTGTATTTTTGAGTAAGTGATTAGGTAATTGGTAGTTTTAGTGATTCATTGCTTTATCCATTCATTCATTTGTTTCTAATGATTTAGCGAATCACTCACTCATTCATTTGCCCATTAATTCATCTATTTATTCCTTAGGAGGGCCACAAGCTAATCAATGTAGTTTTTATGTATTCATTCATTCATTCATTCATTCATTTATTCATTCATTCATTCATTCATTTACCCATTCGTTTCTTCATTAATTCACCCATCCATCCATTCATCCTACCATACGTTTATTCAATAATATATTCATTCATTCTTGTTTTCTCTTATTCTCTTATCCATTGTAGTCAGGTCTCTTAAGCATTTGATCGTGACAGAAATGACAAAAGTGCCAAACTTTGCACAGTTGTAGCTAATAGGGGTAGTAACAATATTAGAAGGGGTGCCCATTGAGGAGATTCCATTAACACGGATAAGAGAGGATTTTAATTTCTCAAAAAATCTCTTGTTGGGCTTCCTGTGGTAGATATATCTTTCTCACTTAATAAAGTCTTAATTCTATCAAAATGCATGTAAACTTTGTAAATATCTGTTATTGTTTACGAGAACTTCTATTTGCATTAAAAATCATAACAAGCCATTCAAAATTAAGGCATTTTTAAGAAATACAGAAAATAACTGGTGTCCAGTCCCCCGCGTCCGTTTGTCAATTCAAAATGGCGGCGTCCTGACTTGTCTGCAATTGCTGTAAGTATTGATCAATATTTCACTCGAATTTATCAGTTATATAAGACATTTTGTGCAAAACTATCTTTAATGAATCTTTTAGCTCGGTTTGAATCAGTTTTTTGATATTTGTTTGTTTGTTTTAGCCTAGAATATTGATCGTTATTGATCTCAATGGTTATCTTCGATTGCAGGCTCTGCTATAAGTCATGTCATTGTCTTGGAATCTTTGTATTATTTGTCAAAAAGCTACATGTGAAGAACTCAGGTGTCCATCAAGATCTCATGGAGCCACCCTAGACGTTAAATCTATTTACAGCTTGTTTTTACAAAATGCTTCAGACTTTTCTGACATAGATGCTTTACCTACAAATCTTAGTTTGCCACAAGATATAGATGTAGATGTTCTGGTCAAGAAAGAAGCTTCCTGGCACAAATCATGCCACTTGCAATTCAGCACTTCAAAACTTAATAAAGCAAAACACAGGTCGACTCGTTTAAGGAAGAGAGAACAAGAAGAAGAGGACAAATCTGAAGAAGTTCGTCCATCGAAAACTCGTAGGTCTTCTCATAAAAAAGAGCACTGTATTTTATGTGGTGAGGGCGAAGGCGAACAGCTCCACGAAGTAACTATGTTAGCTACGAATGATAAGCTTCGTAACATGATCACTGACCTTCAAGATGAGACACTGTTGCCAAGGATATCAGGAGTTGATCTAATTGCAGCGGAGGCAAAGTACCACCTGAAATGCCTGACGGATCTTCGAAACCGTCATAGAAAACACATAACGAAGAAACGACAAGAATCCTTTGGACAAGAAGAGAAAATCAAAGAATCACAGGCCTATGTTGAGCTTGTTGAGCACATAAAAAAATCGGTTGCTGATGACAAGTTGATATTCCGTCTCAGCGAGCTACACTCCTTGTATCTTGATCGACTTAAGACACTGGGAGTAAACAAAGAAATAAATAAAACTAGACTCAAGGTTTCACTTTTAGAAACCTTTCCTGAGGCTCAAGAGCAAAGTGATGGAAAAAGTGTAATTATAGTTTTCAAGAGAGCTATACAGAGACTTATCAAAGACGGTGTTCTGGAAAGAGACTATTCAGAAGATGCCTCAATCCTTGCAAAAGCCTCTTCGATTATTCGTAAAGATATATTTGGCCATGACAAGTTTAAGTTTACAGGACAGTTTTCAGAGGATTGCCAGGAAAGTTCTGTCCCTGCTAGTTTAAAATCGCTAGTGTCTATGTTGCTTTATGGGGTAAACATCGAAAATGCTGACGCACAAGAATCGCAGCCATGTTTAACAGTTTGCCAGACTATTCTTTTCAACACAAAGGCAGAATCTTCAAAAAAGTCTAAAACAGGTCAAACACGGCACAGCAATGCACGCGAGCCACCTCTTCCTTTGTATATTGGCATAACGGTACATGCAATGACTAGAAGTAAGTCATTAATAACAAAGCTATATCAACTTGGAATGTCTGTGTCATATCAAAGGATTGTAGAGTTGGAAGATATGATTGCTGGTTCAGTAAGCGAACGTTTTATAGATGAAGGCATAGTAGCGCCTGCCTGCTTGAGAAAGGGAGTGTTTACGGTAGGTGCCTTGGACAATTTGGACCATAATCCTAGTTCGACAACGGCAGCTTCATCATTTCATGGAACTGGGATTAGTATGTTTCAGCTGGCAACGACAACAAACCCTGGCGAGAAAAGACCTCCCATTACCATACCTCCACAAGGAACAGGGCATTCTCTTCTTGAGGAATATGCTGTTGTACCTCCGGTTGAGTTAGACACTAGTAAAATAGTAGTTCCAGAGTCCCGTATGCAGGAGCCAGCAAATGTTATACTAGAGGAAAAGAAGAAAGAAAAGGAGTGGTCTGAGCATTCCATTGCTAAGCTAGACGAGGAATCTATTGCTCCGGGGGATGCTGTTACTTGGACAGCATATCATGCTGCAAATCTACAGTCTGAAGATCACCTTCTAGCCTCAACAGCCCTACTACCCCTTTTCTATGAAAAAGCTGCAACGCCAGCAATGGTCAAACATGGCATGAGTGTGCTAGAGAAGGCTATAACGTTTTTAAATCCTGATCAAGTTCCAGTAATTACCGTTGATCAGCCCCTATTCGCCATAGCTAAAATGGTTCAATGGAGGTGGCCGGCCTCGCACGGTGAGAAATCCCATGTTGTAATGATGGGAGGCCTCCATATAGAGATGACACTTTGGAGCACTATTGGAGATTTGCTTGACAGATCTGGCTGGACTGCTGCCTTAACAGAGGCTGAGGTAGCTTCATCTGGTGTCGCTGACTCATTTCTAAAGGCATCGCATCTTAAAAGAACAAGGTATTGATTTTTAAACTACAACGCAATCACGCTGGTGACTATTTATTTGTTATGTGTAGTCAAACAACAGAAAATAATGAAATGTGTTAATGTTTTTCATACATTTTCGTAGCTCAAACTAGCACATATTTCAAAAAATCATTGAGTCAAATACGTCTTTTCAACACAAAACATATCTAGCAAATTAAGGAAACAGGACTTAGATGCATGTCTAATCTCAATTTATTTATTTCCAGGCACGCTCATCAGGTCACCATTTTGGCTCTTTATAAGTTGAAAATGGAGGCTTTTTCCCAGTGTAAGGAAAAACCAACGCTACTTGAGTGGGAAAAGGCAAGGAAATCAAGTCCAACGTTCTTTTTCTGGGACCTAATCCTCCGCTACGAGATGCTAGTCTTACTGGTAGTTCGTGCACATCGACAACGCAATTTCGATTTGTATGTAGAAGCCCTAAAGGAGCTTGTTCCCTTCTTCTTTGCGCTGGACCATATAAACTACGCTCGATGGACCCCCATACACATCCGAGACATGAAGAGTCTACCTGATACCATCGCTAAAAAGTTTCGTGAAGAGGGAGACTGGGTTTTATCAAAGTCGGGCAACGAGTTTTCAGCGATCCCATTTGACCAGGCGCATGAGCAGGAGAATAAAGTTGTAAAAAGCTCTGGTGGTGCAGTTGGTTTGACAGAAAATCCCACCGCCTTCAGGTTCGTATTGAATTTCAAATTTCTATTTATTAAATATACGCACTTGTATTATACATTCGGTTTCCCACGCATAATTATATGTGTGCGTGATTAGCGTTTTGACATGGCAGTTTTCCCTTTCTTTTTAGACGATGGATGCTCTCAGGTCCAGAGATGGCAAGACTGTTACATCAATTTGAGGACCAGTATCTGACCGACTCTGACAACGATTCCATTTATCAAGCAAACCACGAAACAGGATTGACCTTCCAAAAGACCTTCAAGAAACAAGTGAACAACCTTGTTGACGTCATTCGACGCATGGGGAACCCCTTCTTGGATAATTTCCCGGAACTTGTAACCTTGGATAACAGGGATTGCATGGATGATTCCGTGGCCGCAGCTATCTTTAACCTTGAGGCTCTTGGAAAGAACCAGTACTTGGATTTCATGAAGGCTGTGATCCAGGACCGAACTACAGTGATTAACAACCCACTTAAGAAGAACAACCTTCCTCTTTTCGGGAAATCCACAAGCCGTGAGAAGTCTAAACAGACCAAGAAAATTGCGACGCTTCAAAACAACGTCAGCCTCTTCGCACAGTTATATATTGCCATGCAGAGCCGTGATGCCAATCTTGAGGAGTTCTTTAGTCACGAAGTACAGTCGTATCCACCGTCATTGTCTGAATTTGGAAACCTCCGCCTGCCGAGTGCCAAGTCCGACCTCTTGAAGTGCATACAGTGTCAGCAGCCCGATCCTCCATCAGAGTTTGACTGCAAGGTCTGTGATGGTGCCGTCATTGTACACTGCCTTCCAGTGACCGGAGCTGTTAGTACCTTTGACAACTACGCAGATAACGTTTTTCTTCCCTACATCCAGAACCAAAGCAGCAGGCGTATCGACATCGTTTGGGATTCCTATGTCTCTGATAGTCTTAAACAATCTACACGTGAGAAGAGAGGGAAAGGTATTCGACGGAAGGTCTCAGGTGGCGCAAAGATTCCAACGAAATGGTTGCAGTTCCTACGTGACTCGGCCAACAAAGAGGAGTTGTTTACATTTCTAACAGCTAAGGCTGCTGAGCACCCCTGGCCAGAGGCAAAGGAGATTTATGTAACTGCAGGTATTTCTTATGCCATTCAATTTTAAACACTTTTAAATAAAATATATTTTTAAAATACATAAGCAATTTCTCGCTTTCTATTTCTTTAGGAGTAAATGTAATCGCCATTGGGACGGAGAGACCTATGACTGTGTGTTCCCATGAAGAGGCTGACACACGCATTGTGGTACACGTCCATCATGCTATACAAGCTGAGCAAGTCAAAACAGTCCTTATCAGAACAGTCGACACAGATGTGGTTGTTGTCTTGGTGGGAAAGTTCTACTTCCTGAAAGAGTCCAAGCCTGACCTTGATCTTTGGGTTGCGTTTGGGATGGGGCGGAACTTCAAGTTCATAAGTATCAATGCCATTTACTCTCGACTTGGCGAAGCGCGGTCTAGATCTCTGCCAGTGTTCCATGCACTCAGTGGCTGTGATACCACTTCATCGTTCTTCGGGAAGAGCAAAATAAGTGCTTGGAAGGCGTGGGAGCTATATCCTGATGTGACTCAAACGTTCCAATTTCTAGCCGAGAATCCGTTCTACCATCTAACGCTCTCATCTGACCATTTCACTCGAATTGAAAGATTCGCCGTTATCTTGTACGATAAGCTTAGCCAGTACGGATGCATCAACAAGGTGAGGATGGAGCTGTTCTGCAAGAACAACTGCACCATGGATAGGCTTCCCCCAACAAAGGTAAACCTTTTTTTCTATAAAAGTATGTTTTCCTGTTGCATATTTATACACATATGTTTTTACATCTTAATTAAAGGATGCCCTTCTACAACATGTTAACCGCAGTATATACCAAGCGGGAATTTGGACCACCAGTCAAGATTCACAGCAAGTTCTACCTTCTCCAGAGCATTTCTCCTGGAAAAAAGAGGACGGTGTGTGGGTCCCAAAGTGGATAACAATCCTGGAAGTTTCCAAGGCCTGTAGCGAGTTGATCAAGTGTTGCTGCAAAGGGTCATGTAATCGTTGCAAGTGTGCAAAAGCAAAGCTTACATGTACCCCACTTTGCAAATGTAAATGCAATGTAAATGTTTGACTTCATTTCAGGCACCAAAGGTATCATTATCTAGCCATCCTCACGACCTAATAGACTTGACTAGTTGGTACCGCGCTGCACCCCCTGTGATCAAACAATACGGAACCCCTTCTGAGATAATTTTGTGTGAAATCATACCATCATGTACAACGTTTAGAACTTCTTGGTCTTTAAAAAACTGAGTTGACCCTCCCCTCCCCCCCTTTGGAGCTGTAGTGCATCCCCCTGAACAGGAATCATGCATCAACTTTTTTTAAATCACTTCTTATTTAATTTATTATAGTTCTATCGAATTTGGTTCACTTTGATCGATAAAAACTCATTTTTCAATTTTTAAGCTGATTTGACCCCTCCCCTCCCCCCTTTGGAGCTGTAGTGCATCCCCCTGAACAGGAATCATGCATCAACTTTTTTTAAATCACTTCTTATTTAATTTATTATAGTTCTATCGAATTTGGTTCACTTTGATCGATAAAAACTCATTTTTCAATTTTTAAGCTGATTTGATCCCTCCCCTCCCCCCTTTGGAGCTGTAGTGCATCCCCCTGAACAGGAATCATACAGCATCTGTTTTTTAAATCACTTCTTATTTAATGTATTGTAGTTCTATCGAATTTGGTTCACTTTGATCGATAAAAACTCATTTTTCAATTTTTAAGCTGATTTGACCCCTCCCCTCCCCCCTTTTGAGCTGTAGTGCACCCCCCTGAGCTCGGATCACTGGGCACCCCTTCTGGAATTGTTTCTGACATCAAAACGGAGCTCTGTGCCAAATTTGGTGCTTTTGTCACTTCTGTCACGATCCGGCCAAAATTACTGCTTAAGAGACCCCACTATTGTGTCTGTATTCCTTGATGCATTCATTCAGTGTTATTTATATGTGTAGGAAGGCACAATACCTGGATGGGATGCTTATTCTCCTGGTTGGTACTACAGTCCGTCAACAATTCAGAGGAACATATTAATAAAGTCATATATGTGATAAGAAATCATCATAATAACTATGACAAACAACACATGTCATATGAAAACATCTTAAAGCCAAGTTAAACGATGTATAATCTCAATATTCTACAAATAGATAACCGATGCATAATAGAGGGATTTCATGGCAACCATGTTTGTGGGCAAGTATAAAAGTAGGTTTTTGAATGACAAAGGATTTAATTTCCCTTGAGAGAAAAACTCAATTGTTTTGACCAAAACATGGCTGCCATGAAATCCCTATATTTCAATATTCTACTAATTGATAATAAATGTAACCAACGTTTAGTGTAGATACTGAATGGGATCGGTGCAGGTTCTGAATCGTAGAACATAGAAGATAATATCGCAAAGATACCTGGGAAAGCATTAAATTAGTCAAATAATATCGTATATTTGTAATGCATTTCCTGAATATTTGTAGTTTCAAATCAGAGAGAGTATTTATTTGGATAAAATTTCATGTGTTTTCATTTTAGTGTAGATATAAACGATAGGTAATTTAATATAAAGTAATTTGTAACACCATAAAAATGTTGACTTAAAGTTAGTGCAAGTCAATGTTTTTTACGGGGTTAGACATTTCTTTATATATTACTTTTTGTCTTGTTATACCGACAAACATGAATAAAAAACGACTGGCACACTTTGATTTTTGAACCGTTAAAATATTAATTGAGAATGAAGACAAACGCGAGGATACAACGTTTCGACATCATCTAGATGTCATTATCAAGTAGTTTAATTCAAGAATGTACAAAGTACGTATTTATAGGTACGCAAATGAATAAATTACAATTTTAAAGAATACAAAAATATTGATAACAATAGAAGGAAAAAATACGTACTTTGTACATTCTTGCATTAAACTACTTGATAATGACATCTAGATGATGTCGAAACGTTGTATCCTCGCGTTTGTCTTCATTCTCAATTTTATAACAAAGTCTAAACTTATTAAAATATTAATATTTATGAAATACTTAACATATATAGAACGCGCATTGTGATTGGTCGAGAGGCGTGTTTACAGGGCAGCAAGGTGAATGCTAGAGCTTTTCTTAATGCGTTTTACAAAAAATCTAAAGCACTAAATCAGAGATAAAAAAAGCGATATGAACACGGAAAGCGTTTTATATTTGTTAAATATATTTTCCAAGTTATTTTTATATTTCTGAATCTCATAATTTTTGTACAGCCTCCTCCTCAGGCATCTCTTAGGCAGAAAAAAAAGAAGAAAAAGAAAAAATCACATCTCGGGCTTCCTGCGGCATATGGCAAAAAAAGACTTTCAACACAGGAACCCCAAAATCACGAAACTCACTCTTGGACTCAGGAGTTTCCTGCGGACGAGGCTAATTGTTGTATATAAGTTTAACTTTTGCATATTCAAAATTAAAGGAACCGAAGTTTAAACTTGAAGCAATAACATATACAAACAACAAAACATGATTTTTTTTCTTTTTCCTTTTATTTTGAGCCAAGTCAGTTAATTTTTGAAGTTTTTCTTCGTAGAACGCTCAATTTTAAAAAAAATAAAAAAAGTTATTTTGTACCATATTTTGTCCAAAAAACTACTATTTTCATTGAATTGAGGTTTTTACGTTTTGTGTTTACTTTATTTACTTATATATTTAGGTTAACATCTAAAATACATACAAAGCTAAATTATCATGTTAATTGCTATATCGAATAAAAAATTAATGACTTCACTATGAATACAGAACTCATTTACATCTTTAAAAACTTGGCAACTCTATAGGAAGTTCTTCATCAAAACATCAAAAAGCGAACTTAATGATTGTCAGACCTTTCAAGAGCTACTTTCAAAAACTCCAAATACTCAACCAGCTTTTTACGCTAATTTGTTACTGAAAAGGTTTACTTAATTCAAAGTTATTATTAATTTTCGGATTTCGATAAACCTAGTACAATGTGAACGTATTTTTCTTGGGATGAAATGGTTTGTAGAAGGTCAAGCTAAATTGATGAGATAATTTCATATACACCGTTAATTGGAGAAAGCGTTAAAGCAAGCAAGGTATCGATCTTACATCAAGAGAATAAAGTCTTCAACTATCATTATCTTCAAGTCGAACATTCTGAGAAAAACTAAGTCTAAATGTGGCAGAAACGATAGTCCGAAACGTTTGTAAGTAATTGTTAATTTCTACCGTGTAAAAGTGGCCATTTCCCGGCCCTCGTGTGTTACGGCATATTATGTTTTTCACGAAATCGTACCTCATTGTGTACTGATCTTGTAACTTGAGTTAGAAAGTCAACGTTTGAAGCCTTGAAAAATTTCAAGTAAAAATGGAAGGTTAGTAATTAATATAAACAATTCAAGCTATAACTATCGGCTATAATTATGAACAGATTATTGTAGAATTGAATTTGGAGTTTATCAACAAATAAACATTGCAAGCAACATTTTACTAGATGGAGAATTGAAGCTGTAACTTTGTCTGAATCAATTCGCTTCATTTGGTGAATTAACTTGGGATCTAAATAATTTATTCAAAGACTTCAGAATCTCTACAAGACAGAACGGACCACCCTACAAAGAGTAAATTCAATCTCTCTGGATATATTTTTTACGGGTCAATATCTGTTCTAACCAATTATCATTATCATAAATCGAAAAAATGTGCTGTTTCTCGTCCATCAAAAACTGGGAAGTCACCGCTAAAGCTGGCCAAATGGACAAATATTACTTCATTCGAATACAAAAGCATTTTGGTTGTTCTTCTCCGTTTGACCTTTACGTAAACAACCAACCTATTTCAAAACAACTACCACTGAAAAATTACTCGCCGTTTTATCGACTTCGAGGACAATTCGGCTGGGAACAAGATAACAACAATTTTCTCCTTGTTCGAGATTCATTACTCTTTGCGGCCTTTTCGCAGAAATACAGATTATTTGTCAACAAGTTTGATACTGAGAGTGGCCTTGAGTTTTCCGAGTTTTGGAAACATAGAGGCTGGCAGCATTTATTTGTAGGAGTTGGTTTGATAACTTTATGTGTTGGTTTAAGCCTTATTGTTAGCCATGTTGGACAAAGTTCGTTTCTCCTCTGGATGGATATAGTACTAGCAGTCTTGGCTGTCGTTTTCATGTTGTTTGGAGTGTTTTTAATCATGTACAAACACAACAGATCTGGGGATATTTACATTGTTGGAAACTCCGAGATAAACGAAGGATTTGAACACGAAGTGGGAAATCACAATATTGCGGAAGCAACTGCTACTAGCAACTGTTGATGTTGATTCGAAAACAATGGTCTACAGAAAGTCGCAAAGTGGGCCTTTTATCACTGTAAATCTAGGTTTGTTTCCCGGCCTGGCCGAGCGACAAGTAAATAGCGTTTGTTTGATGTGTTGTTCTCTTTCGTGCCACAAGGATTTTTTAAATGTAACTAGACGCTCTAGGAGCGTGAAGTCGGGCTAGTCATAAAATCAACACAGAAGGCTAAACAATTCTACTTTGGGCTTTCTGTGTTCGTTCCCAAAGCATCATGGGGGATATACGCGACATGACAGATATTAGATAGATAGATTGACTAAAAGGTAAACCTAGAGTCGGGCCTTCTAGCCCGACTAATAAGATGAAAATCAACATGTGAGCAGATTATGTTGTAAATATAGTGGTAGTGAGTGTGAGTGAACCTCACGGAAGAGCCCCGACGGAAAGTCATGGTTGTAAAATATGTAAAATATTAAAAAAAAAAATCATTTGAAAACCGAAGTGAGTTATTGGAAGAAGCTAGAAAATGTCGTTTGTGATCTAAATGGCGCTTTCCATTCAACAACAAATTAACGGTTTGACTTTCATAAACTTCAATAATAATATGGTATTAATTGTTACAAGTAAGAACTAAAAAAACCGAAATTTTTCGATATAGAGAACAATCTGGAGAGAGAGATAAAATTATTGTTATGGTGATTCAAGGTAATTCGTAGGCAAACTTTTATCAAGAATTAAAAAACTTGAGCCGTCGATAAAAAAGTACAACTTCATGTAAACAAAAATGGCGGAAAAAATGGCGGACCAAAATGAGCGGGAAAATAAATGGCAAGCGCGTCCACCAACAGAAAAGGGCGGGAAAATAAATGCTACACGCGTCAAACTGGTAAAACCAACGAAAAAAGCGGGAAAATAAATGTCATTGGCGAGCAGATTGAGATGTTAAAAAAGTGATTTATTTTATTTTATAAATATATCCCAGCCGTCATTTCGGTCTAAGTGAATTACGACCTTCATCAAGACAACCTTTTTGAAATATTATGTATGTTAAACTTCTCCAAAGTTGGTGTGTCCGGTTGCCATGGCGTGTTCTTGTGCTTCAGCCTGACCGGTCAAACTGGTATTACAGGCTATACAACGTAGAGTAAACTTTGAAACATTGGTGAAGTTACGGTTCTGTAAAATAATAATGATTGGAATGATGATGATGATGATGACGATGATGATGATGATGATTATTATTATGATTATGATTATGATTATGATTATGGTTATGATTATGATTATGATTATGATTATGATTATGATGGTGGTGATTATGATGGTTATGATGGTTGTGAAGACGCTGATGATGACAATAAATTGGTGGTGATGATAATTGTAATAGTGATGATGATGAGAATGATGAGAATGATTGTAATGATGATGATGATGGTCATGACAGGAATAGTCATGTTGACGATAATGATGTTGATGAGAATATTGATAATTTAATAACCTTTATCACCATCATCATTAATCACCACCACCATTATCATCATAACCATCATCACCATCATCATTGCCATTATCACAACCACTACCACCATTATCATATAATCATCAGTACTATCATCATCATCATCATTGCTGTTATGATTTCATCATCATTAGCTGTACATAGTGTTTGCCATGAAACAAAATGCATCCCCATATCATCATTACCAAGAAGACTTACTTTTTTCGCCTCTGCAGCGAGCTTCAATGCTTGAATCAGTCTTGTCTCGTCTGAACAAGGAAAAACTGTCTGTAGAGGGAGGGGGTCGGGAGGGTTGTGCACCCCAATAGGATCATAGTGGATTCCATCATATATTAAGAAAACGCGATTTTTATATTTCCCATCCTCACCTATAGAAAATAAATGCAATGTTATGATGACGAAAAGAACTAGATGACGATTGTACTAATGATGATGATGATGGAAGTATTGATGATGATGATGATGATGATGATTTTAATGGTGATTGTGATAAAAGTTAATGGTGGTGGTGATGATGATTATATTAATGATGTTGATAATTGTAGTGGTGATGGTGGTGGTGGTGATGGTGGTGATGGTGGTGGTGGTGATTGTGGTGGTGGTGATGATAATGTTTATGATGATGATAGTATTGATGTTGGTGGTGATGATAATGATGATAGGGATGATTGTGATAATGGTAGCGATGGTGATGAGACTACTAATGATGATGATAAGGATGATGATGATGGTACTGATGATACAGGGTAATGGTAAAAATGATGATGACGATGAAGATGATGGTGATGATGGTAATGGTGATACAGGGTAATGATAGCTATGATGATGATGAAAATGATGATGATGATGAAGTTGATGGTGATGATGGTAATGATGATACAGGATAATGGTAACAATGATGATGGTGGTGATGTTTGTGGATTAGTATTTGTAGCTGTACTCACCAAAACGATCAATTCTCTCTGTTTTTGTGTCCACTACAGCTATTTCAACCTCGTAATATTTACTTAATATTGAAAATTCAATGGCACCTGATGGTGGTGAAAGTAAATATTAGGATTTATTACATATATTATATACACCTAAATTGCAAGAATGTTGTCATATGAAAAAGGAACATTTGTAATTTAGTAACAAAGGAATATCAGGAATAACAAAAGAAAGAGTTCAGTTTGAGTGATCAATTCCTCTCACACTGAATTACGAAAGTCAGGACAACGTTCTTGCAATTAGGTGTACATGACACAGGTGAAAAACGCACTGCGCACACTCAGAAATTGGTCGTGTTTACAATAAAATCATTGGACATTTACTGGCGTTTGGTAAATCTTACAAGTTAATAAAGTTTGTGGAAAGTTAGTGTTTATATTTCCCTAACACATTACATTAGTTGTTTTCTTTCCCTTGTCAAATAAGGCAAGAGAAATTCGCTTAATACATAACCACACGAAAACACGAAACCCTTCAGTTAGTCTTGTGTTTTGCTTACACATGCGCTGTGCATTTTTCACTAGTAAATTATAGTAAGAGTTAGGTTAAATGGATGCACAATAGATGAAAGGTGTTGCTATGGATACAACACCTGTTATTACATAGCTGTGGTAGTAAATTATAGTAAGAGTTAGGTTAAATGGATGCAAAATTGATGAATGGTGTTGCCATGGATACATCACCTGTTATTACATAGCTGTGGTAGTTAATTATAGTAAGAGTTAGGTTAAATGGATGCAAAATTGATGAATGGTGTTGCTATGGATACATCACCTGTTATTACATAGCTGTGGTAGCAAATTATAGTAAGAGTTAGGTTAAATGGATGCACAATAGATGAATGGTGTTGCTATGGTAACAATGTTTAATGACTACAAGTACGGCTACTATCGCCATCATAAACATTATCATCATTATCATCATCACCGTACCATCATCACTGCCATCATCACCATCATCACCACCATCACACATCGTCCCCGTCCTCATCACCATCTTCACAACGACCATCGTAATCATCATAGTTATCATCATAATCATCATCACCATCATTATTATTATCACCATCATCATAATTATCATCATATTCATAATCCAACCATCATTATAATCATCACAACCATTATAATAATCATCATCGCCATCATCATTATTATCGCGATCATCACAATCATCATAATCATTACCATCATAATCATCATCATCATTATTATCGCCATCATCACCATCATCATAATCATCACCATCATCATAATCATCACCATCATAATAATCATCATCATTATTATCGCCATCATCACCATCATTATTATCATCATCATTATTATCGCCATCATCACCACCATCATAATCATTACCATCATAATAATAATAATCATCATTATTATCGCCATCATCACAGTCATCATAATCATCACGATCATAATAATAATCATCATCATTATTATCGCCATCATCACCATCATCGCCATCATCACCATCATCGCCATCATCACCATCATCGCCATCATCACCATCATAATAATCATCACCATCATAATAATCATCACCATCATAATAATCATCATCATTATTATCGCCATCATCACCATCATTATTATCATCATCATTATTATCGCCATCATCATAATCATCAACATCATAATAATCATCATCATTATTTACGCCATCACCATCATTATAATAATCATCATCATTATTATCCCCATCATCACCATCATCATAATCATCACCATTATCATAATCATCACCATCATAATAATCATCATCATTATTATCGCCATCATCACCATCATTATTATCATCATCATTATTATCGCCATCATCACCACCATCATAATCATTACCATCATAATAATAATAATCATCATTATTATCGCCATCATCACAGTCATCATAATCATCACGATCATAATAATAATCATCATCATTATTATCGCCATCATCACCATCATCGCCATCATCACCATCATAATAATCATCACCATCATAATAATCATCACCATCATAATAATCATCACCATCATAATAATCACCATCATTATTATCGCCATCATCACCATCATTATTATCATCATCATTATTATCGCCATCATCATAATCATCAACATCATAATAATCATCATCATTATTTACGCCATCACCATCATTATAATAATCATCATCATTATTATCCCCATCATCACCATCATCATAATCATCACCATCATCATCACCATCATCATCATCATCATCATCATTAGTATCGCCATCATCATCATTTTAAACTGCAACACACCTAATATAGCTGTCATTATAGTTGATAAACCACTATCCCACACATACCACCCATACCATATGATGATAACATACATGCATTTACTATTACGGTTTACAATTGAGGAGCCATTTTCAAAAGCGAGCACCAAGTCACCGAAGTGTGGTCTAGCTTAGAAGAAAATTGTCAACATGCTATGCTAATGTAATATCATATTAGACAAACTGGCTCACTTAAAACCTGCCAATGGTTTTTAAGGTCATAATATAGCAATATATATATAGCAACTCCGTGCTCACGTTTCAAGATGACACCCCCATTGTTAACCAGAACAGTATAGAAGTCTGTTTATACATTTCACTGATCATTCAGATATTCTATGTGCTCAACTCTCAATAGCTGATATTATAGTTATATGCAAATGTTTTCACACAATGGATACAAGTTTTGGCTCTCGGGGTGCTCTCGGGCAAAAACAAAAACATGGTCCAAAAGCCTCGACTTGAATTCATTGTTCAAAATAATTCGTATATAACCATAATAACAGCTATTCATGTGTTGATTTTAATACTTACCAAATCGTATCGAAATATTCATCTCCCAATAATTTAAGTCTTTCATTGCTACGAAAATTACATTTAATAATGTATCCTAGACTAAAAGCAAAAAAAAGTTTCATTTGAAAGTTCAAAACTGATGCAAATGCAGTGGTTAGACCTGCAGGTTAATGGTTAACGAATACCAGATCGCGAGCTACGTTTGTCTTTGACCTCATTTTGCCCGGGTTTAAACTAAGCAAATGTGGGTCTGTTTTATATCAAAGTGTTTGCTATCTCATATAGTTTTTAATTCCTTTTCTAGGTTTTTGATTGGTTCTTTTTATAGCTTTTTGTTGACGATTTTGTATGTGACGATGTGTTGAAATTTGAGGCCCGCCATACATCCCTTTGTACCAACTTATTATCAAAACTTGCAATTCGATCGCGATAGAAATTAGTCAAACAGACTCAAACAACAATAAACATGGGCAAGATATATTAGTATTTCATATTCCGTTTCTAGGTTTTTTCATACTTTTGAAATATATAGAAGAGTATTTTGAACAAATTGTGTTGAAAACGCTTAAAATTGCCTGTTTAGCCGTGGATTTAGTGGGGGCGTGAGGATCAAGTTGCGCTTCAATGAGACCTTTTGTTAACAGTGAGTTTCATATATTAATATTTCTACACTCGTTCCCAGTCCATTCCTCAATTTTACAGTGCGTATATAGTACAACCATCAATATTTGTTATAAAATACCACGTAATTCAAAAATCAGTGTGAATATCTCGATAAAAAATAAAATAGCTTGTAATTAAGCTCTATCGTATTGACTATTTGTCTGATCTGAAACAAAGAACAAAAGCGCCATCTTGAAAGGTAGCTTCAAAGCGAGGCGAACGTTGAGCTTGCAATGATAGAGACCTTTTAACACCTCATGCTAGGGCAATTATTCAAGTGACTCTATCATTGCAAGCTCAACGTTCGTCTAACTTCGATACAAAGGCCCGGTTACCTTTCATTGTGGCACAGAGAACTGTGAAGGAGACTGTTGGCGATGACAATAACATTCAATTAACTGATTACGAGAATACATCTAAACACGAAAAATAGAGGCGCTTACAATTACTATTTTCGCCAGGAACATGAAGTTATTGTTGAAATATATATATATATATATATCTAAACACGAATGGTCAAGGTGTTTACAACTTGTATTTTTGTCAAGAACATGTAGGATATTGTTGAGATATTATTGGAATACATCTAAACACGAACAATCAAGGTGTTTAGAATCATTATTATCGTCAGGAAAACACTGGTTATAAGTAACAGATTGTCTTTCTATTCAGTGTTGTTTCTAGTCAATGATGATATCATTTAAAAACACCTTGATTATAAATATATATTACCCACAATTCCTTTCCATATACGAGTGATATTTAGCATTGGACAAACGCTCTTTAAACTGGTGTACACCCTGAATAGTTTTCTAAAGAATTACGTTATGGTAAAAGTATGTAGTTTATCACGTGACGCAAATCCAACATCAATATTCAGTTTAATTTAGCGAAGAAGAACTTGGCGAAAACTTTGACTAGAATCAAATTTTATCGCTAGATTATGACCACTAAGGCTATTTCTAGATGTAAGCTGATCATCGAAATAATGATAGAAAGTCGATTTTGAGTAATAATTGATAAACAATTATTTTTTACAAATGGAAGCTAGCGAGTAAACTAGTATAGGCTGTGTACTAGGTGTTTGATATAAACGAAGGGTTCAAGCTCGAAACGTCAGTTACGTTAAGTCAACTTTTTTTAAAGGTGTTACAAATTTCATTATATTACCTAGTATATATTAATTAATATTTTTGACATTAAGTTTACTGAGACTCTCAGGTAGATTATTTGGTAGTTTTTGCATACCTAAGCTGTTTTGTGCTTCAAAGTGCAACTAATAGGAACGATTTTATTTGTAAAGATTGATTTGTAATCTTGTTTTGTTCATCGATCATAAATTAACAGGTGGAAATATACTATGAGAGAATGAAAACTTAGAAAAATATAGACATATTGAAATCAAATCTGTCTGAGCAAGGATCTAGTCGTTCAACGCCTGATTATTATTAACCTTTGGACTTTAATACATTATATGGATATCAAGGCCATCAGTTTCAGTAATTTATAAACTTATTATTTTAGATTATGTTTATTGAGATTCTTGAATTAAAGAAGTATCAAATTTGTGTTGAAAACTGGTAGATCTGGATTAATTTTGCTTCACATTTATGTTAAAGCCTTTTGAACTTTTTCCTAATTGCTTTTAGTTTCAAAAGTTGAAAGCGTTCCGTCTGCTTTGAAAAAATAGATCGCATCGAAAAACATCTACACCTGAAAATGTTTTCTAAAGAATTACGTTATGGTAAAAGTATGTATTAAATATTACATGAAGCAAAGCCAACACCCATATTTAGAAGTTTAGCAAAGTACGACACCACAGGTGGCAACTTGGCAAAACTTTGACTACAATCAAATTTCATCGCTAGATTATGACCACAAAAGGCTATTTCTAGATGAAAGCTGACTCTGGTTAAGGTATGTTTTGTATTCACAACGAAATATCTAGAAAGGGCCAGACAACTTTGAGTAATAATTTATGTAAAAAGTCGACTTTGAGTAGTAATTTATAAACTTATTTCGTACGTTTACGTCAAGTTTACTGAAATTCTGGAATTAAGGAAGTCTCAAATTTGTGTACAAAGCTGATTAATCTCGACTAATTCGGCTTTACATCTATTTTCAATATTTTTGAACTTTTTCCTTATTTTCTTTAGTTTCAAAAGTTGAAAATGTTTCGAATTCCTATGAAAAAAGAAAAATAAAACTACTCACTCATGAAAAACAACTTATCCGGATGAAAAAATTGTTTATTTTGTGGTTTATAGTGATTTCCCCATTGCTGAATATAAACATTTCATTTAGATACATTTATTGGAACACTTTTATCATTAGACTTAGAAAAAAATAATTGTTTTTAGCTTTTAGGCGGTAGTTCCAGCGAATTGTGTTTGTTGTCTCACGAAAATTGATTCTTTGATACTCCATGCCCGATTGTAAAAGAAAATTAGTTTTAATGTAGAAAATAGGAAAAATTTTGTGAAGTAATAGATTCTAGATTCAGAAAGCTTTGGTAGTTTTTGTATAGCTAAGCTTTTTTGTGCTTCAAAGTGCAACTAATAGGAACAATTTTATTTGTAAAGATTGAATTGTAATCTTGTTTTGTTCATCGATCATGAACAGGTGGAAATATGCTATGAGAGAATGAAAATATACTCAGCATTAACTATGAAAAGAAAAATATAGGCAGTTTTGAATTTACATATTGAAATCAAATCCGTTTGAGCGAAGATCCAGTCGTTCAACGCCTGATTATTACTAACCTTGTACTTTAATACATTATATGGATATCAAAGCCAGTGGTTTCAGCATTTAATAAGGATTAATATACAAATTAGGTAATACCTAATAGCGGAGCTCCCAGTTTAATTTTTCTTACAACATCAATATGTGCATGTAAATACCACTTATTAGATATTTTCTTGGGTATTACGGGCTGATATTTTACGAGTTGCTTACGTATTTTGCCGGGCAATAATGACATTGAGTGGGTATTAGTCTATGAAAGAGTGTATAGCTTAACAAATAAGTTTAGATTAAGAGAATTCCAATATAAGATACTGAATAACTGTTTATTCTTAAACATGAAGTTATATAAATTTAAAATAGTGGACTCGCCTTTATGCACATTTTGTAAAACATCCAACGAATCTATGGAACATTTTTTTGTCGAATGTGTAAAATCAAAGGACCTATACATTAACATTAACCAATGTCTAAGCAGCACAAATGTAAAGTTAATACCAGAGCTAAGTTTTAAAAATGTTCTCATTAATAGGGAGTTCTGAAGACACTATGGAAGGTTTCTTATTTTTACTATACAAATATGTACTTTATAATTGCAAACAAAAACAGTTACTTCCTGTCATTAAATATTATCAAATAAATCTAATAGACTATGAAAAAATCGAATACATCATTGCAAAAAATAACAAGCTATACACTCATTTGAAAAAATAAGAGAAAATCCAAAGCTTTATTCATAATTTAGTCAATATAATTTAATAATGAATTAGCCAAAAAACGTTATATTTTATTTATGTACTTTTTCAGTCTTTTGTAATTGTGTTTATGTAAATGTATAAAAAAACTATCAAAAAATCAATAAAATATATAAAAAAAACTGTTAACTGTTTATTGTAATTTCTATAGCATCTTTAATCGAAAAATATAACTTTTCGAAGATTCAGCGCGCGGAAAAAGAATCAAAACAAAGCCCTGGAAAAGCCAGTAAAATGTAAGATATTTCTCGCTCTCTTTTTGATTGACATAATGTCAAAAACCTCATTGGTTATCGATGTAGATGACGCCATCATGTAACGCAACGCACAACAGGAAAGTTTGTCATTTACACGAGGGGCGGATATTTCTCATTGAAAACAGTCCCATAAAAGCATGTTAATGGACAATTCATGAATGGAAATTGATTTAATGTAAGTAAAAAATTGTGATAAATCTCACTGCCTTTTCTTAGGTTGGTTATCGTTTTCATTCTATGCACTTTTTCATCTTTTTCTCAAATTTTCAACTGTCACTTCAGTCAATTGTTTTGTTCAGACAAAAAAGTGTTCAGAAATGTTTTTGATGGAAAATACCATTCCCAAACGATAGTGTGAATAGCCTTATTATTATCCCTTTTATTTTTAAGTCATTAAGCTTATTTTGCTTTTGATAACGCCTTGAAAAAGTGCTGTGGCTGAACAGTCGTTTTAAGGCCGCTTTTTACCTTCTTTTATTTTCCAAAGTTAGTTAGGATTCCGGATAGAAAAGGTTAAACCTTTTCATTGTATTAGATTTACTAAAAAGTAGTCATGGCAAATCTTCAAAACAAAACAAAAAGTTCTTTTGAAATGGAATTAAAAGCCTCAAGAATTATAAGTTCTACCAACACAACTGATCGATTTGAAAAGACAAGGATTTTAAAAGAAGGTATTTTATTATGAAAAACTTTGTGTAAAACATCATTTTGTTCTGTAAAAAAAAAACTTTAACGACTTTGAAGTAAAAACTACTAAAAATGCTCGTTTCGTAAGCATAAAATAGTCAATATTGCTCAATAAAAAGAAGTTTTCAACCAATTTTAAATTATGTTTGTATTTCGATTCATCTTTGATGTTTTCCGTTGATGAGGTTAAAGTACATATAATAAACAACTTTTTCAATCGAAAAAAAGCTACGAAAAGTACAATTTACACATGCACAAAGGATTTTAAACCTTTTCTCTTTTGTTTCTATAATAAAACAGAGCACAGATTTTTCCTTTTTGAACCTTAATTATATTAAATAAGTTTTTAGGTGTTTTTTTTTTTTTTTCACGCTCGTTATATCAAACAGTTTTTCAGTATTAAAATAAGCTTACTGTCTCTCAAAAACTTCAAACAAAAATTAAAATTGAACTTACTTTATCGGTGATTGTATTTTCCTGAGGTTTTCTACTCTTCAATGACGTCGCCATTGATCATATTTTGACGAATAAATGTATGTACTTGAATTTTGATTGAAAAAACATTGTTCATAGTTTAACTGCCAAGCTTGAAAATCCTTCAATAAACTGTGCTAGGACAGTTTTCATATCAAACAAAGTCGCTTCTTTATCATTTTTTTTTAAAATTGCTGTAGTCTTTTAATATTCTTCCACGGAGGTATCTAGAAAAATACGTTTTCTTGATCTTTTGGAATCATTAGATATCAGTCTTTTGCTTTTCTTTAGTATAATTTCTTCGTTTTTGTGTCCTTTAAGTTTATGTTCTTCTTCGGTCAAAACTCTCTTTATGTTCCTCGAAATTCATCTTTCTCCGTTGATATTTTGTATTAATGAAAGCCCTGTTTTCTTCCGAAACGTTCGTTCTCGAAACCCTTTTTCTTTGGCCTTCATTTTCTCTGTTTTTTCGTCTGACAAGTTTCGTCTACAATCTCGCTTTCTTTCTTTCTCTTTCAAACCTGCGCTGTTCTTCATTGAAACTCCTTCGCCGTTCTCTTTCTCTTTCTTGTCTTCTTGTCTTTCCCTCTTCTGTTAACTGTCTTTTCCCTTATTAATTTCGTTTTCTTTTTCTTTTGGCATTTTTTTAAATTGAAGAAAGCTTAAGTAAAAGCGATAAAAAAGTTGATAAAACGTCGATAAAAGCGAGAAAAAACGTTTTCTCAGGGAAGCATATTTTGACGCGCGCGCCCTCCCGCCATAAATAAGTAGCCAATCAGAATCGCGATTTACACGGACGGACGGACAGAATAGGAATTCCTGTGTCGGTCGACAAAAAATCAACTAGATGGGTTACCATTTTTTCTTAAGTATGGTGCTCCGCTCGCGCGGGCCTTCGGTCCGCGCAGAGCTCCGCTATTATTTTTACTTTATTTTTACTGAGATTCTTGAATTAAACAAGTCTCAAATTGGTGTTAAAAAAACTTATAGATCTGGATTAATTCTGCTTCACATTTATGTTAAAGCTTTTTTCTTAGTTCTCTTTATTTTCAAAAGTTGAGAGCGTTCCGTCTGCTTTGAAAAAATAAATGGCATCGAAAAAATCTACTCCTGAAAATGTTTTCTAAAGAATTACGTTATGGTAAAAGTATGTATTATATATTACATGAAGCAAAGCCAAAACCCATATTCGGAAGTTTAGCAAAGTAGGACACCACAGGTGGCAACTTGACGAAAACTTTGACTACAATCAAATTTCATCGCTAGATTATGACCACAAAAGGCTATTTCTAGATGTAAGCTGACTCTGGTTAAGGTATGTTTGATATTCACATCGAAATATGTAGAAAGACGACTTTGATTAATAATTCAAGTAAAAAGTCGATTTTGAGTAGTAATTTATAAACTTATTTCGTTTAAGTCAAGTTTACTGAGATTCTGGAATTAAGGAAGTCTCAAATAAAACTACTCACTCATGAAAAACAACTTATCCTGATCAAAAATTCATTTATTTTGTGGTTTATAGTGATTTCCCCATTGCTGAGTATAAACATTTCATTTAGATACATTTATTGAAACACTTTTATCATTAGCCTTAAAAAAATGATTGTTCTTAGCTTTTAGGCGGTAGTTCCAGCGAATTGTGTTTGTTGTCTCACGAAAATTGCTTCTTTGTTACTCCATGCCCGATTGTAAAAACAAATTAGGTTTAATGTAGAAAATAGGAAAAATTTTGTGAAGTAAAAGATTCTAGATTCAGAAAGGTTTGGTAGTTGTTGTATAACTAAGCTTTTTTGTGCTTCAAAGTGCAACCAATAGAAACAATTTTATTTGTAAAGATTGAATTGTAATCTTGTTTTGTTCATCGATCATGAACAGGTGGAAATATGCTATGAGAGAATGAAAACTTACTCATCATTGGCTGTGAAAAGAAAAATATAGACAGTTTTTAATTTACATATTGAAATCAAATCCGTCTGAGCAAGGACCAGTCCTTCAACGCCTGATTATTACTAACCTTGTACTTTAATACATTATAAGGATGTCAAGGCCATTGGTTTCAGTAATTTATAAACTTATAGTTATTTTACATTATGTTTACTGAGATTCTTGAATTAAAGAAGTCTCAAATTTGTA
Organism: Metridium senile; assembly: GCA_949775045.1. NCBI lineage: Eukaryota > Metazoa > Cnidaria > Anthozoa > Actiniaria > Metridiidae > Metridium > Metridium senile. The sequence goes on from OX459104.1 coordinate 7,629,485, forward strand.
AAGAAAACTGGTAGATCTGGATTATTTCTGTTTCACATTTATGTTAAAGCTTTTTGAACTTTTTAATTATTTTCTTTAGTTTCAAAAGTTGAAAGCGTTCCGTCTACTTTGAAAAAATAAATCGCATCGAAAAAATCTACTCCTGAAAATGTTTTCTAAAGAATTACGTTATGGTAAAAGTAGGTATTATATATTACGTGAAGGAAAGCCAACACCCATATTCAGAAGTTTAGCAAAGTAGGACACCACATGTGGCAACTTGGCCAAATCTTTGGCTAGAATCAAATTTTATCGCTAGATTTTGAACACAAAAAGCTATTTCACATTGCAGGCTGACTCGAGTTAAGGTATCTTTGATATTTAGATAGAAATATGTAAGCTGTGAGTTTATTTTAAGTATTAACATACAAAGTTTTTATGTTTAGACACAGGCAGTCAAACCATTGTATATGAGGATTTTTCTTTATGAAAATAAAGTTATTTTTAACCGCGCGCCGAGCACGATATTGAAAAAAGTATGTTTGTTAAGATTGAGCGCGCGGGTGGGATTCCTGTGATGTATTTGTTTCAATCACGCGCGGATGGGATTCTTGTAGCTTTTTGAGGCTACTGTCCTCCGTATATGGAGGCGTAGCCTTATTGCTGTCGTGCATGTAAGATAGCAAGCAAGACCATAACACCACAGGAAACCCGAAAATACCAATTTCGTCACGTGATCGACGCATGGTGTGACTGTAATTTCGAGAATTCGAAAGAGTGGCCAGCTTTGAACGATCGAAGCGTTTATATTTTGGCTGCTACTTCATATCTGTCTGAAGAAAAATAAGTTTTAATGTGTATTTGTTCTATTCATGAAGTTTTTTAGGTTTAATGAGACGTTTAAAACAGTGAGAAGGATGATTTGTTTTGACAACAAAAGCATGGCATTAGCCCGACATTAGTCATGACATACCGATAGAAGTTCGATTTTTGGCATTTTTAAGGTCAGATCAACATATGTCAGGTCAAGAATCTCACATTTTGCTGTTTGTTTGTCACTCTTCAAAATACTAAATGAGTTTTATTCTAAGAAAGAGCTTTTGACAAATATTTTCGTATAGTAAAATTGGTGCGAATAGCCGCCGAAACAACATTCGCTACATTAAAACGTAATGAAAGGTGCACATAAATATTGTACAATATTACCGGGAATATTGCTCTGCTCTGCTCTACAATAAATAAGCTTCGACAACTGGCAGTTTTATTATTGTTCTGCAAATTTGGACGCGACTGCACAAATACATTTTGTTCTCTAAGGGGCTGTTTATATGAAAGCGAGTTGTCCCTGCTAGCCGTTTTGTATTCCATGCCCAGTGGACTCAAAACAATAGAGTTATCCCGCTTAGCAGGGACAACTCGCCTTCATATAAACAGCCACTTAGACTTCCTGCCGATTCATTTCTATCTCTTCTTCAGATCGAACATTATTTTTGCACATTGTTCAGTTTATATATTATCTGTTTCAAGCAGTAGCCTCATGCAGTCTTAGACTGCCTATTTTTTAACAAAGTCGCGCGGTGTCGAATAGGGAGGTATTTTGACAAGATACTACTTTCATCGTTTTTTTGTCGTGCGAACGATTCCGCACGAAGGAAAAGTTGCTTGCAAAAAAACACAGGAATCCCATCCGCGCGCATTCAAACAAATACACCACAGGAACCCCACTCGCTCGCTCAATATGTATGGCGCTATTATTGAGATATTTTGAGGCTACATCTAAACAAGAATTATCAAGGTGTTCACATTCATTATTTTTGTCAAATATATCGATATAAAGGTTATTATTGAGATATTATGTGCACACATCTAAACTGACACGAATAATTCAGGTATTTAAAATCATTCTCGTCAGGAAAATTCGGGTAATTGTTAACAGATTCTCTTTTTATTAATTTTCTAATCGACGATGATATCACTCAATAACAACTTGATTATTATTATATTAATAATATACATAAAAAAATACTCGAATTTGATTGGCTTAGAGCAGTGCAGTTCAAGTGTAACACAGTGCAGAAAAGTGTAACACAGTGCAAAAAAGTGTAACAAGTGCAAATTACAAACCAAATTTTTGCTTGTGATTATTTTAACCAATCAGATGAAAGATTATGATGGCGAACAATTTGCGGAAAATTTGAAGCAAAGTTGACATCCGAGAGGGAAAAATGGCAGCCATTTTGAATGAAAAAAGATTTTGTACTTCTTCGGATTTTGTCATTGAAGAATTAAAAAATGGCTCAAAAAACGAAAATACTAGTAGGAGTACCTCGTTCTGGCTCAGTGTATATAAGAAATGGTGTGAAGAGAGGAATATAACGACGTCAATAGAGGAAAGTGAGCCATCCGACTTAAACAAGAAACTAGAGCAATTCTATACTGAGGTAATGTTTTTAATTTTTTCATGTATATTATTAATAAGTAATCAAGGACAATTCGCAATCGTGTGTTTTTCAAAGAGCTCAAATTGCACTCGACCGAGTACGGTCTTGTTTGTACTCTTTGAAAAACACACTCGTGCGAATTATTCCCAAATTGCACTCGAAACCATATGATTACCTGTACATATATTACAATGCGATTCGAAAAACGTTTGGCACCTAGAAATATTTTAGAAATCGTTTATTGTTCGTTGATCAACTCACAATTTTAAACAACTCTAACTACACAAAGTTTATCATACTACACATCAGTCAAACATCTTGCGGTTATATAGTTGTTTCTGAGTTGTTCAACAAACAATAAACAATTTCTAAAATATTTTTAGGTGCCCACGGTTTTTTGATTCGCACTGTAAGTGTATGGCTATTGTATTTAAATAAAACCCCTAGGTTTATTATATAATTCAGGTTCCTCGCACCGTTCTCTGACCTTCTCAACTGCTGTACGACTGGCCGTCCCCTGCGGTTTTCCTCTTTGCACTCTATAATCACTTACGTTTTTATTCCGAAACATAGCTTAACTCTCCCTGCAACTATGATCTGAAAAATCTAACTGATAACATGTAGCACTACAGTATTATAACGTTGGTCTGACCTTTATCTACACTAAATACATTTCTGATGTTTACGAGTTATAATTTACTAATTTCTTAGTGTTATAAACTATTATCTGCCAGGTCTAGTATGTAAAGAACATTTATCATTTCATAGTTTATAAACTGTTATGTGCAAGGTTAAAAGCAACCTTATGTTTGTAAAATGTCCTATCAAAAACTTTTAATAATAATGTAAATCTTTTATTTATAGTCTCACATGTTTATTTTCACACCCCGCTGTAATGGAACGTCACATTGAAAAGTAGCCTTTTGTTAACTCAATTGAAATCATCACTACATGATTTACAAATTTATTTAATTAACAATTGATATTAATTGCATAAATACTAGAGCGTTTCTGTAGAATGTGTTTTCATATTTTGTTGGATTAATATATTTTTAAAATAATATACAAATTAGGTAATACCTAATAGCGGAGCTCCCAGTTTATTTTTTTCTTATAACATCAATATGTGCATGTAAATACCACTTATTAGATATTTTCTTGGGTATAATATACGTGCTGATATTTTACGAGTTGCGTACTTTTAATCAGCAAGCAATGAGTAAAATGCCAGCCCGTAATACCCAAGAAAATATCTAATAAGGGATTTATTATACAACTTACTGTTTATTGTAATTTATATAGCATTTTTCATCGAAAAATATAACCTTTCGGAGATTCAGCGCGCGGAGAGAGAATCAAAACAAAGCCCTGGAAAAGCCAGTAAAATGTAAGATATTTCTCGCTCTCTTTTTGATTGACATAATGTCAAAAACCCCATTGGCTATCGATGTAGATGACGCCATCATGTAACGCAACGCACGAAAGAAAAGTTTGTCATTTACACGAGGGACGGAGATTTCTCATTGAAAAAAGTCCGATAAAAGCATGTTAATGGACAATTCATGAATGGAAATTGATTTAATGTAAGTAAAAATATTGTAATAAATTCCACTGCTTTTTCTTAGGTTGGTTATCGTTTTCATTCTATGCACTTTTGCATCTTTTTCTCAAATTTTCAACTGTTACTTCAGTCAATAGTTTTGTTCAGACAAAAAAGTGTTCAGAAATGTTTTTGATGGAAAATACGATTCCCAAACGAAAGTGTGAATAGCCTTATTATTATCCCTTTTATTTTTAAGTCATTAAGCTTATTTTGCTTTTGATAACGCCTTGAAAGTGCTTTGGCTGAACAGTCGTTTTACGGCCGCTTTTTACCTTCTTTTATTTTCCAAAGTTAAAAACAAATCGAGTTGAAGATTGAACTAATTTAGACTGCAAAACAGTCCCTACGTATTTTTACACGAAAACTACGACGAAACGAGTTGAAGATTGAACTAATTTTTGAGTTTTGTCTCTCAAAAACTTGAAACTAATGATAATCTTGAACCATGGATAATAAAAACACTTGAACTTACTTTATCGGTGATTATTTTCTTGAGGTTTTCTTTCTTCAATGACATTGATCATATTTTGACGAATAGATGTAAGCTTATGTACTTGAATTTTGATGGATTAAACATTGTTCATAGTTCAACTGCCAAGCTTGAAAATCCTTCAATAAACTGTGCCGAGAAGCAATTTGAAGACAGTTTTCATAACAAACAAGGTCGCTTCTTTATCAATTTGTTTTGAATTGCTGTAGTCTTTTAATATTCTTCCAAGAAGACAAATACGTTATCTTGATCTTTTGGAATCAGTCTTTTGCTTTTCTTTAGTATAATTTATCGTTTTTGTGTCCTTCAAGTTTATGTTCTTCTTCGGTCACAACTCTCTTTATGTTCTGCGAAGTTCATCTTTCTCCGTTGTTATTTTGAATTAATGAAAGCTCTGCTATTAGCAAGTAGTATTTTGTTGTTGTTTGTTTGCCTTTTTTAAGATAAAAGAAAACTTTGCTTTGTTGGTCTAGTGCTATTTGGCGCGCGCGTCACTTTTGTTCCCGCCGAAATGTAACAGCCAATCAGCATCGCGATGGGCGCGGACGTCGGACGTCGGACGTCGGACGTCGGACGTCGGACGTACGCTTGGGATACCTGTGTAAAAACCATCGAAAATAGACTCGATGCATTACCATTTTTTCTTAAGTATGGTGCTCCGCTCGCGCGGGCCTTCGGCCCGCGCGGGAGCTCCGCTAAAATTATTACAAAGATGTGTCTTCGTCGGTAGTTATTTTGCAAAGAAGAAGGTTTTTACAATTTTAATTTCGTCAAGAACATGGAGGTTATTATTGAGATATTTTAGGCATATATCTAAACATGAATAATCGTGGTATTTATAATCATTATTATAATCAAGAGCATGTAGGTTATTGTTGAGATATGGACATCTAAACACCACTAAATTGAGGTTTTTACAATCATTCTCAACAGGAAAATGAGGGTTAACTGTTTACAGATTCTCTTTTTTTTAGATTTTCTAATCGACCATGATATTATTCATAACAATTTGATTATTATTATATTTGTTATAACAATAATTCCTTATAAAGAGTAACGTCATGGTAAAAGTACGTAGTATTTCACGACGTGATGCAAAGCCAACACCCATATTCAGAAGTTTCGCGAAGTAGGACACTCCTTCAACAAAGGCTGCGAGGGAGACTACTGACACAAAATTTCACTAGAATCAAATTCTATCGCTATAAATCATAACCACAAAAGGCTATTTCACAATGCAAGCTGACTCTGGTTAAGGTATGTTTGAGATTTGTAATCTTTGAGTTTATTTCAGCCTGAACATACAAAACTATTATGTCTGTATGATCGTCGTAAACAACTTTCTAGTGGCTGCTATAAACATGTGAAATACGCTTTAGTTTACTGATTTAGCAACATTACTTTCTATTAATATTTCTTTTTTTACATAAGTTGTCCTCAAGATTTTGAGACACTACACGAATTATTTCATAATTTACTCTTTGATTCTTGTAACAATCTTAAAATTGTTCGTATACACCTATTTCAAAAAACGTTGTCAGAAGGAGATCTGAATCTGCAATCTGAGACCGAAATGAATTCAGGAAAATTGCTTACTGCAAAAACCAGGCAAGGCCCTATTTTTTTTTTTTTATGCGTAGCACCTTCAGATTTATATTTACCGTCGCCATATCCGAAGCCAGAAAGTGCACGTAATGAGAAAAAACTGCCGTACCCCACAATTCATTTCGGTCTCAGATTGCAGATTCAGATCTCCTTCTGACAACATTTTTTAAAATGGGTGTATATGGTTGAATGGTTCTTAAGAGCGAGTCTCCACAATTATCAAACATATCGCGGCAAACCTCAAAAAATAAAAATAGCTCAAAATGTGTCCATTGGTAGTCTATAGGGAGCTAATAACTGCTGTGGTGTTGGTTAAGCCAGGCGATTTTTATTTCGTGAAAAATCGAGGAAAATAGGATCCGGCCCCGAATATACAAAAAACGCGTCCAAACGTCGACGGTTTTGAGCGCCGTAGTGCAACTTCCCTACAACACCCACAAACACATTCTTACTATAGGCTGTTTGTGCATCTCTTCCTGGTGATTATCTATGATTTGGAGCAAAATTGGATTATTTGTGTTTTACCCAGGCTTCATTAACTGACCCCTATATTTCACATCGATATTTAATGGGTGATTTCAAACAATTGTTTCTACCATTGTCATTATTCTAAAATTAATAACAAAATAAAAAATTGTTGCTTAAGCACCGATCTTTGAGGATCTCAAGTGCTTTAAGGCCTGGGATTTTATGGCAGACCGAAAAATTTTAAAATTGCAATAATTTCACTTGTATTCGATGTACTAAAATATATTTTGGAACCCAAGTGACAATTAGGCTTCTTAACATTTTGCGCTGGAAATAATTATAATTTGGTGGTCACGTGACCAGCAAAGCGGTAAAACGGAAATTTGAAAATGGGGTTAATCTATTGCATTAATTTCAATCCTTTTTGTGTCTTAAAATGTTAAAGACATATTTATAAACATGTTCTGGCCCAGAATGGATGACTTCATTGAAACGGTAAAGAGAAAAATGCATATTTGTGGATACTTCGATTGGTCACGTGACCCTTTTTGGCAAATATCTCCTAAACAATCAATGATGGACAACCATTCTAGGCCAGGTTCGAAAGACATCTATAAAAGTAACCCAACAACATATAATGGAACAATCTGGCTGGTGACTCTATCTACCCCATTTTGCTATGAAATTTTGAGGTTTTCTCGACTATGATGCTGGTCACGTGATCAAGGGTTTGCCATGCTTGCACCAAAAAATTTACACTTTCATTAAAAACTAACATATACCTAAGTTAAATGATTTAACTTTTGAAACGAAGATCGAAATCAGAATTACTAACATTTTATTAAAAATGGCTGCCTGACCCAGGCCTTAACTCACTTGAGATCCGAATAAACTTTTTCTGGCAAATAAAATGATACAAAGATATAAGGCGCTCAATATGACACAAATAGCGTTATATATTCACATCTTGAGATTGCGTGACCAACGTGACATTGTATAGATTTTGCTTCTTTTCGATTAGAATAATAAACGATACGATAATAGTGAGAAAGAAACCATCGTCGTCTTTTAAAACGATTTTAAGTTTCGAAATTTGGCATAGATTATTGTTATTTAAACTTTTATAGTTGTTTTTAATGGCCCAATTATAAGTTAAAATTAAAATTCAGCCCGTGAGACTTATCCGCTAAGCAACAGACCATTTATAGTGTAATTAAGCCAATTTATTTTGCTTGTGTAAATGTACTTTTCCTCAAATAAGCTAATTTTATGTAGAAAATTGGAAAAGTACGAATGTTTGTGAAGCTTTTTAGAAAATATAAACTTTTAATGCCACTTTTTAGGTAATTTTTTTAGTAAGCATAATACTGATACCATGAAATAATAATGGCAGCTTATAAGTAATGCGCTTGATCTCCATACAATTTTTATTTTCCATATTTTTTACTATTTCTTTGTCTTTTGCAATATTATCAATGTTAGAACAATATATTTTCTAGAGATTATTTGTTGGCATAATATTTTACTTAGATTGACAACTGTTGTTTATTACTAGTCTATCGGCTAGTCTCTAATTAGTTTTGATCTCACAACTTTTGCGATGTAGTTGCGCTATACTGCTTGTAATGCAAGTTTCTTGCTATTTCCAAAACAAAACAAACACTGCATGTTCGTATGATAGAAGAGATAAAAGCAAAAACACTGAATTGAAGTCATTTCTTGGAAAGCATGTTTTCTGGGGTAGATGGAGAGTCGGAGCTTATTTTAGTTAGAGCAGGAATACTCTGCGGACGAACAACACTTGATATACGAGAATGGCACGATTTGCCCATACCACTGAGATGTGAGCTTGGGCTCGGTTGGCGTCGAAGCTCAAATAAATGCACCATTCCTAGAGAAATATCGAAATTAAACACAACAACTTCACTAGACAACAACAAAAGAATCGCCGACCATGGTAAGGACTGAGTATTGAATGATTGAGCTAAGGAGTGTTGGACAATTACCAATAAAAAAAAGAATATAATGCACCAAAGAAATTGCCAAATCCCCCGCCCTCCCCTCAAATATCTAATGGTCCGTCCTTATCAGCATCAGGTGGGTCCAGGTGACTGCGCTTTCAATACTATTATTTAACAATTATTTGCCGCAGGTGAAATGAATATCGGTGAATACTAACCGTGAAGCAGTCAAGGTTATTATTCACAGATATTCACTAAGTCTGAGGTGTATAATTGGTTTAGTATAAATACAAAAATGAATATTTCAAAAAGTTAAAATAACCAGCCTTTTCGAAGAAAAACTGTTCATTTCCTATTTTTCTAATGGCGCGCAAAACGCTGTAGGTGATTATCGAGAAATATTGTGAATTTCTAGACCAATAACAGCGCGCGGTTTTTATAATCACTTGTGTTTTTATATTAATATATATTACTATGGCTTATGTCAATCTTAGCTTACGTCATTGTCTTGATACAATTATTTCAGTTTTACTAACAAACTTATTTCAAAAGATTTTACTTGGTATGATTAACTCAAAGAAATTACCTGAGCCCATTTGCACAAGAATACCAGTTTTCTTGAATATTTCTTCTGACTGCCACTTTGAAATACCTTGGTCGGCGATTCTTTTGTTGTTGTGTTTCGATATTTCTCTAGGAATGGTGCATTTAATTTGTTTGAACTTCGACGCCAACCGAGCCCAAGCTTACATCTATGGTATGGGCAAATCGTGCCATTCTCGTATATCAAGTGTTGATCGTTCTCAGAGAATATTCCTGCTCTAACTAAAATAAGCTCCGACTCTCCATCTACCCCAGAAAACATGCTTTCCAAGAAATGACTTCAATTCAGTGTTTTTGCTTTAATCTCTTCTATCATACGAACATGCAGTGTTTGTTTTGTTTTGGAAATAGCAAGAAACTTGCATTACAAGCAGTATAGCGCAACTACATCGCAAAAGTTGTGAGATCAAAACTAATTAGAGACTAGTAATAAACAACAGTTGTCAATCTAGGTAAAATAGAATGCCAACAAATAATCTCTAGAAAATATCGTTCTAACATTGATATTATTGCAAAAGACAAAGAAATAGTAAAAAATATGAAAAATAAAAATTGTATGGAGATCAAGCGCATTAAGCCTGGTTTGCATATGATCGCTACGATCGCTGCGATCGCCGAAAATCATGTTTGGCCATCAGAATATAGCTCAGATTTCTTTGTGATTAAACAAAATCAACACTGATTTTTATGTTTAGGTTTATTTTGGTCAAATTTAAGCTTCAACCGTTAGTCAGCAGTGATATTTTTATTATTTCACAAAACCAAAGCGTTATCACAGCGATCCTGGCGATCGTAGCGATTATATGGGAACCAGGCTTTACTTATAAGCTGCCATTATTATTTCATGGTATCAGTATTATGCTTACTAAACAAATTACCTAAAAAGTGGCATTAAAAGTTTATATGTTCTAAAAAACTTCACAAACATTCGTACTTTTCCAATTTTCTACATAAAGTTAGTTTATTTGAGGAAAAGTACATTTACACAAGCAAAATAAATTGGCTTAATTACACTATAAATGGTCTGTTGTTTAGCGGATAAGTCTCACGGGGTGAATTTTAATTTTAACTTACAATTAGGCCATTAAAAACAACTATAACAGTTTAAATAACAATAATCTATGCCAAATTTCGAAACTTAAAATCGTTTTAAAAGACGACGATGGTTTCTTTCTCAATATTATCGTATCGTTTATTATTCTAATCGAAAAGAAGCAAAATCTATACAATGTCACGTTGGTCACGCAATCTCAAGATGTGAATTTATAACGCTATTTGTGTCATATTGAGCGCCTTATATCTTTGTATCATTTTATTTGCCAGAAAAAGTTTATTCGGATCCTCAAAGATCGGTGCTTAAGCAACAATTTTTTATTTTGTTATTAATTTTAGAATAATGACAATGGTAGAAACAATTTTTTGAAATCACCCATTAAATATCGATGTGAAATATAGGGGTCAGTTAATGAAGCCTGGGTAAAACACAAATAATCCAATTTTGCTCCAAATCATAGATAATCACCAGGAAGAGATGCACAAACAGCCTATAGTAAGAATGTGTTTGTGGGTGTTGTAGGGAAGTTGCACTACGGCGCTCAAAACCGTCGACGTTTGGACGCGTTTTTTGTATATTCGGGGCCGGATCCTATTTTCCTCGATTTTTCACGAAATAAAAATCGCCTGGCTTAACCAACACCACAGCAGTTATTAGCTCCCTATAGACTACCAATGGACACATTTTGAGCTATTTTTATTTTTTGAGGTTTGCCGCGAATTTTAGATTTTGTTTGACAATTCGAGACATTCGCTCTTAAAGAGTT
>OX459104.1:8240654-8455654 GCA_949775045.1 Metridium senile
CTTCGCATAAGCATTCACAATTATTTATTTGGAAATATTTACTTCACTGACACTATTCTCATTCATTCTTATCGATTTTTAGATTACTTTGACTCCAATTTGTCTTTTAAATAAAACGCAACGTTCAGTGGCGAAAGCTCGCTTTGTAAACATTAATAGAGGCGTGCAAAGCATCGTGGTTGAGACGGCTCCTTTAACAACTCGCATTGAAAGCGCCTAATTTTTAGGTTTTTCTTAGAGCACTCATTTAAACAGAAAAGTTTTCTTCATAACAAAACATACACAGTCTTATTCTCTGTTAGATAAGCTTTAAAATGGTATATAGTTTGTCTTAGTATTGTAAAATGATGCGCTAAACACATTTTTCACTATAAAGCATGCGAAAGCACCCTACGAGCCGTGTCCTTTAAATATAAAGTTTGTTTTATCGCAAGATTTATTAAGAAGTAATCAGGGCAAATCAGACAAACAAAATCCTGAAAAGAATCAGTTCTATATACCAATAAAGAGATCGATTTGAAAAGAAAAGGATGTTAAAACAATGTATTTTATTATGAAAAAGTTTTGTATAACATCATTGTTTTTAGAGAAAAACCTCGTACGACAAAAAAAAAGCTCGTTTAGTAAGCCTAAACAAGTCAATATTTCAATCAGTCTGCTTTGCAGTCTCGCTCAAAATATTCGCCAACATTATGTTTTTGTTTCTTTTCATCTTAAATGTTTTCAGCTTATGAGGATTGTGAAAAGTACACAAATAAATCTGCATTTGCCACCAAAGTATCCCACATATCCATAAACTAATTCTATCGGCACAACATGGCTGGCTAAAGATAGAACAATGGACGGGCCTTGACAGAGGCCAGATCAGGACGATGATATTGAAAAAGAAAGAATTTCATAGCTGGCTCGACGTTTGCTGGTGCCGGACCAGCTACTCACAACGGCTAGCCGTTCATGGACAATAAAATCTTACTCACTTATTTATGAACAAATGAAAAGAAAAACAAGAAGAATGATAGCTGGAGAAAACGAGAGTGAAAACGCAAAGAAGGCCACGAAGAAAGAGAGGAAGAAGAAGAAGACGACATTAAGAAAGATAATAATCATGCTGGATCATAACAACGGTGAAGAGTTAGATATGCAACGGTGAGATGTGTTATATAGGAGTGACGTGCAGTAGATAATAGTAGTAGATAAGTAAGGTAGAAGTACCGAATTAGTTAAACAAACTCAGTAATAAGATAGACATGAGGAAAATATAAAGTGTGAAGTTTCCAAAGTTTTTTTTTTACCTCGAAGAGATGCAGGAACAGCTTGCGAGAGGTTTATACCCAAGCAAAAGAATGTGCACAGAATAACAGTGACCTTCATCGTTGATGTGGACTTGTTGAATGTTCAAACAAACTACAACTGTAAGGAATCGACTGATAGAACGATCTATTTATATGCTTTGATAAAGCTTTAGAAATAGCTTTATAGATATTATGCAATAAATTAACGGTTTTCAAAGTCATCTTAAAGCTTTAAGATGACTTTGAAAACCGTTAATTTATTGCATAATATCTATAAAGCTATTTCTAAAGTTTTTTGGATAGTATCTATTTCTGAATGAAGCTTATTCAATTGATAGAATTAAGATTTCTTAAGCTTATCAGATAGCATCCATATTTAAATGAAACTTATTCAATTGATAGAATTAAGATTTCTTAAGCTAATTGGATAAAATTAATCCTTAAATAAAGCTTATTCAATTAATAGAATTAGATTTCTTAAGCTTATCAGATAGCATCTATATTTGAATGAAACTTATTCAATTGATAGAATTAAGATTTCTTAAACTTGTCGGACCACATCTCTCTTTAAATGTAGCTTATTCAATTGATATAATTAAGATTTCTTAAACTAATTGGATAATATCTATCTTTGAATGCAACTTATTCAATTAATAGAATTAAGATTTCTTAAACTTATCGGACAGCATCTATCTTTAAATAAAGCTTATTCAATTGATATTATTAAGATTTCTTATAAAGCTTGTATACAGGCTAAGCCTCGTTTCGATGTAGAATTTCGCGCCTGCATTGTCAATTTCAGCGGTATTCCAAAATGGCGCCGGCAATTCGAAACTGGAGTATTCAGTCAAGTGCATAGGTCTTGATACACCGATCAAACACTGATCAAGACACTGTATAAATTATCTTAAAAGTAACTTCCCTTTTTTACTTGTCTTTCCTTTTTATTTACCTACCTACATGCCTATTTGCCTAACATTTTATTTTTATTTTATTTGTATTTTGGACGTCCTGTGACTCGAACCGAGAACCTCTGGCTTGCAATTTTAGTGTATTAACAACTAATCTAATAACGAATTCGTTGATAGTTTTGGGTCGATGTCATATTTTATTGATGTTTTGCTCATAGGTTGATACTAATTATTTGTGAAAAAGTTCAAAATGTTTTATTTAGTGATTTGTTTGAGAAGCCAGATCAAAAACGAGTGCGAGTGTTTCATGATCAGGGGATTCAAACACGGAGAAACTGATGTAAGCACGAGGCCGCAGATATTTGGAATCTCCTGATGAAACACGAAGCATGAGGTTTTGATCTGGCTTCTCAAACAAATTAATAATAAATTCTATTCAGAGGAATGCTAACGAACTGGAATGCTAATGAGCTTGATGACATAAAACGGGTTTTTATAGCAAACTAGTTTTTAAAAGGAGTATATATTATCATGTAAGCAGAGTTGTGTGTTAAAATACTCAACGTAGAGGTGGCGGGTGAGTGTGAATCTGAGTCTCTCCAATTAGTAGCACACTTGTGTCTGCATACTAAATACATTGAATACATCGTTTAAAATATGATTTATTTTATTTAGTCATTTATTTTAGTCTTTTTGGTGGACAATTTTAAATATGTTTTTTTTTTCAGTGCTTGTGAGCTCCGCGTTAAATACTGATAAAGCTGTTGTTTCCCAAAACCTTTAGAAATCTGGTCTGCGTTTCAAAGAGTTGTCTGGAATTGTCATAATTTTGATTTTTCAAATATATAGAGAAGCGCGGAGATATCTTCAGCCGTAATGGAAAAAGTTATATATTTTTCACACTTGTTCACATGTGTTCAAACACGATATTAATCAGAGCAAGAAATCCACGTAAACCACTTTTATTCATATATTGAATATCATTAATATCCAGCCACACTTTCTAGACAAAACCTCAGTTTTAACAAGCATATTCTGTTCATTAATTTCTGATATAAATAACAGTATTCAGGCATTATTTTAAATAGTAGTAGGTCATTCTAGATCTCAAATTTTAAAAGTAGATGTATGTCACAAAAAAAAGCGATTTAATTATAGTGTAATTAAGTGTCGAAAGCACGTAAGGGAACACATCAATAAAGATATGTACGCATGTATGTATTTTCGTTATCTCTAATTAAAGCTCATTAAAATTCAAAAAATTATCTCTAAGATCATTTACGAATTACAATTGTTAATTGCAAAGCTTTCAAAAGTCATCATTAGTGGATAATCTTCTGATAGAAAAAGCAAAGAAACTATCTGATAACGGTTTAAGAAATCTTAATTATACAATTGAATAAGCTTCATTCAAAGATAGATGCTATCCGATAAGTTTAAGAAATCGTAATTCTCAAGATTGAATAAGCTTCATTGAAATATAGAAACTATCCGATAAGTGTTTAAGAAATCTTAATTCTAACAATTGAATAAGCTTCATTGAAATATAGATTCGATAAGTTTAAGAAATCGTAATTCTATCAATTAAATAAGCTTCATTTGAGGTGTTTCGAAGTAGTTTTTTTTTTTTCATTGAAAGCACCTTTACAAGAAAAAAACTCCGCAAAGAAAATGTTTTCACGAACGTCGCTTTCAGGAAAGGTAGGTAGATATTTTAGATAACGTTTAGCAGTGGTTTGACATTATTTTGCGAAGGCGAAGCATTTTTTTGTTCTGCTATGGTTTCGAGCATCAAAATACGCCGTCATTTGTGCGATTTATTAAAATTGCTCTAATCAAACACTTTAATTATCATCTGAATAGCTGTGCCTTAATAAGAAGTTTAACACTTATATAGTCATTTTTCTGAAGCTCATCGAAAACGGGAGATATTTTAGGAAACTAATTTTAACGATCATTGCTTCCGTTGCCATGGAAACGCCGATCGAGTTGAAATTGACATCAATCAAAACTTCCATCTATGTCTGATGTCATTTTGATCATACCAGGAAAATGAGAAGTGTGGTTAATAAAAAACTATTGGGAAACACCTTAAAGATACATACTATATCCGATAACGTTTAAAGAAATCTCAATTCTATCAATTGAATAAGCTTCATTGAAAGATAGATACTATCCGATAACAGTTTAAGAAATCTTAATTCTTTCAATTGAATAAGCTATGAAGCTAGATACTAGATACTATACAAAAAGCTTGATATATATTATGCAAAAAAGGTTTTCTAAACGTCATATTAAATGTATCAAGGCATATAAATAGATAGTTCTATCAGTCGATTCCTTACAGTTGTAGTTTGTTTGAACATTCAACAAGTCCACATCAATGATGAAGGTCACTGTTATTCTGTGCACACTTTTTTGCTTGGGTATAAACCTTTCGCAAGCTGTTCCTGCATCTCTTCGAGGTAAAAAATAACTTTCGAAACTTCACATTTCATATTTTCCTCATGTTTATGTTATTAATGAGTTTGTTTAACTAGTTGGATACTTCTACCTTACTTATCTACTCTATCATCTATTGTACTAGACTCATGACAACGCATCTCACCGCTATATATCTAACTATTCGCCGTTGTTATGATCCAGCATGATTATTATCATTCTTGCTGTCATCTTCTTCTTCTTCTTCTCTTTCCTCGTGGTATTCTTTGCGTTTTCACTCTCGTTTTCTCCAGCCATCATTCTTCTTGTTTTTCTTTTCATTTGTTCATAAGTAAGTGAGTAAGTTTTTATCGTCCATGAACATTTAAGATGAAAAGAAACAAAAACATAATTTTTGGCGAATATTTTGAGCGTGACTCATATTTGACTTGTTTAGGCTTACTAAACGAGCTTTTTTTTTGTCGTACGAGGTTTTTCTCTCAAAAAAAAAAAAAAATGTTTTACAAAATTTTTCATAATAAAATACATTGTTTTAACATCCTTTTCTTTTCAAATCGATCCCTGTATTGGTATAGAACTGATTCTTTTCGGGATTTTTTTGTTTGATTTTGAAGATTTGCCCTGCATGATTACTTTTTAATAAATCTTGCGATAAAAAAACTTTATTTAAAGGATACGGCTCGTGAGGTGCTTTCACATGCTTTAAGTTAAACATTTGTTTAGCGCATCATTTTACAATACTAATAGACAAACTATATATCATTTTAAAGCTTATCTAACAGAGAATAAGACTGTGTCCATTAGTCACGACCATTACTCCCATGGCCCCCTTTGTAGTGGTTCTATCATATAATAATAATAATAATAATGTTTAATACTTTTATTGCGCATTTTAACATGTTATATATGATCAAATGCGCATTACATTAAATGAAATACTATACACTATATATAAAACTACTTAAAAAATATATATATACAAATTATGATAGTACTAATATTATAATATTTACATGTAGTTGAAAATAGAACAAAGTGTGCATAGCCTTAATTTGAGATAAGATATATCGAAACTAAATAACTAAGTAATAGTAAAACAAGTAAAATAAAATAAAAAAAACTAAGTTAAGGTACTAAATGCTTCTCTAAAATAATGTGTCTTCAAAAGACTTTTAAACTTATTAAAATTGTTCTCTTTCCTAATATAGTCAGGTAGATTGTTCCAGGTCTTAGGAGCAGCTGCTGTAAATGATCTGTCTCCAAGCGTGCGCTTAAACCTGCCTGTCGGGTCATGCAACACAATGCCAGCAGCTCTAGATCGCAAGTTATAGCGCGGACTCAATTTTATGCTTATCAGGTCGCTTAGATACCGGAAGAATGGGTACTAACAACTGCCATCTGCGGATATTTCTATCAAGCTAAGACACTACAAGTAACTAGCTGTTGGTAAGGATGAGGAGTATTAGTTTAAAACACAACTAATTAGATAAATAATTAAATAGATAAACCAACCAAACAACCAACCAACCAACCAACCGACCGACCGACCGACCGACCGGTCAAACAAACAAACAAACAAACAAACAAACAAACAAACAAACAAACAAACAAACAAACAAACAAACAAACAAACAAACAAACAAACAAACAAACAAACAAACAAACAAGCAAACAAGCAAACAAACAAACAAACAAACAAACAAACAAACAAACAAACAAACAAACAAACAAACAAACAAACAAACCAGTTTATATTTGGACCAAATCCCAGTCAAAAATTACATAATCCCATCTGTTTTGCTCAAGTTTTCAATCCCATTCCAACTTTCTATTGATCTTTTATTTGTAAATCCCAGTCCCAGTGCATCCAATCCCATTTTACCAGTCAAAAATAAGGCCAACCCAGCTCCCATTTTATCCGTTCAGGACCCTTTTCAAAGATTTTAAATATACCCTCAGTATTATCCAAGATGTTTCCTTGATCGTTACAAAAATCTCAGTATCTATATAATAAACAAACTTCAAGCCTCACTTGTTCGTTTTATGTAAACAAACTTGTGCGTCAATACAGTACGTCAGCACTTTCAAAGAAAAACATCTATATTTCTCACTATTAAGGGCATGTAGTATACATCACAAACTTGCCAGTCAATGATAATTATTTGGTGACACACTGGCTCATACTAGTATATTATAGACTTGTACTAAAGCGCAAAACTTAATCCGTGAAATAAAATCAAAATTGTTACTAACAAATAGTTATTATTTAGAGGCTATTACTCAACAAAAAAAGTGTAAGAAAAAGCAAATACAAAGGAGATAATTATTCACTACAGCTTAACTTGTCTAAAATAGCCACTAATAGTCACTAAACACAAACAATTAGACAGTAAAAAATGGATATTATTTCAAGGATTTTAATAATCTTAAAAGTGTTTGCGCTCTAATTTCTCATGGCATGTTTTGTTAATTACAAAAAAAAATTATAAATTCTACTACTCCAACACCAACATAAGCTTATCAGTGCCATATTGAAGTACTACAACCCGTTCACTCCAAGGTACTCTCACACAATAAAAACTAATAAAAGACGTGTGGTCTGTTGCAGGTGAACACGATACCAGCACAAAATCAATCAACGAAAAGATACACAGAGTGGATAAGAAAATTGTGTACAAAAGGCCCATTCAAAAAGCTTATCCTGATTTTAGAACAGATGTGGCTCTCCTTCACCTAAAGACACCTATAAAATTCAACGACAAAGTTAAGGACATTCAACTACCCTTACAAGGAGACAGGATCCCTGCTGGAACGAAGTGCTTCGCTACAGGTTAACGCATGATGAGTTGGTAGTTACATGATCAATTGATATTACAGTGGAACCCCTTTAAACCGGAGCTATCTTTTGGAACCAAAATTTCAAATATTACCTAAAAACATCCTGAACCCCCGCTAAACCGGTCACGTGTTTTTGATGCAAAAAGTTGGTGATGATATTCCCGGGAGGTGACTAACGGGCAACAGTATTGTGTATGCTCTTAGATGCATGTAGAAATCAGAAATGATCAGAATCTAGCATTTTGACCTTTTTGGCATCTTTTATAGCGGAGCTCCGCGCGGGCCGAAGGCCCGCGCAAGCGGAGCACCATACTTCAGAAAAAATGGTAACCCATCGAGTTGATTTTTCATCGACCGACACAGGTAGCCCACGCTGTCCGTACGTCCGTCCGTATGTCCGTGTACATCGCGATTCTGATTGGCTGTTACATTTCGGCGGGGACGAATTAAAGTGACGCGCGCGCTAAATAGCACTAGATCAACAAAGCAAAGTTGTTTTTTTATCGACAAAAAAGTCAAACAAACAACAACAAAATAGTACTTGCTAAAAGCAGAGCTTTCATTAATACAAAATATGAACGGAGAAAGATGAAGTTCGAAGAACATAAAGAGAGTTTTGATCGAAGAAGAACATAAACTTGAAGGACACAAAAACGAAATTAAAGAAATTATACTAAAGAAAAGCAAAAGACTGATTACAAAAGATCAAGAAAACGTATTTTCCTTCGCGGAAGAATAGTTCTGACAGCAATTTAAAAAAAATTGATAAAGAAGCGACCTTGTTTGTTATGAAAACTGTCTTTAAATCGCTTCCCGATCGGCACAGTTTATTGAAGGATTTTCAAGCTTGGCAGTTGAACTATGAACAATGTTTAATCCATCAAAATCCAAGTACATTACATCTATTGGTCAAAATATGATCAATGTCATTTAAGAAAGAAAACCTCAAGAAAATAATCACCGATAAAGTAAGTTCAAGATTATCATTTGTTTCAAGTTTTTGAGAGACAAAACTCAAAAATTAGTTCAATCTTCAACTCGTTTCGTCGTAGTTTTCGTGCAAAAGTAGGGTCTGTTTTGCAGCCTAAATTAGTTCAATCTTCAACTCGTTTTGTCATAGTTTGTCCTCATAAAGGGAAAACATCAAAGATGAATTGAAATACAAACATAATTTAAAATTGGTTGAATAACTTCTGTTTATTTAGCAATATTGACTATTTTATGGCTACTAAAAGAGCTTTTTTTTAGTAGTTTTTACTTCAAAGTCGTTAAATTTTTGTTTACAGAACAAAATGATGTTTTACGAAGTTTTTCATAATAAAAAAAAAATTGATAAAGAAGCGACCTTGTTTGTTACAGTTTATTGAAGGATTTTCAAGCTTGGCAGTTGAACTATGAACAATGTTTTTAAACATGGTTTAAAAACCATCAAAATTCAAGTTCATACATTTATTCGTCAAAATATGATCAATATCATTGAAGAGAAGAAAACCTCAGGAGAATAATCACCGATAAAGTAAGTTCAAGATTATTATTTGTTTCAAGTTTTTGAGAGAAAAAAAAAACTGCTCTGTTTTATTATAGAAAGAAAAGAGAAAAGGTTTATCTCCATTTTATTTACTTTTTGAGATAAAAACCGTACATGAAACGATGTTTGTGCATTTGTAAATTGTACTTTGGTCGTTTCAAAGGTGTTTATTTATGTACTTTTTAAACCTCATAAACGGAAAACATCAAAGATAAATTGAAATACAAACACAATTTAAAATTGGTTGAATAACTTCTGTATATTTAGCAGTATTGACTATTTTATGCTTACTAAACGAGCTTTTTTTAGTAGTTTTTACTTCAAAGTCGTTTTTCATAATAAAATACCTTGTTTTAAAATCCTTGTCTTTTCAAATCGATCTTGTGTTGGTAGAACTTATTCTTGAGGCTTTTAATTCCACTTGAAAATAACTTTTTGTTTGTTTTGAAGATTTGCCATGACTACTTTTTAGTAAATCCAATACGATAAAAATGTTTTTTTTTTTACAAAGAAATGCTTTAAAATTTTCTTTTTTCCTTTTAATACATAGTTACCATTCTATTAAGGTCTAGTTCAAATAATGTTTTTGTCAATTTGAAGCTCGAAATCTTGATTTTTCTCAGCTTTTTGTCTTGCTTTTGAAGCAAAAAGGTGCCTTGGCATTGCGGAAACGCGCCAAAAATAGAACTTGTCACGTTGATTTGAAAAGACTGAAAAAACGCATAAAATTAAAACGACAACAACTCCATGGCCATTACAGCATAGTTACATTTACTACAATTTTCTACTTACAGAAAAGTAATATCCATTGATAGTTTATCCATAAACTTGTTTTTAAAATCCTTTTTTGATGAAAAAACTTTGTGTCGATGCATGACAACTTTCCTCGCTATAAACGCTAGCTAGGCGCCGTGGATATTCTTGTACTTTTCATTTTGTAATTTCAGTCTTGAGGGGAATTGAAACCTGAGGAAGATCCACAGATTTCAGTTTTTTTTTTGCCAGGTTTTTTGTTTCTTTAACTTTTTTTTCGGCGAAGATCGTCCTTTTACTATAAATATTTTGATCGGAAGTTTACGGAAATGTTCGGAAGTTACAAAATCCAACGCACGGGAGTATAGCTGGGGAAGCCAATTTTTACGCTCAGGAGAAGGGTAAGGTGTTTTTTGGTGTTACTTAAAATAGCTCGGATGTACTGTGAATTTACATGGCGCGCGGGCTAGTATAGGAGTTTCCCTCTCTTATTTATCCTCTCTTGATATATCCCAGAATGATATTTCTTGTTTTTTTCTTAAGTAATCTTGAACAGTAAGAAATAGTATTTCTTTCAAATACGAACAAATACGTCTACATCATCATGTACAGTTTTTATGACCCATGCACAAAAACTATTTACATGCGCATATTGATGTTGTAAGAAAAAAAAACTGAGAGCTCCGCTATTAGGTATTACCTAATTTGTATATTATTATTGTAAAAGGAAAATCCAATTGCCTTTTTATGTTCTTGCGTAGTATGTCTCATCGACATTATGCGTGGCACGCTCTTTTTAGAGGACTTTCAGTATCCTTCAGGGGTATTTTTGAAAATTCTTGAACATCGATGAACATTGATTGCGATAATGGCAATACATATTGTTACGAACAGTCAACATTCTAAGGGATAGCAATCGTATTTGTGATTTCAAAGATGATATTTAAAACAATGGTGAAGATGATATTGATGACGATGTGGGTGATTATGATATTGGTAACAGTCCCCCCACAGTTCGCTGCGCCATCTTGAAAGGTGGTTACCTTTCAAGGGTAAGGCCTTTGCATCAAAGTGAGAGACAATGATAGTGACCTTTTAACACGTCGCGGGGCAATTATTCACGTGTCTCTATCATTCAACGTTCTTCTCGCTTCGATGCAAAGGTACGGCTATCTTTTAAGGTGGCGCAGGGAACTGTGAAGGGGAATATTGGTAAGACTTTTCCAACAACTCAGTCTTGGTTTTTCAGGTTGGGGAGTAACTGGATACCAAGCCCCCAGGGCAAAAATTCTCCAAGAAGCAGACTTTTATCGCTGATGACGATAGCTGTATTGCAAAAAATAAATGGTTCGTCAAGGCCGCGATGATATGTGCAGGAGGAAATGGCAAAGGAGTTTGTCATGGAGACGAAGGCGCACCGTTGGCATGCTTTGAAAAGGGGGAATGGGTACTACGAGGTGTTACTGGTTTGGTTTTGCGCAATAGTTGTAAGAGTGATGACTATTCAAATTTCGCCCGTGTTAGTAGCTTAACTGACTGGAATAAGAAGACAGCTGTTAATCAGGCGAATGTTAACGTTTAAAGGCGAATGAAAATAAAGCATACCTTAAAAACGATAATTTTAAACTATTTCTCTCCTTGATAGTTTGTATATTAGTCAGGGACTTAAAATATGAAAAAAAAAAAAAAAAATATGCAAGAAGTCCTTTCAAAGGGTGTTCGATACCCTAATTTTAATCCATTTTTAATACGAGGAAAACAAATTGATATGCTCTACCCCTATACGACATACGATGGTCATACCCGATACTTTTATCTATTTTGACAACTTTGCAATAAACTGTTATATACTGTATATTCAATGAGTTTGTTGAAGCGAACGTTTTTATCACAATATCGTGATATTTTTAACTTCATGTCCTGGTCAGGTTGGGTTTGAGCTTCAACAATGAATAAACGTCATAAAAACTAGTGAAATTACAAGAAGATTCGATGCCGAGCTCGAGAGTATAATTACGGGTGAACTGGCAATTACTTGAATCTATTCAAGATCATTTATATGATTTAGATATATCTAGTATTTGTGTGTTATTAGTTCTTTGGGTTTCCTGTGTCTTATCAGCCCGCAATGTTCCATTGATGTCCATGGCCGCCATTTCGAGATGTACTAATGTATGAACGAGATTTAGCAGAATAAAGCCTTAGAATATCGGCAATCCTGACTTTTGTTCTACAACAATCGACGGCTGAAGTCTGCATTTTAAACTTGACAAGTTTCGATTCATTTATGTAAATGATATTAACGAACCAATCCGTAATACATTTTCAGTCTGTTAAAATGCAGTTAGCTATTCTTGACAAGAATTCAAAGGGTAATCATTAGATCACCTATAGCAAGTACTTTCATGATGAAAGCTATTTTATGAGGATGGTACACTTTTTCAGCTAGAACGTTTTACATTATTTTCGTTACGTACACGGACCTGTGCTAAAAAGCATACATTTCCTTTAATTACAGCATAATGGATCTGAAATAGAAAACCCTGCTAATATAAGGAATTAGAGAAACCTTACCTAATGAAATTTAGTAGAATACAACCTGGCAAAAGTCAAGAATTGAGATGGGTCAACACTATCACAAATATCAAAGAAGTTTACAATTACAATTAAAAGTTTACATTTACAATTAAAGAAGTTTTTCATGATTTTGTCTTAAAAACGTATCAGTCTAAGATCATTTCAGGAATTTCAATAGTTAATTGCAAATTGCTTTGAAAAGTCATCGTTAATAAAACATCCTCTGATAGAAAAAGTATCATTTAAATATATTATCCAAGAGTTGAGATGGGCCAACTCTATATCTTGACACACTTTTTAAAATAAAAGTATATCACAAATATTAAAGAGGTTTTTCATGATATTGTCTTAAAAGGGTATCTCTAAGATCATTTCAGGGATTTCAATAGTTACAGCGGAAATCGTTGCATCGCGACCAGCCATGTAAACCTTGATTAGGATTTTGGGTTTTTCTGAGCAGCCAATCACATCTTGGGGGCGGTACTGACATTGTCTGCAAATTTTTTCTGGAACCTACTACTGATGTAAATATCAACATTTCACGATTAGATGCGTGCGAATGTGTTTGGAAGCAGTACTTGATTATTTATTAAGTTATCAGAGTACTGTAATTCCTTTAAAATGACTAGAGAATATGCTTTACACTGCAATGGAAGGGTGATTTACATGTCTAGACAAGGACGGAGCACGAAAGAAACTTTGCACGGTGGTCAAACTTTCGTGAAAAAAATATAAAAAGATTGTTGCAAGAAAACAGATCAATTGAATATCGACAAAGACCAAAAAAACTCAGAAAAGTTTGATAATAATTACACAAGCGTTTGCTATTCATGTGCCGAATCGGTATTAAAAAAATCGTCATTCTTCTGTTGTAGAGCCAATTAGGTTCGAAGTTCGACGAACGTGTTTCATACGTCGATCCAAATAGAATCGAATAGAACAGAATATAATCGAATTTTGACTAAATTGCATAGTCAATTCACCTAATTGAATTTTAGGTTAAATTTCGCTTTATATATTAGGTTCGACACAACGATAGCTAAATCGACGTTTGAAACGGTGTCGAGGTTTTGCCGTATTTTTTTACAGTCGAGCTTGCATGTGCAGCGCCGAATCTAATCAAAATAGAAACGATTAGATTCGCGGTACATGAATGGTTCGATGTTTGAACCGAGCCTAAGCATACGCTTATGTCATTATTATCAAACTTTTCTGAAAGAACCGACTAGGCAAAACAACTGAATCTGCATTTACCACTTATATTTTAGTTTTCAGAGTTTTTTAGTCTTTGTCGATATTCAATTGATCTGTTTTCTTGGAACAATCTTTTTATCTATTTTACGAAAGTTTGACCGACGTGCAAAGTTTCTTTATGGCTCCGTCCTTGTCTAGACATGTAAATCACCCTCCAACGTAGTGTAAAGCATATTCTCTAGTCATTTTAAAGGAATTACAGTACTCTGATAACTTAATAAATAATCAATTACTGCTTCCAAACACATTCGCACGCATCTAATCGTGAAATTTTGATATTTACATCAGTAGTAGGTTCCAGAGAAAAATTTGCAGACAATGTCAGTACCGCCCCCGAGATGTGATTGGCTGCTCAGAAAAAATCAAAATCCTAAATCCTAACCGAAGTTTGCATGTCTGGTCGCGATGCAACGATTTCCGCTGTAATTCCAAAGCTTTGAATAGTCATTGTTAGTGGAAACTCCTCTGATAGAAAAAATTAACATTTAAATATATTATCCAATTAGTGTCAGATATCTTAATTATATCAATTGAGTAAGTTTCATCCAAAGATAGATACTATTCGATAAGCTTAAGAAATCTTAATTATATCAATTGAATAAGCTTTATTTAAGGATTAATATTATGAAATTAGTGTACGTAAGAAATCTTCATTATTTTATAATTTGAATAAGCTTGATATATATTATTATCATGCAAGAACTGTTCAGTGAAAGTCATCTTAAATATATCAAAGCATATAAATAGATCGTTCTATCAGTCGATTCCATACAGTTGTAGTTTGTTTGAACATTCAACAAGTCCACATCAAAAATGAAGATCACTGTTATTCTGTGCACACTCTTTTGCTTTGGTATAAACCTTTCTCAAGCTGTTCCTGCATCTCTTCGAGGTAAAAAACACTTTCGAAACTTCACATTTCATATTTTCCTCATGTTAGTAAGTTTGTTTTAAGTTTGGATACGTCTACCTTACCTATCTACTCTATCATCTATTGTACTAGACTCCTCTACAACACATCTCACCGCTATATATCTAACTATTCACCGTTGTTATGATCCAGCATGATTATTATCTTTCTTGGTCTCGTGTTCATCTTCTTCCTCTCTTTCCTCGTTGTCTTCTTTGCGTTTTCACTGTCGTTTTCACCAGCTATCATCCTTCTTTTTTTTATCGGAAAACATAGCTCCGTGATTTTGAACATTTGATCTTTTCAAGTAGAAATCCGCCTTTGAAAACGATCAAACATCCAGAGAAGCCTTTCACAGCATAATATATATACTCAGACGACTTATAACCGGCGACAAAATAATATATATCAATCAAAGAGTTCTCGAAGCCTTACAGTGTCCTCCCAATTTTGAATGAGAGTGTTATTAGAGAATGACCGAGAGAATACAGCGATAACGATTAGAAATCTTGCAAAGTACGTGTTTTTTTTTTCACGCATAGCCATGAATTATTACACATCAAAATTTCCGTAAAATAATGGTGTCGATTCCATAGCTACTTTTTGAAAGGGTTTGTTTAATTTTAAATGTAGGTCATATTGTAGCTTAACATGAGAATATTCGCATATCTCTCTTGTAAAAGTGATCAAATCGTTCGCTTTCAACCCCCAAAGTGCGTGTACTTTTTGCACGGAAAGTAAATAAAAATCATTTAATAATAGACTCTACTTTGAGCGGACTTTGACATGATTTCAAAATATTTTGGAGCGGACTTTCTGGGGTTTCAAAGTTACCTAATTCGAGACACTTGGTTGGCTGATTAAATAATCATAAATAATTAATTAATGAGCTGGAGAAAGAATTTTGAATCAGCTATCTTGATTTAAGCCTCAAATACCAAATATGGTATCAACACTCCAATTTTGTATATCTGTATATTCTACATGTGTATAGTGTAGCGCGTGTTCTACTGAGTTTCTGCCTACACTTAATATTTACTTTTACTTTCTTTTCCAGCTGATCCATCATACAAGCGTATCTTCAATGCCAACAATGCCAACGAGAACAAATGGCCCTGGCACGTGTCCATTTTTCATGACAAATACGCCCGTGGCCCTCTTTGTAGTGGTTCTATCATATCGGAGGAATGGGTACTAACGGCTGCCACCTGCGCACATTCCTATGAAGCTAGTATACTCCAAGTAACTGTTGGTAAGTATGAGTATTACCCTAAAACACAACTCATTAGATAAATAAATAATCTTTTTACAGCAGCATATCATCTGCTGGAACTGACACTCACTACCTCTACATCATATATTTTTCATACATAATATGATTTCATGCGTGCACTTTAGGCTAGTAAAGGTCAATCAGAAGCATTTTTTGTCGCATCGCAAATAATTCCAAAACGGCGTTGTTAAAAAGAAGTGATTCCCGTGATAACCGCTATAAAAAACGTCTGTAAAATAACTTTACAAAATTACATGTGACTTGGACAAAAAAGCTCCCTGCTGCTCTATCAGCAATAAAAGAAAAGAAGAACATGTAAACAAAAAACAACAACTCATTTATTCGTACAACTACAATTACATATACATGGTAACAATGTAAAGAAAATTACTTGAGAAATTGTACATGTCATCTAAAAATAGCGAAAGCTAATCTAGCTAGTAAATGCCTAAAGTAGCCGAAATCATTGCTGTCTCGAGGCGCCATTTTAGAACTGTTTGTTTTGGCGAACATTCCTTTGCGCGCTTCGAAGCGATTTCAACTGGTCTTCAGATGTTGATATTTTTGCTGAGCAACCAAAACCTGGATTACCCAGAGAAAAAAACAACATTGTGGCAAACTCAATTTATCAATGTTCCGTTGCTTGGGACTCGGACCACAGAGGTGAATTGGTACTCTCACCACTCGACCAACCTTGCCATCTAAACACCGTTATGTAATGGTCGTCTAAGTTGGTAAAGCACCGATTTATCATTGGAGAGGTAAATGCCTTTGCCATAAATTTATCAACAATGTAGTTCTTTTATCATTTCTAGATCTGTCTACAAATCTTCTCGGATAATTAATAAGTTTCAGTCGTAGGCCTCTGTTCCCAACATTATATTATACAACATTATACATACTGAGATTTACTCACAGTTTTAATGGTCATGGGTAAACACGCTTCAAAAAAAAAAAAAAAAAAATTTGCTAATCGCCGCGGCAAAATGGTTTTGTGATCACACGTGCGAAAAGAGTTTCGTCTAATCAGGGACCATCAGTCAAATAAATTTCATTCAACGTTAACTGAGTAGAGTGAGCAGTCATAACAAATTTATTGATAACAACCAATTAAAAACTCTACTACTCCAACAACAATATTAGCTTATCAGTACCATGTAGATTTGAAGTCCTACAACTCGCTCAATCCAAGGTACTCTCACACAATAAAAGCTAATAAGAGATGTGTGGTATGTTGCAGGTGAACACGATACCAGCACAATGTCAATTAACGAAAAGAAACACAGAGTGGAAAAGATAATTATTTACAAAAGTACCAAGCAAATTAACGTTGTGTCAGATGTGGCCCTCCTTCACCTGAAGACACCTATAACATTCAACGACAAAGTTAAGGCTATTCAACTACCCTTACAAGGAGACAGGGTCCCTGCTGGAACAAAGTGCTTCGCTACAGGTTAACACATGATGAGATGATGGTGACATGGTCATCAATTGATATTACAGTGGAACCCCTTTTTCCGGTTTAAAAACCGGACCTATCTTTTGGTACCAAACTTTCAAATAAGACCTCAATAAACCTCAACCCCCGCTAAACCGGACATTTCTCAGCGATGTCTGTTATAGAGGGGATGCACTATAATTGAGGATGATCGTGTTTATAATACAAAAATATGGTGATGAAATTGACGGGTAGTGACTAACGGGTTAAAGTATAATGTATGCCCGTCTTAACTCTTAGATGCTGGTAAAAATCTGGAGTGATCAAAACCAGAAATCATTGAAATGTAGCATTTTAATTTGACCTTTCTTGGCATATTTTGAGGTATCGCAAAAGGAAAATCCCATTTCCTTTTTTATTTAATTTTCTTGCGTAGTATATGTCTTATTGATTAAAATTTCTCCATGTCACAATCTTTTTTAAGGGATTTTCGCTGTATTTTTCAGGAGTGTTTTTGAGCATTGATTGCGATAATTGCACTTTAAGATGGCGCAGGGAACAGTGAAGTGGAATATTGGTAAGACTTTCCAATAACTCAGTCTTGGTTTTTCAGGTTGGGGATTTACTGCACTCCCAAGTCCCAAAAGGGCAAAAATTCTACAAGAAGCAGACTTAACAATAGCTGATGACAATAGCTGTATTGCAAAAGATAAATTGTTCAACAAGGCTGCGATGATATGTGTAGGAGGAATAGGCAAAGGCAAAGGAGTTTGTCGTGGATACGAAGGCGCACCGTTGTCATGCTTTGAAAAGGGGGAATGGGTACTACGAGGTGTAGCTGGTTTAATGTGGCATACTTGTAAAAGTGATGACTATTCACATTTCGCACGTGTTAGTAGCTTAACTGACTGGATTAAAAAGACAGCCGTTAATCAGGCAAATGTAAACGTTTAAAGGTGATTGAAAATAAAGCTTATACCTTAAAAACGATCATTTTAGACTAGTTATTTAATCTCTATCTGTGTATTGCGTTTTTTTGTGATGAGAATGTTCGTCGGGTGCTTTCAAAGCAACCCTAAAATATACCAGAAGTCCCTTCTAAACGGCGTGGTTCACATGGTTACTTGCAAGCATGCATGCGCGCGCGAAAAATGTACGGAATTTCTTGGACCATGAAAATCGCACTTTCAAACATATTTTGATATATCTTTTTTTTACGATGTCAGTGGAATGTTAGCAATAAAAGGTGAAGGAAAATAAAGCTTACCTTAAAGATTATGTCTTAATGTTCAAAATTGTTGGGACATTTTTATGAGCGTTTTTGTTTGAGTTTTACAAAATATACAACACGTATCAAACCCCCTTCCCCTAAGCAATGTTGATTGGTATTTCAAATGTCAACCGTTCCACATTCCCAAAATTTAACATTGATTCGGGGGAGAGGGGGAAAGGTAAATATGTTACTGATATCTTTTTCAAATGAAAATCAAATAATGTCCCAAGGTTTTGTAGTTATTTTACTTAATCATTGTTGGTTATTTCACACGAATACAACTATTTTTATTTATTGATTTTTTTTTGCCGGTTGTAGGAGGCCGGGCAGTATATGTTTAACTTTAAAACGAAAAGGTTAGTTTTACACGCTTTGATGTAATGCATGTATGTATCCACATCACATAAAATACAGCCAATCAGAATGCTTTAAAACTATTTTGTATTTGGCTGTTGTTTAACCGCCTCTTCCAATGAGAAATTGCAGGTTCTCAAAATATCATATGATGTCGGATAAAATAGTTATACAATGTTTTCTCGTGACATAACGTGAATATCCCACTCGTCACTTGTATTTTCTTTGCATAGACACTCGCCTAAAGGCTCGTATGTATACTAGAAAATACAAGTGACTTGTGGGATATTCCAAGGTATACCATCCATGTTATTTCACACATATGCGTATTTGCATTTTAAAAGTGGGTTATACGAAACGCTCTATTATCAAACTATTGAAGCTAATATTGAAAGAAGGTGCTGATAGGGTGAACAGTTAATTGAGATTAGGCCCAAAAAAATAGGAGTTAACTGAGATTTGGCCCCACAAATTAGCCGTTAACTGAGGTTAGGCCCCAAAAGTTAGCAGTTAACTGAGATTAGGCCCCAAAAATTAACAGTTAACTGAGATTAGGCCCCAAAAATTAACAGTTAACTGAGATTAGGCCCCAAAAATTAACAGTTAACTGAGATTAGGCCCCTAAAATTAGCAGTTAACTTAGATTTGGACGAAAAAATTAGCAGTTAACTGAGATGAGGCCCCAAAAACTAGCAGTTAACTGAGATTTGGCCCCAAAATTAGTAGGTGACTGACATTCGGCCAAAAAATTAGAAGTTTGCTGAGATTTGACCCAAAAATTAGTAGCAAACTGAGATTTGGGTACCCCCATAAGCACCCTCTTGAAACACATCCACGGACTGTAGTCTTCCAATGTCTTTTCCGAGTAATAGTAACTTGTCGCCTAGCACGAACCAGCCTTTAGGTAGGTAGGCGTTCATGCATCAACCAAAGAGTGGTTTTCGTTGAGTTTGATAGTTTCTTTGGGTTCATTTGTCTCTTTGCTTTGATGGTTGTTGTTCGTTAGGACCGGTGTCATCAGAAACGTGATACGCTGTAATGTAATGAAATATATAACAATAAATTAACTAAATCTTTTTTTAACGCCTTAATGTATTTAGCATGGATACATAATTGCACTAGTAATATAACTTTTCACAGTTCTCATCGAACAACCTCAGACTCCGTCTACACGGATCCGGATACTTTTGAAACCGCATACTTTTTGATGCGAATCGGCCTATCGTCCACACGAATCCAGTGAATCCGGTCACCGAAACCGCATACTTTTACTTGAATCCTCCGGATACGCGGATTCGTGTGGACGCAAATATTTCTATGCGGTTTCAGCCGGATCGGATTCGTGTAGACGAGGCCTCAGACTCGATAGCGTGTAATACATTCTTTACAGTTTGACTGCACCTCGTGCAATTTTAAAGTGTTTCAATTAGCTTCAATTGTTTGATAATATGTACATTCCTTAAATGACCGCGAGCTGTAGTCATATTGTAAAGAATATATTACACGCTATCGAGGCTGAGGTTGTGGACGTGCACCATGAAAGGGTCTATTGACTCACACCAGTGGCGGATCCAGGATTTTACAAAGAGAGTATCCGGGTTTACGTCTGCCATCTTGTTTCCAGTTTCCGAAACTGCAGCTCTTTGTCACTTCCGGAGATCCATGAGACTTGAGAAGTCTGAGAGTCCGTTCATCGCACAGAATGCCCGGACACATCCGGGTCTTTTCTGCTGTTTGAGCGCGAAGTTCAATCAGGCGAAGCATATTTAATGAGGTAATTTACAAAGAAAACAGGCCAAAATTGCTCAACTAGCTTCGTGTTATAAAATACATTTTAAAAGTTTTTAAAAGGTGATCTCAGTTAGGTTAGGCTTCTCTTTTTTGAGCTCAAATTTGTCATAAATCGGCATTTTTTGAGGGGAGCCAATATTCCAATTGTAATTTGTGGGTTTTAATAGCAGGTTAAACTTAGGTAGGGGGTGCAAAATTAATTAACATCGTAATCCAAGCAACATTTTCCACCCTTTACTTCTACAAAAAACTTTTTTATAAGGTTCTCTTTTTAAAGCTGAATATTTGAGCTCATTATCTAAGGCTCTTGTGACTGACGTTCAAATCCCAATGTGCCACTTTAAGTTATGTGGTATAATAAGTTAAGCTGCAAGAGTTCAAGCTTCAAAATCTCAATTCAATCCCAACTAAATCGCTTAAGAGATATTCATTCAAAAAACAATTTGGTGGATAATAAATATATTTTCAAGGCTCTATGAAGCGTATGCCAATATTGCGTGACAATAATTTCGCTTCCAATATCTCGATAACGAAACAACAAAACTAAACCAAAATTTCAGGAATAATATCATGCCTCATTTACATGGATTACACCTGGGATCAGACCATGCACTCTTATATACAAAATAGTAGAGAACCAGCTCTTTTTATGAATTACCGTTTCGATGTTAGCGTTTTGATGACGTCACGTGAAAACAAAGAATTGAGCTAACTCGTCAATGATCCGAACGCGAGCACCGGCGCGCGCACACAACATTCAAATGCGCGTGCCACAACCACAACCGCCATCACTGATGAAGGTCCGTGATTATGGACCGAAACGTCTATTCTTCCAAATTTTCAAGTCAGAGACAAACGTAAAAAATTAATAATAATGAATCCTGACTGCAATTTCAGAATTTTTAACTAGGATAAGGTTAAATCTTCTCTCATGATAAAACTTACAGTTTTAATGTCTCCCTTGGCAGTGATAATTTTATAAACTGCAATTATTGGAACCCAGAGCATCGATGACAGTGAAAGACACCAGCCAATAGCCTCTCCCCATGGAGGGTAGTGATAGGTTTTGTTGTACACCAAAGGCTTGTAAGTAACGATAAGAAATAGGACTATCGCCTGAAACGTGAAAAATATAGATACCTAAACACAATAATCAAGGTGCTTACAATGGAAGCTATTGTTGAGATATTATGGACATACATCTAAACACAATAATCAAGGTGCTTACAATGGAAGCTATTGTTGAGATATTATGGACATACATCTAAACACGAATAATCAAGGTGCTTACAATGGAAGCTATTCTTGAGATATTATGGACATACATCTAAACACGAATAATCAAGGTGCTTAGAATGGAAGCTATTGTTGGAGATATTATGGACATACATCTAAACACGAATAATCAATGTGCTTAGAATGGAAGCTATTCTTGAGATATTATGGACATACATCTAAACACGAATAATCGAGGTGCTTACAATGGAAGCTATTCTTGAGATATTATGGACATACATCTAAACACGAATAATCGAGGTGCTTACAATCATTATTCTCGTCAAGAACATGGAGGTTATTGTTGAGATATTATGGACATACATCTAAATACGAATAGTCGAGGTGCTTACAATCATTATTCTCGTCAAGAACATGGAGGTTATTGTTGAGGTATTAGGGACATACATCTAAATACGAATAGTCGAGGTGCTTACAATCATTATTCTCGTCAAGAACATGGAGGTTATTGTTGAGGTATTAGGGACATACATCTAAATACGAATAGTCGAGGCTCTTACAATCATTATTCTCGTCAAGAACATGGAGGTTATTGTTGAGGTATTAGGGACATACATCTAAATACGAATAGTCGAGGTTCTTACAATAATTATTCTCGTCAAGAACATGGAGGTTATTGTTGAGGTATTAGGGACATACATCTAAATACGAATAGTCGAGGTTCTTACAATCATTATTCTCGTCAAGAACATGGAGGTTATTGTTGAGGTATTAGGGACATACATCTAAATACGAATAGTCGAGGTGCTTACAATCATTATTCTCGTCAAGAACATGGAGGTTATTGTTGAGGTATTAGGGACATACATCTAAATACGAATAGTCGAGGTTCTTACAATCATTATTCTCGTCAAGAACATGGAGGTTATTGTTGAGGTATTAGGGACATACATCTAAATACGAATAATCGAGGTGCTTACGATCACTATTATTATCAAGAACATGGAGGTTATTGTTGAGGTATTATGGACATACATCTAAACACGAATAATTAACAAGGTTCTTTAATCATTTTTCTCGCTAAGAACATGCATTACTTACCGCACAGAATAAAGGTGTAACACATATCCAACATATCTTAAAAAAAGGATTCAAACGGAATCCTATCATTTCTTCTAGGTCTTTTTGCAAACGGTTAGCTCCTAGAAAAGATATGTATATACAAGTAGAAAGTGAATCAAACTTTCATTGTCACATTCATAATCATCATGGTCATGATCACCAACATCATCATCATCATCATCATCATCATCATCATCATCATCATCATCATCATTACCATCACCATCATGACCACCACCATCATCATCTTCATCATCATCATCATCATTATAATAATAATAATCATCACCACCACCACCACCACCACCACCACCATTATCATCATCATCACCACCACCATCACTACCACCATCTTCACTATCATAATTTTCGTCATCGTCAGACTGGTTTTATTGAGCGATTTATTTGTTCTTATATAAACAACTTACCATAAATCCACCCAATGGCAATGCTTTCAAACAAAGCAACCCAGAGGATCGCAATGCCGCTGACCGAGTAGTAGTCGAACAACTGGAACACGTATATACCACCCTAGAGATTATAAAAATAATAATGGTCTCGCCCTAGACAGGGTTAACAGAAACTGAGAATAAACGTATCTCTCTTTGCAAATAACACAAGATATTTTACGTGCTCTTTATATAGGATTAGAGTGAAAGCAGAAGGGACCTCAGGCTTTAAGACTTATCCGAGAAGACGAGGCACATAGAGAGTATCACCATCTTCTTCTTTTTGGTTTTTGTTTTCCTTCTTCTTCTTTTCTATTGTTTTCTTCTTCTTTTTTATTTTCTTCTTCTTCTTCATCATCATTTTGATCATCATCATTATAAACATCATTATCACCATTATCATCATTACCTCTGTCACAAAACAACTATACACAACCCAATTAAGAATCACATGACGCACATTATAGCGATAAAGATTTCTGCATCACCATCACCTTCGTCATCATCATTATTACCTCTGTCACCATACACAATCCAATACAAAACCATATGACGCACATTATAGCGAGGAAGATTCCATGCGTCATCATCAACATCACCATCACCCTTAACATCATCATCACAATCATCTTCATCATCATCATCATCATTATTACCTCTGTCACCATACACAATCCAATGAAGAACCATATGACGCACATTATAGCGATAAAGATTTCTTTACGATATCCACGTCTGATGTATTTAGGGAAGAGATCTGCAATTGCTGTAATCATGGCTTCGATTGCAACAAACTATACAGGAAAAATATAATAAGCAATTATTGGATGAGGTTGAGCATGATATCGTAAATTATCAAGACCGAGGTCTGTGTTAGCTGCCGAAGCCTCCTGGCTGAGGCAGATAATACTGACTCGAGATCTTGATAATTTATGATATCATGCGAAAACCGAATTCAATAATTGTTTTATTATACATTTTTTAAAGTAAAAGTACAATTATAATCAGGTAAACGAGACAATAACAAGCAAATCTCGCTGCCATTTTCACACCAACTCCCTAAGAACGGAGAGAGCCTTGGACTTGACAGTGATAACTACAGATACTGCAATTATCACTGTCAAGTTCACATGCTACTCAGATTTAGCCGTGTGCTCTCGGCCAATCAGATTCAATGTAGTTCGTAAAATGTATAATAATGTCAATATACGTTTTCACGTTTCTGATCGAACAACCTCAGCCTCGATAGTCTGTAAAATATTTTTTGATAATTTGACTACATCTCACAGTAATTTAAGTTATGGTCTTTATAATTTGACTACAGCCCGTGGAATGTTTAAGTGTTTCAATTGTCCTATTTCACTATGACGTCACATCAAAACATTATAATGTTCTAACGCTAAGGATCATGGTCGCCAGTGGGGGACAGATTCATAACAACAATACAAGAATACACGATAAAATTGCATTTACAAGACGGATAGGAAAGAAATGACAACAAAATGCCATAAATATCAAAGTATAAACACAGATACATAACATACATAAAAATTAGATAATTTGAAGCTCAGATTTTAAAGAGAAAGAAGATTTAGTTGAAATTACCATTGTTTTCAGCGATTCTATCCCCCACTAAAACACATCGTGACGTCATAATGAAATAGGGCAATTGCATGTTTCATAATGTGTACATATTACTCGCTCAGTATCAAGGCTAAGGTTGTCAAATTGTAAAGAATACATTACATATAGACCTTAATGTTTATATTTTCGATCGTAGTTCGATAATTGTTTGTTGTTAATACCTGACTATCTATCCCAAGCAGAATAACCACAAAGAAGAATAGGACAGACCACAACGGAGCGACAGGCATCTCTGCAATGGCTGCTGGGTAACCGATAAACGCTAGACCAGGACCTGTAGGAATAAATACAGGTTGTCCTCATCATTATCATCAATCTCGTCATCATCATTATCATCACCTACGTCGTCGTCGTCTTTTTTTTTCAACATTTTCGTCATCGTCGTCGTCATCATCATCATCATCATCATCATCATCATCATCATCATCATCATTATCACCAACATTATCGTCATCATTATCATCATCATTATCATCAATCCAGTCATCATCATCATCATCTTCATCAACATTATCATCATCGTCGTCATCTTCAACATCATTATCATTATTACCTTCATTTTACGGGGTGACGAAGTAACAATTCATACGGGTTAATTGTTGACCAAACACACTGGCCGGAAATTCACACCTCCCTGCATACGGTAGCTAGTCGGTCGCCCAACCAACTAGACCATATATATACCTATTGTTCAAGTTATGTTACCTGATCTTGCAACATCTCCAACGTCAACACCTTGTTTCGTTGCTAGGAAACCAAGTACAGCAAATATGATGAACCCACTGTAAATGCTTGTACCGCTGTTTACTACAGCAAATATGATCGAATCCCTAAACACAAGTCGATTATCATTTTTTTCTAATCAAAGTAAATATGATAGTTAATGTGGTGTCGTTCACCACTGAAACGGCGTTGGAGGACCTACGGGCTTACCAGGTGATTTCACGCGCGCACTTCCGGCTATTATAAGCCAATCAGAAGCTAGCTAGCTATTCTGTCGTATCGCAGACAGTTCCAAAATGGCGTCGGTCGTTCGAGAGAGTTGCATCCCGTGTTAACCCTCAATAAAAACATCCCTAACATAACTTTACATTAAAAAAGTATATGTAAGGGTCTGTTCATTATTTATGGGGAGGGAGGGGGGGGGGGGACGGTAAATTGGAAAAGGGATTGGCAAAACATTTTGTATCCCCCCTCAAAATGCATCAAAACTTTTTTCGTCCCTCCCATAAAAGGAGTGAAAACTTTTTTGAGCACCCCCCCCCCCCAAACCCCACACATCCTCCCCAACACACACATGCACATACATACATCCTTTGTTACATACATACTTAGTTTAGCTGGAGGAATTCCTTATCAAAATCCACCCGACCAGATGGGTTTTCTGATTGCGACTAATCAAAACGAAATGCGTAAAAGAAGCCGAAATCATTGCTGTCTCAAGGCGGCATTTGGAACTGTTTGTTTTAACAGACAATCCTTTGCACGATAACCAATGGGCTTATGTTACTGACTAAAAAATCATAGATACTATGAAAACGACAATTCCACTGTCAATGTTATAATATAATAAATGAAATCCGATTTCGACAAGGTTCTAGTCGTGCAATCTAATCTCTGTCTAAAAATAGATTGAAATGACGATATACGACAAATCCTTTTACTAAGTATTGTGAGGTCAGAATTTCGATTAAATTGCATATACAAGTTTTTCAACATGAAAACTGCAATAGAAGTGAAATGTGTTTTATCCAGAGTAGTTTTCAAGGTTTTACTAGGAAATATATCGTTGTGAGCAAGTAAATTCGTCCTTTTGTTTATCATTGCCAGAAATATCGGACAAAATGGCGTCGCGCATGCGCATTTTGCATGGTAATGGCTTCAGAACATTACAAGAGAATGTATAGGACTAGGCAAACAATGCTAGATTAAAAGAATGAATGATAATGTTTTTCGTTTCTCTACCTCGAATTGTATTCTGTAGTATTTTTGCTACGTTCGGAAGTTTAAAAAAAACATCTAAAGTATTGTACTCAAGGTTCCTGAGCTTACAAAATATATAGCTTGACATACCTCCAAATCGCCATACATTCTTTAGAATATGAGTGATGTTGTGGTAAAACTTCGTCGATTATTGTAAAACGTAGTTGAATGTACAACGGAGCTCTTCATCCTAATCACAACAACAAAGATTAAAATGCTTAGATTCCTCAAAAAACAGCCATTTCTTGCTTTAATGGTGGTTCCTCGAGCACTTGAAGTTTCCTTAAATTTAAATATGGAGTCCGTAGGCCACAAGAAGGATGAAATATTCGACGAAAGTTTAGAATAGAAAAGTATATTTTTTAGCTTCGGTTCGATCGCCATTTTGTTTTGATCGTTCCCAGGCCCTTTTCGAACAAAATACAAAGCCAGCTAGGTTTTCAGTTTTCAGTTTTCCCGCGCAAATAAATTGTGTTTTTCTGAGGATGTTTTGTTAACCGCTAACAAGATCGATATCGCGGGCGCTAAAAGTCCGATATTTCTGGCAATGATTGAATAATAATGACGTTATTACTACTCTCAAAAAAAGAACCCAACGAAATGTTTACATATATATAAGACAAACATCTTGGTAAGCTAGTTACAAATTTTCAATCAAATCGATTTGAGGGCACACATCGAAAATATTTTTTTTCCTAAGTGTCTAATTTGAGATATTCCGTATTAATGAAAAACTACTGTTTTCAAGTAGCTCAAAATCCACTCTTAATTGTACATTTTGAAATATTTTTGATACAGAAATGTTGTAAAAGACCTTAATAGATATTAAATTGGAGCTTTATTTATAAAATGCTGAAGCGAAGATTATGTTCGTATATTCAAGCGGTAGTTTGCATAAATTTTCTAGTCGTGGTCGGAAAAACGAAAATCCTCATTTTCTCGGAAAGAAAATAGTTTTTGAAGAAAAAAAGTTGCCAGAGTTCTAACCTCCCTAGGGCCTATTGATATGCAAAAAAAAATAAAGAAAATCGTCTTTTTCATATCTGCCGCTTTTGTTTGATTTTGCTCGGTTTTCCGAGACAGTCTCTCTTAAGGATATACAGGACACAATCGGGAAGTTTAAAAAACAAGCTCTTAACGCGTTTAGTTTACATCAACTTCCCTACTAATGACTAAGACGATCTAGAACTCTAAAAACTCTAAGCACTAGTAGAATGATAAATTTTCAAAATGAATATCAAAAATTTTGTATGTTGTTGCAGTTTAGTTTGGTTTTAGCTTACTCTGTTCACTTTGTTTTCGCTGTAAAAACATGATACCATATCGTCGTGACCTCAAAGATAACACATTTTGACAGGCATGGTGTTTTTACTTCAGTCGGGTTGCGAAACATGTCTGAATTCCTACAACAACCTCTTCGTTGGATTCAGACATGCTTCGCAACCCGACTGAAGTAAAAACACCATGTGTCTTGTAAACACAGTTTGATTTACGTCAACCAACTTCACGTTTTATAGCGGTGCTTTTTATGCGTGCGGTGCACGTGTGACTGAGAACCGCTGTAACAACTTTCTTTGCTCACTTCGCTCTGTTCGTCTCTTAACCAAACAAACCCATATGCAAAAAAATCCAAATTACAAAAGAAACTGAATAACAATTAACTTCTAATTATTTTTCGGTTCGGCGTCTGTTTATATTTTAAATTCATTTTGTGTGTTTTTTTTTTGTGTTTCTGAATCCAATTGAAAATTATAAGCTGTCTCAAAAAGTAAATAAAATCTAATAAAATTAAAAGTCCGTTCCACCTATCTATGATTTCGTAGATGTCTTCTGAGATGACATTATTAAAATATGTGCAGTCTAGACAAAAACTGTTTACATGCATATATTGATGTTGTAAGAAAAATTTAAACTGGCAGCTTCACCATTAGGTACTACCGAATATGTATATTAGCTTTATAAAATTCATGAATAATTAATGAGTAATTGACAAAAGAATTCACGTCCGTGACGTGACGGAAGTTGTAAATCTCATACAGATTTCGTCCTGATTTGCATAAGTTTCAACTTGAATTTTTTCGGCCAGATTTACATTTATCTTGACAATTTTAGTAAAATATGAAAGAACTAACGTAGGACTTTCATAAGTTCTATACAATATTTGCGTCCGATCTGTATCCGTTATACAACGGCTCGTCTTCGACTCGCCGTTGTATATCGGATACAGATCGGACGCTCATATTGTATATATCACTTAGAGTTTTGTAGAAATAGAAAATGCGCGCGTATATGACTATTTGCAGTCACAAAACACTTGAGGATTGGCATAACACGAGATAAGTATTAAAAGATGCACGACGCGAATCATTCTGACAATCCCTATGTGCTTTATAACTGCCCACATCACAGCATTCGTGTTACCATTTCCTTCATAAAAACACCACCACCACCACCACCACCATTATCATTATCATTATCATTATCATTATCATTATCATTATCATTATCATTATCATTATCATTATCATTATCATTATCATTATCATTATCATTATCATTATCATGAAACAGTATTATTGGAAATATGAACCACAGCCACTGCCCTCCCCTCTCCTTTCTTGCACTATGTTCCCTATCATACAGTTGTCGAGTGATCGGTTGATAGTGTCTCACCTATAGCAGTTATGCTTAAACTTGTTGTAGCTCCCAAGTGCTGTCATCACACCCTGGCCAATAGCGTATGAGAAAAACACTTGGGTCGCAGCATCAAGCCATACCTATAATGATGAAGATTAAATATAACATGGTGATTTATTATACAGATATCGATGAAATAACAGGATTTCTCCAGTGTCTAAAACTTCGTATCTTTCACATGTGAAAGATATGGTTTTCAGATGCAATTCCTTTTGCATAAAGGTTTTTAATAAAGAATCAATGAAGTTTTATCTATTGCTGCGCTCACTCGTGAGATATCTATTCAACACTCGAAGATAAAATTCGTATCTCCGCGCGCCCAATTGATATCCTCTATATATCTGATGGTTGTACTGATGCTATTAATTTCGATTATATTAATTAATATAAATATATTATGATGATGATGATGTTTGTATGTATGGATGATGGTGATGGTGATGGTGATGGTGATGGTGATGGTGATGGTGATGGTGATGGTGATGGTGATGGTGATGATGATGTT
This sequence comes from Metridium senile, assembly GCA_949775045.1. Lineage (NCBI taxonomy): Eukaryota > Metazoa > Cnidaria > Anthozoa > Actiniaria > Metridiidae > Metridium > Metridium senile. Next base: position 8,270,925 of record OX459104.1, read on the forward strand.
TGTATGTATGGATGATGGTGATGGTGATGGTGATGGTGATGGTGATGGTGATGGTGATGGTGATGGTGATGGTGATGGTGATGGTGATGGTGATGGTGATGGTGATGGTGATGGTGATGGTGATGGTGATAATGATAAAAATGACGATGATGATGATGCCGATGATAATGATGAATCTGATCTTGTAGTTATGATTATTTGTTCCACATTCCGATCATACCCCAGCTTCCGTGAGTTTGGACCAATCAGGAAGCAGATAGTATTTAATACCAACCAGGGCACCAGGTAGAGTTACAGCCCGAACCAGTAAAATAGTCAACAGAACATAGGGAAACGTAGCTGTGAAATACACCACCTGAATACAAGAACAAACAAACAGAACAGAACATAAGTAAACGTAGCTGTGAAATACACCACCTGAATACAAGAACAAGGAAACAGAACAGAACATAAGGAAACGTAGCTGTGAAATACACCACCTGAATACAAGAGCCAATAAAGAGAACAGAACATAGGGAAACGTAGCTGTGAAATACACCATCTGAATACCATATTAATAAAATAAAATTGTTCCTGTGGAATTTAGCGCAAACACTATATTCTTGAAATTGAATTGAATTGCTACTGTTGACTAGAGCTCATACTCACCCTTCCTGCAGATTTAACACCTTTCCACACACAGAAGTAGCAGACGATCCAGGAGAGTAGAAGACACAAAGCTAGTTGCCAGTTGATGGTCCCCATTTCATCTAGACCACTGGAAACGTTGAGAACTTTCCTCCTGGGAATAACATACAAGAACAGGAAATGAAGTTGTTACTGCCATTGACGCCGGTAATTATTATTATGATGATGATGATAATAATGATGATGACGATGACAGTGATGATGATGGTCATGATGATGATTATGTTGAAGATAGTTATGATGGTGATTGTTTCGATGATGACAAGAGAATGATAATAATGATGGCAATAGTGTTGTTGATGATGATCTTATGCAGCAACATTACAAAATCAAGTGCTTACTCCCAGAACTCATTGATAGGTGCTGTAGTATTCTTAACGTGTAGATACTGAGTAGTGTAGTTAAGGGTTCCCTTGATCGATATGTTGTATGCTACCATCTGTTTGCCTACATAACATGCTGGTGTGTTCCAGTCACTGTTACAGTGAGACCATGGTAGTGTACCAGTAAACGAGTAGAACATGTAGAAAAACGCCCAAGCAAGTATGACAATGTAGTACATCGCAAGATATAGACTGATAAACAGTTCAGAAAAACCAACACCTGAAAAGAATATTGGATGAATATTGGAAACTGATCCATCCATCCATCCATCCATCCATCCATCCATCCATCCATCCATCCATCCATCCATCCATCCATCCATCCATCCATCCATCAAACAATCAATCAATCAATCAATCAATCAATTTTTTTAAAGAGGATTTTATTTTCTCATGGTCAGATTATTTTAAATCTAGTTTCTTTTGGAACACTATTTAAAATGTCAAGTTCTTTGAACTGCTGAGGCAAATGTATGCACACGGATTGGAAAATAATAATATATCCCCAACCCCTGGTGATTTGAATGTCCCCTCAACCCCTGTAATGGTACGATACCTTGAAGTATTGGACAAATCTTCCAGACCGTTATGCATCCTTCTTTGGTCAACTGTCCTATTGCAACCTCTAGGACCAACAAAGGAACTCCAGCTAATATCACACACAAGAAGTACGGAATCAGGAAACATCCTGCGTAAAAAGCAGACAAAGTACACCGTTTCTTTTAGGTAACAGCACAGCACAGCAAAAAATACATTAACATGATGAATTGTTAATTCACAAATTAACTAAGGCGGGTAGATTCGTACATTTTACTTGAACATGACATTCCACTAAGTACATCAGTTCCTAAAGGTAACAGTGAACAACTTAAGACTATATACTAAACAGAAAACTAATTAAACGAAAATACTTACAAATATTTGATGCACAAACGACTCATTTGAGTATACGTGAAGGAACGTCTAAACCTCCAAAAACTGTCGATAGCGACCGAATACAACTAAGTACAACGGAGTCCAAGTGTGTACTAAACTAAAAATTCATAGGCACAAAAATACAAAGAAACCGAATAAATTATAATAACCAAAATGTGTCTAGGGAATTAAAACTAAAATGAAGCATACAGTAGACCAAACAAAAACAGAGCTATAAACTTAACATGAATAAGAGGAATCTTATCCAAAAAACTAAGAAAAAAAGGAAAGGAAGGAAAAAGAAGGCACAGGGGTTAAACGTTTCGAGTTCAAATGTTTTGATCGAAAAGCAGGTGAGAGGCCACATCTGGGCGGAATGATGGATGTGCGACCAAGGTGATAGAAAATATGTTTTTGATTTGTTTTACCGAATATTGTTTTTTTATAAAAACAAACAAACAAAAACTAAAACAATTTTGAAAACAATGCATTTTACGACTTGTTACGAAACTGGGCCAGCTGTCACGAAACCGGGAGCCTAAGTTGACGTCGATATTTTTCTTTTCTTTTATCAAATTAAAAGATTCGAAGAATATATCTACATCATTATAATTTTATCTGATAAATTTGCCTTGTATGACATAATTTCATATAATTTTTTTTCTTCGTAGAGAAGATATAGTATTTACAAACTGAAGTAACGAAACTGGGCCACATACTGTAGCTAGTCACAAGAATATATTAATATGTTTATTTTTGTGAATATTTTAAAACGTTTTCGTGTACATTAATTTACCAATTTCTTAATTATTCACATTTTCCTATAAAGTCTGGGGATAGCTTTTTGTAATATAAAAAAATATTAAAAATTATTTGATGCTGTTATACATACAAATCACTGGATCAGGCGGGCTAAAATAGAAGACAACTCTAGTTCTATTGCTTTGCTATATCTATGTATACACCTGTTTTCAAAAACGTTGTCCTATTTGAAATTAGTAATCAGTAATTAGTAATTTGTTAATCGTGAAATAGGAATTAAGAAGTGAACCAAAAACAGACGCGGTCTTCTCATAATGCCTTCGGCATGACTGCAACATGTGTAGCATGTCAAGTGAATTTATTTACGCTTGAATGCAATGCAAATTGTGCTATTAATTAATTCCTATTTCACTATTTACAAATTACTAATTGCTATTTGCTTTTTTCAATAGGACAACGTTTTGGAAAACAGGTGTATGTATATATATGCCTCTGTTAAGACCATTATCGGTTTGCGCATTTAATTATGAATTAACTGAATTCGCTTCAGCCAGTGTCTCGGCTGCGCCTCGGACTGGAACTAATTGCGCGGACTTGAAATCCCGTCCAGTTCTCATTGTCGGACTTTAAACATTACTTCTCAAACTCATTAATAATTCGTGAGCTAATCAACCAATGTGAGCACACCATCTGTACCACGTGCATGGGTTTGAAACCCCGAGGAAACACGATTATAGGTTGACCGGTGTTTGAAATATTTTCATCACTAATGATGAAAGTATTTCTAAATCTACATAGTGGTGGGAAATCTGAAAAGAATTAGTATTCCCTAGTTACCTACCTTCCTTACAATCCTTTATTCCCGTAACCTTTCTACCTAATTTACATTATTATTATTTTTACATTATTTTTTTTCCCTTTGTTTATTGGCGTGTCCGAGTCTCGAACCTGGAACCCTTGGAGTTGAATTCCCTCTTCATACCAGCTGCGCTATTGGTGATTTGGTTGGCAAAGTAGAGTCTTATTTCCTACACCATCCAATACTCTGTATATATTATATCAGAAATTACACTGACGTCAAGTACTCACATAAATGAACTTTATTCGCAGCTTTAATGATCCCTATTGAAGTTACAACTTATATTTAAATGACAATTTGGATTATTCTCTAAAGAAAATTTAAAAAAAACTACTTATGTAGGCAGTTACAAGTTATATTTAGAGTACAGAGTACAATTTGAAATATTGCTCAACTGGATTTAAAGGAACATTTTCTAAGCCTTTTTGAACAACTTCAAGTAAGAACCCCGTAACACTCCTTACAAACCCTACAGTATTTCGAAATCCAATAAATTCCGCACAAGAGGAATTCAAAATAACTCTCATAATCCCAGGCAACATAATGAATGACCGCGGGGAATATATGACCTATTATATTATAAAGAACTAGCCACATTCCTGCATAATGAATTATTTATTCGACTGAGAAGTAATTCCAAAAACCTCGTGCTTCGTGTTTCATTAGGGTTTCCAAACACTCAAAAACAATTAAAGCACTCGGCCTACGACCTCGTGCTTTCAAATGTTTTATCGTGTTTAGAAACCCTAATGAAACACTCGTACTCGTTTTTGAAATATTATTTAAAACCCTGAATTGGGGTGCGAGGAGGTTTAAATACCAGCAAAAGCCAGTGGCAATGATACACGACACAGAATGAAGGCGTTTTCACAAGATCTAGGTTATTTGCATAACGCTTGCAAGCATTTCGCTTAGTTTTATGTAGTGAAAATAGCAATAATGTTGTTTTTGTCAGTCAAGTTGTTTCCAATTTTGAAACTGATTTAAAAGTCTTTAAAATACTATTTTACCAGGGAATGATCATACAGTAAGTTCGGCGTATATTTAATCGGTGAAGCATTCAAGCGCATTCAACACATTCAACTCAAGCATTCAACCATTTCTACCCATAATAAACATAACAGATTGACTTACACATAATTGACTGTATTTGTTGTCTTTCTTATGTAAATACAACCAATATGCATTATATAAATGTATATTGTTTACCTCCTCCATTCTTGTAGCAAAGATATGGAAAACGCCAGACATTACCAAGACCAACTGAAGCTCCTATCAATGCCAGCAAAAAATCTAGCTTATTGACCCAAGTCTCTCGCTCATTCAGCTGCGTCATTGCTAGCAGCAGCTTTACTAAGTTTCAGTGAATAACAAGCACTCTTGCATGACGCTTCAATGATTCAATGGAAACACCTTATTGCAAGAACGTTGTGGAACGGAAAGGAATTAATTAAGAGACAAAAGATGATCACTATGGTGGCCCATTGCTGCCATAAGGAATTCTCATTCACATTTGCATTTTGTCGTAAATTATTTGTAATTTATTTCGTCAATTTTTCGTAAATTAATACTGAATTCCACATGGCTTATGGCTACTCAACCTATTATTATAGGTAGTAGGTAGTATATATTATTATTTTATAAATAGTATTTACAAACTGAAGTCACGAAACTGGGCAACATACTGTAGTCATAAGAATGTGGATGTGGATAGATGTATCTAGCCCTTAGATGCCTAAGGGAAAACCGATAGCATTTATTACATACCACTTATTAGATATTTTCTTGGGTATTACGGGCTGATATTTTACGAGTTGCGTACGTATTTTGCCGAGCCTCCGGGCGAGGCAAAATACAAGCAATGAGTAAAATGTCATCCCGTAATACCCAAAAAAATATCTAATAAGGGATTTATTATACAACTTACTGTTAATTGTAATTTCTAAAGCATTTTTTAATTGAAAAATATAACCTTTCGGAGCTATTCAGCGCGCGGAGAGAGAATCAAAACAAAGCCCTGGAAAAGCCAGTAAAATGCAAATAATTTCTCGCTCTCTTTTTGATTGACATAATGTCAAAAATCTCATTGGCTATCGATGTAGCTGACGCCATCATGTAACGCAACACACGAAAGGAAAGTTTGTCATTTGCACGAGGGGCGAAGATTTCTCATTGAAAAAGGTCTGATAAAAGCATGTTAATGGACAATTCATGAATGGAAATTGATTGAATGTAAGTAAAAAATTGTTATAAATTGCACTGCTTTTTCTTAGGTTGGTTATCGTTTTCATTTTATGCACTTTTTGATCTTTTTCTCAAATGTTCAACTGTGACTTCAGTCAATAGTTTTTCAAACAAAAAAGTGTTCAGAAATGTTTTTGATGGAAAATACCATTGATTTCCCAATTGATAGTGTGAATAGCCTTATATTTATCCCTTTTATTTTAAAGTTGTTAAGCCTATTTTGCTTTTTATAACGCCTTGAAAAAGGCTGTGGTTGAAAAGTCGTTTTACGGCCGCTTTTTATCTTCTTTCATTTTCACAAGATAGTTAGAATTCCGGATAGAAAAGGCTAACTGTGATTTTTCATAAAAATAGACGTCATTCTTATTTTCTGGCTGAATTTCAGGAGACAAAAACGGATATTTTTTTGGTTAAAGTTTAGGTAAAGTCACGCAGACGTCAACTCGTCAAACCAGTTTTTTTTGGAGGGCAAAATACGGGTTATTCGGCCCTCGAGCTCGGTGTAATAGCGTCTCATATTTGCCCGCCAACGGAACCTTATATGGTAAATTTACGTCACAGTTGTATAATAATTAACAATTATTCGCCTGAGGTGAATAATGGTTTTAGTATAAATACAAAGGTGATTATTTCAAAAAAAAAAGAAGGAAAAAGCATTGAAAGTGAAAATATTTTATTTTTTAAAAGCGCGACCGTCACGCGAAAGTGGCCGGCTTGCATTGTCTCGCTTAATGACAAAAAAAAACAACGTGAACATTCACTATGATACCTTTAAATAGCTTGACACCAAACTTAGTAGCTTCTTTAGTAGCTTCTTTTAGTTAGTATAAATACAAAAGTGATTACTTCAAAAAGAAAGAAGGAAACAGCATTGAAAGTGAAAATATTTTATTTTTTAAAAGCGCAAACGTTACGCGTAAAAATTGTAAACTTTGTCTCGCATAATGACAAAAAAAAAAACGTGAAAATTTACTATGATACCTTTAAATAGCTTGACACCAAACTTAGTCGCTTCTTTAGTCGATTTTGGGACAGCATTTTCTTTAAAGTTTTCAATTTCAACTTCGCTAACAGTGACAAAACGACTACTGGCAGCCATTTTGTCCGAAAAGGTGATTATCGGCTGATAATCCGAGATAGCAAACCAATCAGCGCGCGCGATTTTCTATAATCACCTGCGTATTTATACTAAAATTAAAGGAATTAGTGAATATCTGAGCGAGGATAATAACCATAGTAAAATTGAATGGAAATGGAAACCAATAAACAATACGAAAAACAATAATGAAAATGATAAAATATAACACTGATAAAATAAAGAAATAACATCTATGGTAAAAATGTTTTTAAAAAAAAAAAATACATACCTAAACAAACGAGGGCTAGATACAGGAATAAAGAGCGAAGGATATTACAACGTTTAGTTGGTTTTCTCCGCCAGTTTCGGCTCCTTACAACACCTTACAACAGCATATTATCGATTAGTGAATTGTAATTTATCCTCTCATATTGTATCATGTATTTAAACTATTTGTTTATTTATCTCTATTCTATTCATCTTTCTTTTGTTTTCTTATTCTTGTATATATTTCATATTTTTATTTGATGGCCCAAAGACTAGCTTTTGCTAAATTGGTTTTCCATCGTTAAATAAAGTCTATCATTATTACTTGGGCTAGTTCTCGATCATTGTTCGGCGTTTGCATTTGGTTGGTCTTGAAGTGATGCCAGCTCTAGCACAGTAGATTCTTGAGTCTCATGATGTAAGTAGAAATTCTGCTTCGGCGACGTTGGAATACAAGAAAAAGAAAGAACCTATATCTAGCCGCGTTGTTGAAATCGTCTAAAAACCCTGAATTGGGGTGCGAGGAGGTTTAAATACCTGCAAAAGCCAGTGGCAATGATACACGACACAGAATGAAGGCGTTTTCACAAGATCTAGGTTATTTGCATAACGCTTGCTAGCATTTCGCTTAGTTATATGTAGTGAAAATAGTCAATTAGGTGTAAGTCAATCTGTTATGTTTATTATGGGTAGCAATGATTGAATTCTTGAGTTGAATGCAGTTGATCATTACTGCGGTTGAATGCTTCACCGATTAAATATACGCCGAACTTACTGTGTGATCACTCGCTGGTAAAATAGTATTTTAAAGACTTTTAAATCTAAAACAGTTTCAAAATTGGAAACAACTTGACTGACAAAAACAACATTATTGCTGTAATTGTTGTCTTTCTTATGTAAATACAACCAATATGCATTATATAAATGTATATTGTTTACCTCCTCCATTCTTGTAGCAAAGATATGGAAAACGCCAGACATTACCAAGACCAACTAAAGCTCCTATCAATGCCAGCAAAAAATCTAGCTTATTGACCCAAGTCTCTCGCTCATTCAGCTGCGTCATTGCTAGCAGCAGCTTTACTAAGTTTCAGTGAATAACAAGCACTCTTGCATGACGCTTCAATGATTCAATGGAAACACCTTATTGCAAGAACGTTGTGGAACGGAAAGGAATTAATTAAGAGACAAAAGATGATCACTATGGTGGCCCATTGCTGCCATAAGGAATTCTTATTCACAATTGCATTTTGTCGTAAATTATTTGTAATTTATTTCGTCAATTTTTCGTAAATTAATACTGAATTCCACATGGCTTATGGCTACTCAACCTATTATTATAGGTAGTAGGTAGTATATATTATTATTTTATAAATAGTATTTACAAACTGAAGTCACGAAACTGGGCAACATACTGTAGTCATAAGAATGTGGATGTGGATAGATGTATCTAGCCCTTAGATGCCTAAGGGAAAACCGATAGCATTTATTACATACCACTTATTAGATATTTTCTTGGGTATTACGGGCTGATATTTTACGAGTTGCGTACGTATTTTGCCGAGCCTCCGGGCGAGGCAAAATACAAGCAATGAGTAAAATGTCAGCCCGTAATACCTAAGAAAATATCTAATAAGGGATTTATTATACAACTTACTGTTAATTGTAATTTCTAAAGCATGTTTTAATTGAAAAATATAACCTTTCGGAGCTATTCAGCGCGCGGAGAGAGAATCAAAACAAAGCCCTGGAAAAGCCAGTAAAATGCAAATAATTTCTCGCTCTCTTTTTGATTGACATAATGTCAAAAATCTCATTGGCTATCGATGTAGCTGACGCCATCATGTAACGCAACACACGAAAGGAAAGTTTGTCATTTGCACGAGGGGCGAAGATTTCTCATTGAAAAAGGTCTGATAAAAGCATGTTAATGGACAATTCATGAATGGAAATTGATTGAATGTAAGTAAAAAATTGTTATAAATTGCACTGCTTTTTCTTAGGTTGGTTATCGTTTTCATTTTATGCACTTTTTGATCTTTTTCTCAAATGTTCAACTGTGACTTCAGTCAATAGTTTTTCAAACAAAAAAGTGTTCAGAAATGTTTTTGATGGAAAATACCATTGATTTCCCAATTGATAGTGTGAATAGCCTTATATTTATCCCTTTTATTTTAAAGTTGTTAAGCCTATTTTGCTTTTTATAACGCCTTGAAAAAGGCTGTGGTTGAAAAGTCGTTTTACGGCCGCTTTTTATCTTCTTTCATTTTCACAAGATAGTTAGAATTCCGGATAGAAAAGGCTAACTGTGATTTTTCATAAAAATAGACGTCATTCTTATTTTCTGGCTGAATTTCAGGAGACAAAAACGGATATTTTTTTGGTTAAAGTTTAGGTAAAGTCACGCAGACGTCAACTCGTCAAACCAGTTTTTTTTGGAGGGCAAAATACGGGTTATTCGGCCCTCGAGCTCGGTGTAATAGCGTCTCATATTTGCCCGCCAACGGAACCTTATATGGTAAATTTACGTCACAGTTGTATAATAATTAACAATTATTCGCCTGAGGTGAATAATGGTTTTAGTATAAATACAAAGGTGATTATTTCAACAAAAAAAAAGAAGGAAAAAGCATTGAAAGTGAAAATATTTTATTTTTTAAAAGCGCGACCGTCACGCGAAAGTGGCCGGCTTGCATTGTCTCGCTTAATGACAAAAAAAACAACGTGAACATTCACTATGATACCTTTAAATAGCTTGACACCAAACTTAGTAGCTTCTTTAGTAGCTTCTTTTAGTTAGTATAAATACAAAAGTGATTACTTCAAAAAGAAAGAAGGAAACAGCATTGAAAGTGAAAATATTTTATTTTTTAAAAGCGCAAACGTTACGCGTAAAAATTGTAAACTTTGTCTCGCATAATGACAAAAAAAAAAACGTGAAAATTTACTATGATACCTTTAAATAGCTTGACACCAAACTTAGTCGCTTCTTTAGTCGATTTTGGGACAGCATTTTCTTTAAAGTTTTCAATTTCAACTTCGCTAACAGTGACAAAACGACTACTGGCAGCCATTTTGTCCGAAAAGGTGATTATCGGCTGATAATCCGAGATAGCAAACCAATCAGCGCGCGCGATTTTCTATAATCACCTGCGTATTTATACTAAAATTAAAGGAATTAGTGAATATCTGAGCGAGGATAATAACCATAGTAAAATTGAATGGAAATGGAAACCAATAAACAATACGAAAAACAATAATGAAAATGATAAAATATAACACTGATAAAATAAAGAAATAACATCTATGGTAAAAATGTTTTTTAAAAAAAAAAATACATACCTAAACAAACGAGGGCTAGATACAGGAATAAAGAGCGAAGGATATTACAACGTTTAGTTGGTTTTCTCCGCCAGTTTCGGCTCCTTACAACACCTTACAACAGCATATTATCGATTAGTGAATTGTAATTTATCCTCTCATATTGTATCATGTATTTAAACTATTTGTTTATTTATCTCTATTCTATTCATCTTTCTTTTGTTTTCTTATTCTTGTATATATTTCATATTTTTATTTGATGGCCCAAAGACTAGCTTTTGCTAAATTGGTTTTCCATCGTTAAATAAAGTCTATCATTATTACTTGGGCTAGTTCTCGATCATTGTTCGGCGTTTGCATTTGGTTGGTCTTGAAGTGATGCCAGCTCTAGCACAGTAGATTCTTGAGTCTCATGATGTAAGTAGAAATTCTGCTTCGGCGACGTTGGAATACAAGAAAAAGAAAGAACCTATATCTAGCCGCGTTGTTGAAATCGTCTAAAAACCCTGAATTGGGGTGCGAGGAGGTTTAAATACCTGCAAAAGCCAGTGGCAATGATACACGACACAGAATGAAGGCGTTTTCACAAGATCTAGGTTATTTGCATAACGCTTGCTAGCATTTCGCTTAGTTATATGTAGTGAAAATAGTCAATTAGGTGTAAGTCAATCTGTTATGTTTATTATGGGTAGCAATGATTGAATTCTTGAGTTGAATGCAGTTGATCATTACTGCGGTTGAATGCTTCACCGATTAAATATACGCCGAACTTACTGTGTGATCACTCGCTGGTAAAATAGTATTTTAAAGACTTTTAAATCTAAAACAGTTTCAAAATTGGAAACAACTTGACTGACAAAAACAACATTATTGCTGTAATTGTTGTCTTTCTTATGTAAATACAACCAATATGCATTATATAAATGTATATTGTTTACCTCCTCCATTCTTGTAGCAAAGATATGGAAAACGCCAGACATTACCAAGACCAACTGAAGCTCCTATCAATGCCAGCAAAAAATCTAGCTTATTGACCCAAGTCTCTCGCTCATTCAGCTGCGTCATTGCTAGCAGCAGCTTTACTAAGTTTCAGTGAATAACAAGCACTCTTGCATGACGCTTCAATGATTCAATGGAAACACCTTATTGCAAGAACGTTGTGGAACGGAAAGGAATTAATTAAGAGACAAAAGATGATCACTATGGTGGCCCATTGCTGCCATAAGGAATTCTTATTCACAATTGCATTTTGTCGTAAATTATTTGTAATTTATTTCGTCAATTTTTCGTAAATTAATACTGAATTCCACATGGCTTATGGCTACTCAACCTATTATTATAGGTAGTAGGTAGTATATATTATTATTTTATAAATAGTATTTACAAACTGAAGTCACGAAACTGGGCAACATACTGTAGTCATAAGAATGTGGATGTGGATAGATGTATCTAGCCCTTAGATGCCTAAGGGAAAACCGATAGCATTTATTACATACCACTTATTAGATATTTTCTTGGGTATTACGGGCTGATATTTTACGAGTTGCGTACGTATTTTGCCGAGCCTCCGGGCGAGGCAAAATACAAGCAATGAGTAAAATGTCAGCCCGTAATACCTAAGAAAATATCTAATAAGGGATTTATTATACAACTTACTGTTAATTGTAATTTCTAAAGCATGTTTTAATTGAGAAATATAACCTTTCGGAGCTATTCAGCGCGCGGAGAGAGAATCAAAACAAAGCCCTGGAAAAGCCAGTAAAATGCAAATAATTTCTCGCTCTCTTTTTGATTGACATAATGTCAAAAATCTCATTGGCTATCGATGTAGCTGACGCCATCATGTAACGCAACACACGAAAGGAAAGTTTGTCATTTGCACGAGGGGCGAAGATTTCTCATTGAAAAAGGTCTGATAAAAGCATGTTAATGGACAATTCATGAATGGAAATTGATTGAATGTAAGTAAAAAATTGTTATAAATTGCACTGCTTTTTCTTAGGTTGGTTATCGTTTTCATTTTATGCACTTTTTGATCTTTTTCTCAAATGTTCAACTGTGACTTCAGTCAATAGTTTTTCAAACAAAAAAGTGTTCAGAAATGTTTTTGATGGAAAATACCATTGATTTCCCAATTGATAGTGTGAATAGCCTTATATTTATCCCTTTTATTTTAAAGTTGTTAAGCCTATTTTGCTTTTTATAACGCCTTGAAAAAGGCTGTGGTTGAAAAGTCGTTTTACGGCCGCTTTTTATCTTCTTTCATTTTCACAAGATAGTTAGAATTCCGGATAGAAAAGGCTAACTGTGATTTTTCATAAAAATAGACGTCATTCTTATTTTCTGGCTGAATTTCAGGAGACAAAAACGGATATTTTTTTGGTTAAAGTTTAGGTAAAGTCACGCAGACGTCAACTCGTCAAACCAGTTTTTTTTGGAGGGCAAAATACGGGTTATTCGGCCCTCGAGCTCGGTGTAATAGCGTCTCATATTTGCCCGCCAACGGAACCTTATATGGTAAATTTACGTCACAGTTGTATAATAATTAACAATTATTCGCCTGAGGTGAATAATGGTTTTAGTATAAATACAAAGGTGATTATTTCAACAAAAAAAAAGAAGGAAAAAGCATTGAAAGTGAAAATATTTTATTTTTTAAAAGCGCGACCGTCACGCGAAAGTGGCCGGCTTGCATTGTCTCGCTTAATGACAAAAAAAACAACGTGAACATTCACTATGATACCTTTAAATAGCTTGACACCAAACTTAGTAGCTTCTTTAGTAGCTTCTTTTAGTTAGTATAAATACAAAAGTGATTACTTCAAAAAGAAAGAAGGAAACAGCATTGAAAGTGAAAATATTTTATTTTTTAAAAGCGCAAACGTTACGCGTAAAAATTGTAAACTTTGTCTCGCATAATGACAAAAAAAAAAACGTGAAAATTTACTATGATACCTTTAAATAGCTTGACACCAAACTTAGTCGCTTCTTTAGTCGATTTTGGGACAGCATTTTCTTTAAAGTTTTCAATTTCAACTTCGCTAACAGTGACAAAACGACTACTGGCAGCCATTTTGTCCGAAAAGGTGATTATCGGCTGATAATCCGAGATAGCAAACCAATCAGCGCGCGCGATTTTCTATAATCACCTGCGTATTTATACTAAAATTAAAGGAATTAGTGAATATCTGAGCGAGGATAATAACCATAGTAAAATTGAATGGAAATGGAAACCAATAAACAATACGAAAAACAATAATGAAAATGATAAAATATAACACTGATAAAATAAAGAAATAACATCTATGGTAAAAATGTTTTTTAAAAAAAAAAATACATACCTAAACAAACGAGGGCTAGATACAGGAATAAAGAGCGAAGGATATTACAACGTTTAGTTGGTTTTCTCCGCCAGTTTCGGCTCCTTACAACACCTTACAACAGCATATTATCGATTAGTGAATTGTAATTTATCCTCTCATATTGTATCATGTATTTAAACTATTTGTTTATTTATCTCTATTCTATTCATCTTTCTTTTGTTTTCTTATTCTTGTATATATTTCATATTTTTATTTGATGGCCCAAAGACTAGCTTTTGCTAAATTGGTTTTCCATCGTTAAATAAAGTCTATCATTATTACTTGGGCTAGTTCTCGATCATTGTTCGGCGTTTGCATTTGGTTGGTCTTGAAGTGATGCCAGCTCTAGCACAGTAGATTCTTGAGTCTCATGATGTAAGTAGAAATTCTGCTTCGGCGACGTTGGAATACAAGAAAAAGAAAGAACCTATATCTAGCCGCGTTGTTGAAATCGTCTAAAAACCCTGAATTGGGGTGCGAGGAGGTTTAAATACCTGCAAAAGCCAGTGGCAATGATACACGACACAGAATGAAGGCGTTTTCACAAGATCTAGGTTATTTGCATAACGCTTGCTAGCATTTCGCTTAGTTATATGTAGTGAAAATAGTCAATTAGGTGTAAGTCAATCTGTTATGTTTATTATGGGTAGCAATGATTGAATTCTTGAGTTGAATGCAGTTGATCATTACTGCGGTTGAATGCTTCACCGATTAAATATACGCCGAACTTACTGTGTGATCACTCGCTGGTAAAATAGTATTTTAAAGACTTTTAAATCTAAAACAGTTTCAAAATTGGAAACAACTTGACTGACAAAAACAACATTATTGCTGTAATTGTTGTCTTTCTTATGTAAATACAACCAATATGCATTATATAAATGTATATTGTTTACCTCCTCCATTCTTGTAGCAAAGATATGGAAAACGCCAGACATTACCAAGACCAACTGAAGCTCCTATCAATGCCAGCAAAAAATCTAGCTTATTGACCCAAGTCTCTCGCTCATTCAGCTGCGTCATTGCTAGCAGCAGCTTTACTAAGTTTCAGTGAATAACAAGCACTCTTGCATGACGCTTCAATGATTCAATGGAAACACCTTATTGCAAGAACGTTGTGGAACGGAAAGGAATTAATTAAGAGACAAAAGATGATCACTATGGTGGCCCATTGCTGCCATAAGGAATTCTTATTCACAATTGCATTTTGTCGTAAATTATTTGTAATTTATTTCGTCAATTTTTCGTAAATTAATACTGAATTCCACATGGCTTATGGCTACTCAACCTATTATTATAGGTAGTAGGTAGTATATATTATTATTTTATAAATAGTATTTACAAACTGAAGTCACGAAACTGGGCAACATACTGTAGTCATAAGAATGTGGATGTGGATAGATGTATCTAGCCCTTAGATGCCTAAGGGAAAACCGATAGCATTTATTACATACCACTTATTAGATATTTTCTTGGGTATTACGGGCTGATATTTTACGAGTTGCGTACGTATTTTGCCGAGCCTCCGGGCGAGGCAAAATACAAGCAATGAGTAAAATGTCAGCCCGTAATACCTAAGAAAATATCTAATAAGGGATTTATTATACAACTTACTGTTAATTGTAATTTCTAAAGCATGTTTTAATTGAAAAATATAACCTTTCGGAGCTATTCAGCGCGCGGAGAGAGAATCAAAACAAAGCCCTGGAAAAGCCAGTAAAATGCAAATAATTTCTCGCTCTCTTTTTGATTGACATAATGTCAAAAATCTCATTGGCTATCGATGTAGCTGACGCCATCATGTAACGCAACACACGAAAGGAAAGTTTGTCATTTGCACGAGGGGCGAAGATTTCTCATTGAAAAAGGTCTGATAAAAGCATGTTAATGGACAATTCATGAATGGAAATTGATTGAATGTAAGTAAAAAATTGTTATAAATTGCACTGCTTTTTCTTAGGTTGGTTATCGTTTTCATTTTATGCACTTTTTGATCTTTTTCTCAAATGTTCAACTGTGACTTCAGTCAATAGTTTTTCAAACAAAAAAGTGTTCAGAAATGTTTTTGATGGAAAATACCATTGATTTCCCAATTGATAGTGTGAATAGCCTTATATTTATCCCTTTTATTTTAAAGTTGTTAAGCCTATTTTGCTTTTTATAACGCCTTGAAAAAGGCTGTGGTTGAA
This sequence comes from Metridium senile, assembly GCA_949775045.1. NCBI lineage: Eukaryota > Metazoa > Cnidaria > Anthozoa > Actiniaria > Metridiidae > Metridium > Metridium senile. The sequence continues at coordinate 8,286,992 of OX459104.1, forward strand.
AAGTCGTTTTACGGCCGCTTTTTATCTTCTTTCATTTTCACAAGATAGTTAGAATTCCGGATAGAAAAGGCTAACTGTGATTTTTCATAAAAATAGACGTCATTCTTATTTTCTGGCTGAATTTCAGGAGACAAAAACGGATATTTTTTTGGTTAAAGTTTAGGTAAAGTCACGCAGACGTCAACTCGTCAAACCAGTTTTTTTTGGAGGGCAAAATACGGGTTATTCGGCCCTCGAGCTCGGTGTAATAGCGTCTCATATTTGCCCGCCAACGGAACCTTATATGGTAAATTTACGTCACAGTTGTATAATAATTAACAATTATTCGCCTGAGGTGAATAATGGTTTTAGTATAAATACAAAGGTGATTATTTCAACAAAAAAAAAGAAGGAAAAAGCATTGAAAGTGAAAATATTTTATTTTTTAAAAGCGCGACCGTCACGCGAAAGTGGCCGGCTTGCATTGTCTCGCTTAATGACAAAAAAAACAACGTGAACATTCACTATGATACCTTTAAATAGCTTGACACCAAACTTAGTAGCTTCTTTAGTAGCTTCTTTTAGTTAGTATAAATACAAAAGTGATTACTTCAAAAAGAAAGAAGGAAACAGCATTGAAAGTGAAAATATTTTATTTTTTAAAAGCGCAAACGTTACGCGTAAAAATTGTAAACTTTGTCTCGCATAATGACAAAAAAAAAAACGTGAAAATTTACTATGATACCTTTAAATAGCTTGACACCAAACTTAGTCGCTTCTTTAGTCGATTTTGGGACAGCATTTTCTTTAAAGTTTTCAATTTCAACTTCGCTAACAGTGACAAAACGACTACTGGCAGCCATTTTGTCCGAAAAGGTGATTATCGGCTGATAATCCGAGATAGCAAACCAATCAGCGCGCGCGATTTTCTATAATCACCTGCGTATTTATACTAAAATTAAAGGAATTAGTGAATATCTGAGCGAGGATAATAACCATAGTAAAATTGAATGGAAATGGAAACCAATAAACAATACGAAAAACAATAATGAAAATGATAAAATATAACACTGATAAAATAAAGAAATAACATCTATGGTAAAAATGTTTTTTTAAAAAAAAAATACATACCTAAACAAACGAGGGCTAGATACAGGAATAAAGAGCGAAGGATATTACAACGTTTAGTTGGTTTTCTCCGCCAGTTTCGGCTCCTTACAACACCTTACAACAGCATATTATCGATTAGTGAATTGTAATTTATCCTCTCATATTGTATCATGTATTTAAACTATTTGTTTATTTATCTCTATTCTATTCATCTTTCTTTTGTTTTCTTATTCTTGTATATATTTCATATTTTTATTTGATGGCCCAAAGACTAGCTTTTGCTAAATTGGTTTTCCATCGTTAAATAAAGTCTATCATTATTACTTGGGCTAGTTCTCGATCATTGTTCGGCGTTTGCATTTGGTTGGTCTTGAAGTGATGCCAGCTCTAGCACAGTAGATTCTTGAGTCTCATGATGTAAGTAGAAATTCTGCTTCGGCGACGTTGGAATACAAGAAAAAGAAAGAACCTATATCTAGCCGCGTTGTTGAAATCGTCTAAAAACCCTGAATTGGGGTGCGAGGAGGTTTAAATACCTGCAAAAGCCAGTGGCAATGATACACGACACAGAATGAAGGCGTTTTCACAAGATCTAGGTTATTTGCATAACGCTTGCTAGCATTTCGCTTAGTTATATGTAGTGAAAATAGTCAATTAGGTGTAAGTCAATCTGTTATGTTTATTATGGGTAGCAATGATTGAATTCTTGAGTTGAATGCAGTTGATCATTACTGCGGTTGAATGCTTCACCGATTAAATATACGCCGAACTTACTGTGTGATCACTCGCTGGTAAAATAGTATTTTAAAGACTTTTAAATCTAAAACAGTTTCAAAATTGGAAACAACTTGACTGACAAAAACAACATTATTGCTGTAATTGTTGTCTTTCTTATGTAAATACAACCAATATGCATTATATAAATGTATATTGTTTACCTCCTCCATTCTTGTAGCAAAGATATGGAAAACGCCAGACATTACCAAGACCAACTGAAGCTCCTATCAATGCCAGCAAAAAATCTAGCTTATTGACCCAAGTCTCTCGCTCATTCAGCTGCGTCATTGCTAGCAGCAGCTTTACTAAGTTTCAGTGAATAACAAGCACTCTTGCATGACGCTTCAATGATTCAATGGAAACACCTTATTGCAAGAACGTTGTGGAACGGAAAGGAATTAATTAAGAGACAAAAGATGATCACTATGGTGGCCCATTGCTGCCATAAGGAATTCTTATTCACAATTGCATTTTGTCGTAAATTATTTGTAATTTATTTCGTCAATTTTTCGTAAATTAATACTGAATTCCACATGGCTTATGGCTACTCAACCTATTATTATAGGTAGTAGGTAGTATATATTATTATTTTATAAATAGTATTTACAAACTGAAGTCACGAAACTGGGCAACATACTGTAGTCATAAGAATGTGGATGTGGATAGATGTATCTAGCCCTTAGATGCCTAAGGGAAAACCGATAGCATTTATTACATACCACTTATTAGATATTTTCTTGGGTATTACGGGCTGATATTTTACGAGTTGCGTACGTATTTTGCCGAGCCTCCGGGCGAGGCAAAATACAAGCAATGAGTAAAATGTCAGCCCGTAATACCTAAGAAAATATCTAATAAGGGATTTATTATACAACTTACTGTTAATTGTAATTTCTAAAGCATGTTTTAATTGAAAAATATAACCTTTCGGAGCTATTCAGCGCGCGGAGAGAGAATCAAAACAAAGCCCTGGAAAAGCCAGTAAAATGCAAATAATTTCTCGCTCTCTTTTTGATTGACATAATGTCAAAAATCTCATTGGCTATCGATGTAGCTGACGCCATCATGTAACGCAACACACGAAAGGAAAGTTTGTCATTTGCACGAGGGGCGAAGATTTCTCATTGAAAAAGGTCTGATAAAAGCATGTTAATGGACAATTCATGAATGGAAATTGATTGAATGTAAGTAAAAAATTGTTATAAATTGCACTGCTTTTTCTTAGGTTGGTTATCGTTTTCATTTTATGCACTTTTTGATCTTTTTCTCAAATGTTCAACTGTGACTTCAGTCAATAGTTTTTCAAACAAAAAAGTGTTCAGAAATGTTTTTGATGGAAAATACCATTGATTTCCCAATTGATAGTGTGAATAGCCTTATATTTATCCCTTTTATTTTAAAGTTGTTAAGCCTATTTTGCTTTTTATAACGCCTTGAAAAAGGCTGTGGTTGAAAAGTCGTTTTACGGCCGCTTTTTATCTTCTTTCATTTTCACAAGATAGTTAGAATTCCGGATAGAAAAGGCTAACTGTGATTTTTCATAAAAATAGACGTCATTCTTATTTTCTGGCTGAATTTCAGGAGACAAAAACGGATATTTTTTTGGTTAAAGTTTAGGTAAAGTCACGCAGACGTCAACTCGTCAAACCAGTTTTTTTTGGAGGGCAAAATACGGGTTATTCGGCCCTCGAGCTCGGTGTAATAGCGTCTCATATTTGCCCGCCAACGGAACCTTATATGGTAAATTTACGTCACAGTTGTATAATAATTAACAATTATTCGCCTGAGGTGAATAATGGTTTTAGTATAAATACAAAGGTGATTATTTCAACAAAAAAAAAGAAGGAAAAAGCATTGAAAGTGAAAATATTTTATTTTTTAAAAGCGCGACCGTCACGCGAAAGTGGCCGGCTTGCATTGTCTCGCTTAATGACAAAAAAAACAACGTGAACATTCACTATGATACCTTTAAATAGCTTGACACCAAACTTAGTAGCTTCTTTAGTAGCTTCTTTTAGTTAGTATAAATACAAAAGTGATTACTTCAAAAAGAAAGAAGGAAACAGCATTGAAAGTGAAAATATTTTATTTTTTAAAAGCGCAAACGTTACGCGTAAAAATTGTAAACTTTGTCTCGCATAATGACAAAAAAAAAAACGTGAAAATTTACTATGATACCTTTAAATAGCTTGACACCAAACTTAGTCGCTTCTTTAGTCGATTTTGGGACAGCATTTTCTTTAAAGTTTTCAATTTCAACTTCGCTAACAGTGACAAAACGACTACTGGCAGCCATTTTGTCCGAAAAGGTGATTATCGGCTGATAATCCGAGATAGCAAACCAATCAGCGCGCGCGATTTTCTATAATCACCTGCGTATTTATACTAAAATTAAAGGAATTAGTGAATATCTGAGCGAGGATAATAACCATAGTAAAATTGAATGGAAATGGAAACCAATAAACAATACGAAAAACAATAATGAAAATGATAAAATATAACACTGATAAAATAAAGAAATAACATCTATGGTAAAAATGTTTTTTTAAAAAAAAAATACATACCTAAACAAACGAGGGCTAGATACAGGAATAAAGAGCGAAGGATATTACAACGTTTAGTTGGTTTTCTCCGCCAGTTTCGGCTCCTTACAACACCTTACAACAGCATATTATCGATTAGTGAATTGTAATTTATCCTCTCATATTGTATCATGTATTTAAACTATTTGTTTATTTATCTCTATTCTATTCATCTTTCTTTTGTTTTCTTATTCTTGTATATATTTCATATTTTTATTTGATGGCCCAAAGACTAGCTTTTGCTAAATTGGTTTTCCATCGTTAAATAAAGTCTATCATTATTACTTGGGCTAGTTCTCGATCATTGTTCGGCGTTTGCATTTGGTTGGTCTTGAAGTGATGCCAGCTCTAGCACAGTAGATTCTTGAGTCTCATGATGTAAGTAGAAATTCTGCTTCGGCGACGTTGGAATACAAGAAAAAGAAAGAACCTATATCTAGCCGCGTTGTTGAAATCGTCTAAAAACCCTGAATTGGGGTGCGAGGAGGTTTAAATACCTGCAAAAGCCAGTGGCAATGATACACGACACAGAATGAAGGCGTTTTCACAAGATCTAGGTTATTTGCATAACGCTTGCTAGCATTTCGCTTAGTTATATGTAGTGAAAATAGTCAATTAGGTGTAAGTCAATCTGTTATGTTTATTATGGGTAGCAATGATTGAATTCTTGAGTTGAATGCAGTTGATCATTACTGCGGTTGAATGCTTCACCGATTAAATATACGCCGAACTTACTGTGTGATCACTCGCTGGTAAAATAGTATTTTAAAGACTTTTAAATCTAAAACAGTTTCAAAATTGGAAACAACTTGACTGACAAAAACAACATTATTGCTGTAATTGTTGTCTTTCTTATGTAAATACAACCAATATGCATTATATAAATGTATATTGTTTACCTCCTCCATTCTTGTAGCAAAGATATGGAAAACGCCAGACATTACCAAGACCAACTGAAGCTCCTATCAATGCCAGCAAAAAATCTAGCTTATTGACCCAAGTCTCTCGCTCATTCAGCTGCGTCATTGCTAGCAGCAGCTTTACTAAGTTTCAGTGAATAACAAGCACTCTTGCATGACGCTTCAATGATTCAATGGAAACACCTTATTGCAAGAACGTTGTGGAACGGAAAGGAATTAATTAAGAGACAAAAGATGATCACTATGGTGGCCCATTGCTGCCATAAGGAATTCTTATTCACAATTGCATTTTGTCGTAAATTATTTGTAATTTATTTCGTCAATTTTTCGTAAATTAATACTGAATTCCACATGGCTTATGGCTACTCAACCTATTATTATAGGTAGTAGGTAGTATATATTATTATTTTATAAATAGTATTTACAAACTGAAGTCACGAAACTGGGCAACATACTGTAGTCATAAGAATGTGGATGTGGATAGATGTATCTAGCCCTTAGATGCCTAAGGGAAAACCGATAGCATTTATTACATACCACTTATTAGATATTTTCTTGGGTATTACGGGCTGATATTTTACGAGTTGCGTACGTATTTTGCCGAGCCTCCGGGCGAGGCAAAATACAAGCAATGAGTAAAATGTCAGCCCGTAATACCTAAGAAAATATCTAATAAGGGATTTATTATACAACTTACTGTTAATTGTAATTTCTAAAGCATGTTTTAATTGAAAAATATAACCTTTCGGAGCTATTCAGCGCGCGGAGAGAGAATCAAAACAAAGCCCTGGAAAAGCCAGTAAAATGCAAATAATTTCTCGCTCTCTTTTTGATTGACATAATGTCAAAAATCTCATTGGCTATCGATGTAGCTGACGCCATCATGTAACGCAACACACGAAAGGAAAGTTTGTCATTTGCACGAGGGGCGAAGATTTCTCATTGAAAAAGGTCTGATAAAAGCATGTTAATGGACAATTCATGAATGGAAATTGATTGAATGTAAGTAAAAAATTGTTATAAATTGCACTGCTTTTTCTTAGGTTGGTTATCGTTTTCATTTTATGCACTTTTTGATCTTTTTCTCAAATGTTCAACTGTGACTTCAGTCAATAGTTTTTCAAACAAAAAAGTGTTCAGAAATGTTTTTGATGGAAAATACCATTGATTTCCCAATTGATAGTGTGAATAGCCTTATATTTATCCCTTTTATTTTAAAGTTGTTAAGCCTATTTTGCTTTTTATAACGCCTTGAAAAAGGCTGTGGTTGAAAAGTCGTTTTACGGCCGCTTTTTATCTTCTTTCATTTTCACAAGATAGTTAGAATTCCGGATAGAAAAGGCTAACTGTGATTTTTCATAAAAATAGACGTCATTCTTATTTCTGGCTGAATTTCAGAGACAAAAACGGATATTTTTTTGGTTAAAGTTTAGGTAAAGTCACGCAGACGTCAACTCGTCAAACCAGTTTTTTTTGGAGGGCAAAATACGGGTTATTCGGCCCTCGAGCTCGGTGTAATAGCGTCTCATATTTGCCCGCCAACGGAACCTTATATGGTAAATTTACGTCACAGTTGTATAATAATTAACAATTATTCGCCTGAGGTGAATAATGGTTTTAGTATAAATACAAAGGTGATTATTTCAACAAAAAAAAAGAAGGAAAAAGCATTGAAAGTGAAAATATTTTATTTTTTAAAAGCGCGACCGTCACGCGAAAGTGGCCGGCTTGCATTGTCTCGCTTAATGACAAAAAAAACAACGTGAACATTCACTATGATACCTTTAAATAGCTTGACACCAAACTTAGTAGCTTCTTTAGTAGCTTCTTTTAGTTAGTATAAATACAAAAGTGATTACTTCAAAAAGAAAGAAGGAAACAGCATTGAAAGTGAAAATATTTTATTTTTAAAAGCGCAAACGTTACGCGTAAAAATTGTAAACTTTGTCTCGCATAATGACAAAAAAAAAAACGTGAAAATTTACTATGATACCTTTAAATAGCTTGACACCAAACTTAGTCGCTTCTTTAGTCGATTTTGGGACAGCATTTTCTTTAAAGTTTTCAATTTCAACTTCGCTAACAGTGACAAAACGACTACTGGCAGCCATTTTGTCCGAAAAGGTGATTATCGGCTGATAATCCGAGATAGCAAACCAATCAGCGCGCGCGATTTTCTATAATCACCTGCGTATTTATACTAAAATTAAAGGAATTAGTGAATATCTGAGCGAGGATAATAACCATAGTAAAATTGAATGGAAATGGAAACCAATAAACAATACGAAAAACAATAATGAAAATGATAAAATATAACACTGATAAAATAAAGAAATAACATCTATGGTAAAAATGTTTTTTTAAAAAAAAAATACATACCTAAACAAACGAGGGCTAGATACAGGAATAAAGAGCGAAGGATATTACAACGTTTAGTTGGTTTTCTCCGCCAGTTTCGGCTCCTTACAACACCTTACAACAGCATATTATCGATTAGTGAATTGTAATTTATCCTCTCATATTGTATCATGTATTTAAACTATTTGTTTATTTATCTCTATTCTATTCATCTTTCTTTTGTTTTCTTATTCTTGTATATATTTCATATTTTTATTTGATGGCCCAAAGACTAGCTTTTGCTAAATTGGTTTTCCATCGTTAAATAAAGTCTATCATTATTACTTGGGCTAGTTCTCGATCATTGTTCGGCGTTTGCATTTGGTTGGTCTTGAAGTGATGCCAGCTCTAGCACAGTAGATTCTTGAGTCTCATGATGTAAGTAGAAATTCTGCTTCGGCGACGTTGGAATACAAGAAAAAGAAAGAACCTATATCTAGCCGCGTTGTTGAAATCGTCTAAAAACCCTGAATTGGGGTGCGAGGAGGTTTAAATACCTGCAAAAGCCAGTGGCAATGATACACGACACAGAATGAAGGCGTTTTCACAAGATCTAGGTTATTTGCATAACGCTTGCTAGCATTTCGCTTAGTTATATGTAGTGAAAATAGTCAATTAGGTGTAAGTCAATCTGTTATGTTTATTATGGGTAGCAATGATTGAATTCTTGAGTTGAATGCAGTTGATCATTACTGCGGTTGAATGCTTCACCGATTAAATATACGCCGAACTTACTGTGTGATCACTCGCTGGTAAAATAGTATTTTAAAGACTTTTAAATCTAAAACAGTTTCAAAATTGGAAACAACTTGACTGACAAAAACAACATTATTGCTGTAATTGTTGTCTTTCTTATGTAAATACAACCAATATGCATTATATAAATGTATATTGTTTACCTCCTCCATTCTTGTAGCAAAGATATGGAAAACGCCAGACATTACCAAGACCAACTGAAGCTCCTATCAATGCCAGCAAAAAATCTAGCTTATTGACCCAAGTCTCTCGCTCATTCAGCTGCGTCATTGCTAGCAGCAGCTTTACTAAGTTTCAGTGAATAACAAGCACTCTTGCATGACGCTTCAATGATTCAATGGAAACACCTTATTGCAAGAACGTTGTGGAACGGAAAGGAATTAATTAAGAGACAAAAGATGATCACTATGGTGGCCCATTGCTGCCATAAGGAATTCTTATTCACAATTGCATTTTGTCGTAAATTATTTGTAATTTATTTCGTCAATTTTTCGTAAATTAATACTGAATTCCACATGGCTTATGGCTACTCAACCTATTATTATAGGTAGTAGGTAGTATATATTATTATTTTATAAATAGTATTTACAAACTGAAGTCACGAAACTGGGCAACATACTGTAGTCATAAGAATGTGGATGTGGATAGATGTATCTAGCCCTTAGATGCCTAAGGGAAAACCGATAGCATTTATTACATACCACTTATTAGATATTTTCTTGGGTATTACGGGCTGATATTTTACGAGTTGCGTACGTATTTTGCCGAGCCTCCGGGCGAGGCAAAATACAAGCAATGAGTAAAATGTCAGCCCGTAATACCTAAGAAAATATCTAATAAGGGATTTATTATACAACTTACTGTTAATTGTAATTTCTAAAGCATGTTTTAATTGAAAAATATAACCTTTCGGAGCTATTCAGCGCGCGGAGAGAGAATCAAAACAAAGCCCTGGAAAAGCCAGTAAAATGCAAATAATTTCTCGCTCTCTTTTTGATTGACATAATGTCAAAAATCTCATTGGCTATCGATGTAGCTGACGCCATCATGTAACGCAACACACGAAAGGAAAGTTTGTCATTTGCACGAGGGGCGAAGATTTCTCATTGAAAAAGGTCTGATAAAAGCATGTTAATGGACAATTCATGAATGGAAATTGATTGAATGTAAGTAAAAAATTGTTATAAATTGCACTGCTTTTTCTTAGGTTGGTTATCGTTTTCATTTTATGCACTTTTTGATCTTTTTCTCAAATGTTCAACTGTGACTTCAGTCAATAGTTTTTCAAACAAAAAAGTGTTCAGAAATGTTTTTGATGGAAAATACCATTGATTTCCCAATTGATAGTGTGAATAGCCTTATATTTATCCCTTTTATTTTAAAGTTGTTAAGCCTATTTTGCTTTTTATAACGCCTTGAAAAAGGCTGTGGTTGAAAAGTCGTTTTACGGCCGCTTTTTATCTTCTTTCATTTTCACAAGATAGTTAGAATTCCGGATAGAAAAGGCTAACTGTGATTTTTCATAAAAATAGACGTCATTCTTATTTTCTGGCTGAATTTCAGGAGACAAAAACGGATATTTTTTTGGTTAAAGTTTAGGTAAAGTCACGCAGACGTCAACTCGTCAAACCAGTTTTTTTTGGAGGGCAAAATACGGGTTATTCGGCCCTCGAGCTCGGTGTAATAGCGTCTCATATTTGCCCGCCAACGGAACCTTATATGGTAAATTTACGTCACAGTTGTATAATAATTAACAATTATTCGCCTGAGGTGAATAATGGTTTTAGTATAAATACAAAGGTGATTATTTCAACAAAAAAAAAGAAGGAAAAAGCATTGAAAGTGAAAATATTTTATTTTTTAAAAGCGCGACCGTCACGCGAAAGTGGCCGGCTTGCATTGTCTCGCTTAATGACAAAAAAAACAACGTGAACATTCACTATGATACCTTTAAATAGCTTGACACCAAACTTAGTAGCTTCTTTAGTAGCTTCTTTTAGTTAGTATAAATACAAAAGTGATTACTTCAAAAAGAAAGAAGGAAACAGCATTGAAAGTGAAAATATTTTATTTTTTAAAAGCGCAAACGTTACGCGTAAAAATTGTAAACTTTGTCTCGCATAATGACAAAAAAAAAAACGTGAAAATTTACTATGATACCTTTAAATAGCTTGACACCAAACTTAGTCGCTTCTTTAGTCGATTTTGGGACAGCATTTTCTTTAAAGTTTTCAATTTCAACTTCGCTAACAGTGACAAAACGACTACTGGCAGCCATTTTGTCCGAAAAGGTGATTATCGGCTGATAATCCGAGATAGCAAACCAATCAGCGCGCGCGATTTTCTATAATCACCTGCGTATTTATACTAAAATTAAAGGAATTAGTGAATATCTGAGCGAGGATAATAACCATAGTAAAATTGAATGGAAATGGAAACCAATAAACAATACGAAAAACAATAATGAAAATGATAAAATATAACACTGATAAAATAAAGAAATAACATCTATGGTAAAAATGTTTTTTTAAAAAAAAAATACATACCTAAACAAACGAGGGCTAGATACAGGAATAAAGAGCGAAGGATATTACAACGTTTAGTTGGTTTTCTCCGCCAGTTTCGGCTCCTTACAACACCTTACAACAGCTTATTATCGATTAGTGAATTGTAATTTACCCTCTTATATTTTATCATGTATTTAAACTATTTGTTTATTTATCTCTATTCTATTCATCTTTCTTTTGTTTTCTTATTCTTGTATATATTTCATATTTTTATTTGATGGCCCAACGACTAGCTTTGGCTAAATTGGTTTTCCATCGTTAAATAAAGTCTATCATTATTACTTGGGCTAGTTCTCGATCATTGTTCGGCGTTTGCATTTGGTTGGTCTTGAAGTGATGCCAGCTCTAGCACAGTAGATTCTTGAGTCTCATGATGTAAGTAGAAATTCTGCTTCGGCGACGTTGGAATACAAGAAAAAGAAAGAACCTATATCTAGCCGCGTTGTCGAAATCGTCTAAAAACCCTGAATTGGGGTGCGAGGAGGTTTAAATACCTGCAAAAGCCAGTGGCAATGATACACGACACAGAATGAAGGCGTTTTCACAAGATCTAGGTTATTTGCATAACGCTTGCTAGCATTTCGCTTAGTTTTATGTTGTGAAAATAGCAATAATGTTGTTTTTGTCAGTCAAGTTGTTTCCAACTTTAAAACTGTTTTAGATTTAAAAGTCTTTAAAATACTATTTTGCCAGCGAATGATCATACAGTAATTTCGGCGTATATTTAATCGGTGAAGCATTCAACCGCATTCAACACATTCATCTCAAGCATTTCTACCCATAATAAACATAACAGATTGACTTACACATAATTGACTGTATTTGTTGTCTTTCTTATGTAAGTACAACCAATATGCATTATATAAATGTATATTGTTTACCTCCTCCATTCTTGTAGCAAAGATATGGAAAACGCCAGACATTACCAAGACCAACTGAAGCTCCTATCAATGCCAGCAAAAAATCTAGCTTATTGACCCAAGTCTCTCGCTCATTCAGCTGCGCCATTGCTAGCAGCAGCTTTACTAAGTTTCACTGAATAACCAGCACTCTTGCATGACGCTTCAATGATTCAATGGAAACACCTTTTTGCAAGAACAGGCCTGCCCCCGGACCTTAAATCGCGCTAAATCGCGTTAAATCGCACTAAATCGCCTTAAAACGCGCTAAATCGCCTTAAAACGCCTAAAATCACTTAAAAACATTGCGGCCCATTTTCATTATATTGATATATATATATACTTGATTGCAGTATATGCACACCTTATAGTAAGTAAGGCTAATTATCTAAAAAGATGCAAACTAAAAACACTGCAATAAATTATGAGGGTAGGTTTGAGGCCATGTACTACAGACTGTATTTATTTATTTGGGTCTTGAGCTTTTGTTGGACGTCGACGTCATCAGAAGATAGATCCAAATAAATAAATACAGTATAGTACATGGCCTCAAACCTACTCTCATAATACCTTCCTAAATGCTACTGAAGGACAACTTAATATTCTGCAATGAATGTTCTTATCCTTTTAAACACACGTAAATATAAAAAAATCATAAAAAGATACACCGAATAATATGGTATTGGTATAATTATATATGTACATGTACATAAACCACAACCTTTCTGAAATTGAGAATATGTAGTATAAAAGTAATTATACATGCATACCCTCAAGTAAAGAATGATTGTGGTACACATTTATATATACAGTCAAATATACAAATAAAAATGAGATGCAAAACTCAAAATACTAGTTTATCTGGATGTTAAGGTGCTAGTCTTACGAAAATCAAGGTGCAAAATTCGCACTTTTTTAGTATGCTATCCTTAAATATATGCCTAAAAAGGATAGTGACAAAAAAATTATGCCAAAAAAAAACTTTTTTGCACCTAAAAATTGCTGTCAAAAACGCTAAAATTTTGTCCGCCATCACTCGATCTTGATACTGTACAGCGGTTGTACATTTAAATGTGTGACGTCATATGCTCAAGACGCTTCATGTCGAAATACATTTCTCTGTAATACTTGTATGAAATGGCGTCTGTTCTGGATGACTATGATGAGAATTTTTCATCATTACTAAGCGAAGAATACGAAGAGACCCTCTCAACAACATTATCGACTACTGAGCTAATGTCTGATGACGATATAGAGCCGCTAGCGACAGAAGAACAAGCAGAGGAATACGCTTTTGAAGTTGAAGTTCCTTACTAATATTTATATGAAGTAGCGTGCTCTTTTGATGCGAGTTTTATACCATTATCACGCAAAAAAAGACGAAAAAAAGTATGGAACAACATCATCAACTACTTGATAGAAGTCTGAAAGTGATTTAGAGCCGATGGTAAAAAAAAATCAAGAGAAGATTGTGCTATCGAAGAAGAACGTAAGGATATTGTAGATCAACAGCTCGAGTCGAAACTAAAAACAAAAACAGCTACGGGAACCCATGAAATCAATATAAAATCATTAATTGCAATTCATAATCAATTACAAGTTATATCTTCAGTAAGTCTATCAGTATATTTAAAAATTTATCATGAACTTTTATGTTTATTTTGCGAGTGCAAATGGGAGGTTTTATGGAATCTTTTTTTGACGTCACACACTGGCCTAGGCTCGAGTCTGGCCGTCAAACTGGCCGCCTTGCACTTGTTCGCACCGATGCCAACTTTATCATGTTTTGATGAAAAAAATTGCCTAAAACGATGTTGTGATTCTCAAAAATCAGAAACAGTGGAAAAACAAAAGCACAATCTGTCACATGAATAGGACTTGAGGACATTTTATGCTACTAACGGAAAAAGAAAGAAAAATATCAACACACCATCTTCGTGAAATGAATTAGCAATGGAGAAAAAATCTTCACAAATCATAACAAAATGCCATCGGATTTTCACCGGTCATCCAAAGCAGTTAGGTAATATACATAAGTCAAATTCAAGAAGTTAATTTTGTTTGTGAAGTGAAGTAAATGTTTTTAAATTTACACGAATGTGTCTTGTACGACTGAATTTCAATATGGCGAACGTGACAAAAAGGACTTGTAGGCTTCGTGACAGACTCAAAAACTGTGTAAAAACTCAGTTTTATAATTTAGATATCAATAAATTTATTTGGAAAATAAAGTAAAATACCTAAAACTTGCTATCTTGATGTTCAAAATTTTACTTAATACGAAAAAGACTAAATAATTCTGCACTTTTTACACTTTGCCGATAGTTTCATAAAACATCGGCCAGCTTGTGTACACGCCACCAAAATACGTCACAAAAAAACCTCCCATATTCTCTGTGTAGTTTACAACTGTATTGTAAAACATCAAGAGTATAGTCGCTGTATAACGATCATTGTAGGGAAAAGATGTAGGACACTGCATAGCCTGATTGGTGTATTGAATAAGCATTAAAAGACGTTTATTGTGCTAGAATTGTTGTCTTGATTTGTTCGTTTTGTGTTGTAACCGAAGTTACTTCATATATAGTTTGCATGCCGTTGTTCGCCCGTAACCAAACCAGCGTGTACAAAAGTAAGTAATCTATCTAGAGTATTCTAAAAATTATGTAGCTTTTTAATCACAAGTGCAAGCTCTTTCAATTTGTTAATCGTTAAAATCAGTTTTCCATGCACGTTCATGAAGATAGTCAGTATTAAAAACAGTCGAGATAAAATGCCACACTGACAACTCGCAATATGTGCTTACTAGTTATAATACTGGCATCCAAGAGCGTTCATTTTATAAACAAACTCAAAGTTTTCGTCTTTATTTTTTTTCTGCGAATAGTTTTATAGGTTGTTTAGTTAGTTAATTCTGTAACTTATAATACATATTCTTAGATCAGTAAAACATACGTTATTTGATTTGGAATGATTTCCATTTTGACCTTACGTAGGCTGACATACTGACTCAAAACAAATCCAGTTTCATAACATTTTGGAAGTAAAAAAACTGAGCTCTTTATATCAAAAGGAGTGTAGCGTTTTTGATGAAATAATGAAGATAAAAAAACAACAATAAATCTAAATACGAGATACAACAAATGCTTGTCACTTTTGCTTTACGTAGGGCAAGCTTTTATGACAATGATGCATAGTTTAGCGCTCTTTACTGATGAGTTTCTTTAGTAAGTTCCATTCTTTAGACACTCTCGTTTCAGTTACGAATTGCCTTTTGCATCCCTCGATGTAAACATTCCTTGTAAGTTGGTCTCTTTTGAAATGAATCAAGCAGATAATGCCTTTGCGAAAGTTTTCTATTTTTGTGCGGGCAAATCCGATTTGTTCATATTTAGTCTATTGACTGAAATGAATTGAAATTTCGGCGTTATTGTAAGACAAATTCGACCAAACTTGAACAACACATATTGTAGGAGACATGTTTTAGAGTTTGGACGTAAAAATATTCAAGAATCAATGAAACATTTGATGAATTATAACCATCGCACAATATAAATAACAGAGGTTTAGTAGCAATGAACATTCGAGCGTTGAGCATATGACGTCACTTCCTTTAATGACAGGCCGGCTCAGAAGAACGCGATCGATTAATGGCGGACGCAAAGTGCCGAACTTCAGACGCTAAATACAGCAACTTCCCGGACTCGTATGAAAATAAAATTTGAACAGTGATATAACCATCATCTGAAGTTTTAAAAGGTATAATTTTTAGAAATTGTGTCATACTCGTAAGACTAGCACTTTAAGAGGCCGTCTCGGTAGTGATCGAGCAAAGCTGGAAATGGCCCAAAAATCGACCCACCTCAAAATTTGTACGATCAAAGCCTGTCATTTGACTCATCTATCAGTGCAGTTGGTTTTGAGAAAAAATGATTTTTCGATTTTTTAGACGCAAAAGTAGTAATTAGCATTTTTGAGACCAACCAACGCTCAAAAACTACAAAAACAAAGTCTTCTCTAACAAAATCTAAAAGCTTGTTTTCTAAAAATTTCTTATGGGTGATACCTCTATCCTAATGCTATTATAGGACAATAAATTTGTTTGATTTGGATTGAAGGGTATTAAGATATTAATTTTTAAGTTTGGTCTATTTTTGCACATTTTAAGTAGGTGTGAAGTAGGTGACATTCAGATGACTAAAAATCGATGTAGTTTTCATGACTCAAAGATGTCCTTGATTTCTTCTGAAAGCTCTATGTTTATGTTAACATTTGGTGTGTTAAAATCCGCGGGCAACTACTTTCCTTTATACGAAAATCGGAGTTCATTTATAGTAATTTCAAGTTTTCGCAATTATCACGCAATCGAACTGTCATCGATAAACCAGACCGTAAACAGCAAAATACTATTAGTATTAAGCTCAAATGGTTTGCTGAAACTTAAAAACATTCATTACCTTGTAAAGAGTTAATAATTGAAAAAACAAGAGTGAATTTAAAAATAAAGCGAACTATTTTTGACTACGGACAATATGCTTCGAATATGCTAATTAGGTAAACATTGACACCGACAAGAAAAACAAACTTTTTCCATTGGAATTTCTCATTTAAGCCTTTGTATCCAACGATTAGATTAAAAAGAAGCTATTTTAAATCTTATGAAACACATCGAAGCCCTGTCGATATAAAATAAATGTTGGAAAAATTGATTAACTGTTTGACGTGTGTGGCCTTGTCAATTTCATTATGTAATTTGCGATTTTTCGTCTATTACATGTCTAATTTTTCTGATCGACATTGTACTTGTTAACTAGCTGTTTCAGCCTTTAGAGTACATTCAGCCGTTAATGTTTGAGTTAAAGAACACCTGATTTGCCTCTTCGAATCTGCTTCAATTCTGTCCACTCTAGGAAAGAACGTGTTTGAAAAGTTGCAATTTCATGACCGTATTCACTGAATACAAACAGATACAAGCTAGCTAGCACCGTTCTGGGAGGATATAGAAGGGGTATGTGGCTGGTGGTTGTAGTGACATTCTTTTGGACGTTTAAGGACCTGTTCAACTGGATTAAGGCTTGATATTACAAGGAAACTATTCAATGCATCACATGTTATATTGTGTGGGTCTTCTTCTTTTGACAAAGGGCTAGACTCTTTTTGAGATGACGCAGTATCTTGTGAAGTGGATGGGTGGTATATCGATTCCTTACAATGCTACTGTTCAATGTGTAGTTGTTTTAAACGTTGAATAATATCATCTGCAGGATCAACACTGTAATCTATATCGCTGTGCCTGATTTCACTAACCGGTTGCTATGAGTGACTTATAATAGTCTTACAATGCACGGCCAACAGCCATAAAGGGCGCGGTCGAATTCAGATAAGATTTAGTGCGCGATTATTAAGCGAATTAATCAGTTCAAATGATTTTGCTTTTGTTTAGACATGACCTAAAATCAAATTTTTAGAACACAAAAAGCTTTAGTTGTAATCATATTCTACCTAGCCTGCGTAAGCAGACCCTTATTAGCCCTCTATTACTTTTTTATTCCCATTTATCTTTATGTAATTACTTTAATTTATTCATGATTTTATGTTTGATATATACATTGTCTTGTCAAAGATCATGAAAAAACTGACAAGTGAGAAATATAATTGTAAATGAAATCGAAAATAAGTATTTTAATTTGTCAATCACCGATATGATCGAGAATGTGTTTTGGGGGATAGTTGATACTATAAAATGTAATACTTTTGCGCCTTTTGGCGTTGAGTTTATTGCATAGGAAATGACTATGGCTTACTTATTGTATCGGTATTTTCAGTTAGCTTTATACCACCATACGTTTCTCTACACGGTCGACATATTGCTAATTTAATGGAACACAATTATTATTACAATTTTGATTGAAAACTTATTGAATGTGTAGCTTATATCATGTATATCGCGTCACTTTAATTACGCGCATCAAATCATCTGATCCAACTATGTTTGAAGCCTGATATATCAATGCTTATATATGTCGACCTCTCCAATAAATACCAATTTCATCTCGATATCTGTCACACATACTGAGTACGTCGTTACTCAGCTGATTCAAATATCCCTTTACAGCAAAGCAAAAGTGTGATATTCTAATAATTAATTCATTGAAATAATCAGTTGAAGCTAGTAGACACATCTGAAAATAGCTGGAGTCTTAATTGCTCTGTAAAGTATGAGATCTCCTTCGTAGGAAATGCCCAGTTTGTTTATAAATGGGAAGTTATGTCGAGCTTGATTGTGCTATCGATACCGTTTCTTCATCTATTTTTCGACGATGTAAAGAGCTACCACGCTCTTTCCCAAGATAAACGCCTATTCCACACTTTGCCATGAAGTTCGCTTTACTAACTAGTACTGTGAACAAGCTACTGAATGTGTCGTATTGTAAGTAATTCTTGTAAAACAAACTTATCAAAGAAAATAAAGATTCGAGGGTCGTGCTTGCGAAATCAGTTCTTAGCTGACTGTCTTGCGGCGAGTCAAGTAGATTTTTTTTACAACATGAACTAAACATTGCCAAGCTTTTAGCGCAATTGAAATAAGATGTAATAGCTTAGACAGGAAAGACTATCATAATTTTTTTCGTAAAAGCAAAGTTTTCAAAATATATCTATTGCTGTACTTGTCTTGTGTTTTTACAAGGCAAATTACAATGAAATTGACAAGGCCACACACGTCAAACAGTTAATCAATTTTTCCAACATTTATTTTATATCGACAGGGCTTCGATGTGTTTCAATAGATTTAAAATAGCTTCTTTTTAATCTAATCGTTGGATACAAAGGCTTAATTGAGAAATTCCAATGGAAAACGTTTGTTTTTCTTGTCGCTGTCAATGTTTACCTAATTAGCATATTCGAAGCATATTGTCCGTAGTCAAAAATAGTTCGCTTTATTTTTAAATTCACTCTTGTTTTTTCAATTATTAACTCTTTACAAGGTAATGAATGTTTTTAAGTTTCAGCAAACCATTTTAGCTTAATACTAATAGTATTTTGCTGTTTACGGTCTGGTTTATCGATGACAGTTCGATTGCGTGATAATTGCGAAAACTTGAAATTACTATAAATGAACTCCGATTTTCGTATAAAGGAAAGTAGTTGCCCGCGGATTTTAACACACCAAATGTTAACATAAACATAGAGCTTTCAGAAGAAATCAAGGACATCTTTGAGTCATGAAAACTACATCGATTTTTAGTCATCTGAATGTCACCTACTTCACACCTACTTAAAATGTGCAAAAATAGACCAAACTTAAAAATTAATATCTTAATACCCTTCAATCCAAATCAAACAAATTTATTGTCCTATAATAGCATTAGGATAGAGGTATCACCCATAGGAAATTTTTAGAAAACAAGCTTTTAGATTTTGTTAGAGAATACTTTGTTTTTGTAGTTTTTGAGCGTTGGTTGGTCTCAAAAATGCTAATTACTACTTTTGCGTCTAAAAAAATCGAAAAATCGTTTTTTCTCAAAACCAACTGCACTGATAGATGAGTCAAATGACAGGCTTTGATCGTACAAATTTTGAGGTGGGTCGATTTTTGGGCCATTTCTAGCTTTGCTCGATCACTACCGAGACGGCCTCTTAATTAAATTAGATTTTTGTATAAAAATGTGCTCACATCCTTCTGCAATAATATATACGGTATATACAATATATAGCTTTTCCTGAAAGAGTTTGACTTATGAATACTGAATAGTACATTCCAAGCAAGACCAAAATGCATTGTGCAGTTTATGCCATTATGTCAGTACAGTGTTAATTAGAGTTATGTTTTGTATATTAGCTTTATATGAAATGCAAATCAATCTATATTTGCTACCTTTGAAACCAACAATGTATTTCAGTCTTGGAATGCACAATTCAACATTTTTTGTGAAACTTCTACATGCAAATATACATAAAAGCACATTAAAAGTACTTAACAAAACTGCAAGAACATATTATTTATTTCTAACATTTTAGAATATTTTTTGTTGGTCATTCTATAACAAATATTTATCATCAATCTAGCGAAATATGAAAGAAAATTGAAAAGAAATTAATTAACATTTTATGTGGTTTTCACCGAACTATCTCGAAAACTTTACTAGTAAATAATCTTATTGTACAAATCGAATCAAGTGAATTCTACTTACGTGAGCAGCATGCAGTCACACATTAATATGGTCAGTCACACAGTAAAAGGTCACCATTAAGCCATTGTAAGTTAATATCATTTGTTCAGCTTTACTTGTGAAAATAGGTTGTCTGCGTATTCTACATAAACGAGTGGAAAACACATGCAAATATAAAACACTTCAACTATCTTGCTGTTCGCCATTTTAAATTGGTTTTGTGAGCCTGCGATAACACCGCACAGGTGTTTCTCCGTTGGGATGGGGGAGTGGATGGAGGAGTGTTACTGGTCAATTTCATGAGACTTTCTGTCAAATCTGAACGGTAATATACATCGACTCACTGAGTGAACTCTTGATTTGTAATACGAAGCTCAGAAATGGCAAACGAGGCTAATCGGTATCGGCTAATCGATACTTCGTCAAAGGGTTGAAAAAATTGTTTTACTAGTACTCGATCATCAAAGAAAAGAGAGTCATATAGCCGATAATATTATGACAGCACAGTAACACATGTCAGATAGGTCACATGTCAGGACTTAGCGTGAGAGACTGGGACAAATCAAAATGGCGGAATACTCGAACATAGTTTTATTTTGAGCTTCTGTCATCTCCTGTAAAGGTACTTACAAGACATCATCTTGTAAATAAGATCAAAACCAGGAAACAAGAAGGAAAAAAGACTTGCCACCTGCCACAGACATCACCTTCGAATAGTGGAACGTCCAAGTATGCATCAAGTAAAGAAGTGGTTATTGCTGTAATTATCAGTCAGAAGAAGTATTTGAAGTGAGCAGAAAAAACACTTGCTTTTGGATCAAGGTATCGTTTGGGAGTATTTTGCTGTCTATACGATCTGGAGAACGTCAAATAGGATGGGTTCCTGAGAAAGATCCGAAAATGCACGCTGAGATTATTTATACATAAAAGATTAATTTATGTATCAAAAACCAAGTTTTTCTGTAAGGATCATCAATGCGACAGGAAAAACAATTTCAGAAACATTTACACTAACTAACATCAAGATAAGATGCGAATTGGACTTTAAATCTTCATCAGTGGTATGTAGAAATGTTAGCTTTAATAATTTCGTTACTGTTCAGTCCCTGGTTTTCAGAAACGTTTGTTTAATCTGGAAAAATATCTACTACAATAAAGATTAGATTCTTATTGTTGGAGGTTAGCAATATTATACAAATTCAAACAAATGTTTCTTAGAAAATAGCCAGCAATCCTTAATGAAAGCACCCAGAACGTATATAATTATTTAATTTATATGTATATATACAGAAAGATGTACAAAGGAAGTGTTGTTTAAAAGTTTTGATGATAAAAATATTCAAAATAAAAAAGATATAAAAATAATTGTTTTGCAACTGGTTTCATAGTATTAAACTATGTTAAAATAATTGATAATCATTGTTTAAAAGTGCTTTAATTGTTACGCTATTTGCACTCTATTCTATTGTTTTAACTAGCATCATGTTGTACTATTTTGTATTTCATGGATATATTATTTGCAATCTATATCAATTATGTAAATGAATCACAGGCATTCCTTATATTAATATAAAACTGACCTTTATTGAATATAATTTTTGATGTAAAGTTTAAACTGGCCTTTGCTTACTAGAAGTATTATATTTAAATGATATTTTGAACAATGATACCTTTATTTTCAAATTTCCTTAAATGAATTTAAAATGTTGTTCATTTTTACAAAAAAAAATTACTTAAACCACCAGAAAATGCATCTTCTTCACCATATATTTTCTTAAGCATCCCTAAATCGCTGTAAATTGCTTAAAATTGCCTTATGGCGCCTCTGATTTTCTTATATTTTTTCTTAAATCGCCTTAAACCGCACTAAAACGCCTTAAAACTTCACTCAAAGTTTGGCCATATTTTCTTAAATCGCCTTAAAACGCCTTAAAACGCTTTAAACCGCATTAAATTACGGCGATTTAAGGTCCAGGGGCAGGCCTAAGAACGTTGTGGAACGGAAAGGAATTAATTAAGAGACAAAAGATGATCACTATGGTGGCCCATTGCTGCCATAAGGAATTCTTATTCACAACTGCATTTTGTCGTAAATTATTTGTAATTTATTTCGTCAATTTTTCGTAAATTAATACTGAATTCCACATGGCTGATGGCTACTCAACCTATTATTATAGGTAGTAGGTAGTATATATTATTATTTTATAAATAGTATTTACAAACTGAAGTCACGAAACTGGGCAACATACTGTAGTCATAAGAATGTGGATGTGGATAGATGTATCTAGCCCTTAGATGCTTAAGGGAAAACCGATAGCCTTTCAATTTATTACCAGGAATTAGTGAATATCTGAGCGAGGATAATAACCATACTAAAATTTAATGGAAATGGAAACCAATAAACAATACGAAAAACAATAATGAAAATGATAAAATATAACACTGATAAAATAAAGAAATAACATCTATGGTAAAAAAAAAATCTTTTTTCTTTTTAATATATACCTAAACAAACGAGGGCTAGATACAGGAATAAAGAGCGAAGGATATTACAACGTTTAGTTGGTTTTCTCCGCCAGTTTCGGCTCCTTACAACACCTTACAACAGCATATTATCGATTAGTGAATTGTAATTTATCCTCTCATATTGTATCATGTATTTAAACTATTTGTTTATTTATCTTTAGTCTATTCATCTTTCTTTTGTTTTCTTATTCTTGTATATATTTCATATTTTTATTTGATGGCCCAAAGACTACAATCATTGCAAAAATTGTTGGCACGAATGTGATAAAGTAATTTTAGCACTGCTGAAATTCTACTTCTCCCCCCACCCCCTTTCGCAATGTTGAGGAGGGAGTCATTGTTTGGTGCTTGTGTGGTTGACCTGTCAAATGCGCTATCATTTCACACCAACATTGATGTGGGGGGAAGGGGGGAAATTTTTTTATACTTAAAATAAATGAAGTAGTCACTATGAGATAAAATACTAAAATCGTGCCAACTACTTTTGACAATGATTGTAGCTTTGTCTAAATTGGTTTTCCATCGTTAAATAAAGTCTATCATTATTACTTGGGCTAGTTCTCGATCATTGTTCGGCGTTTGCATTTGGTTGGTCTTGAAGTGATGCCAGCTCTAGCACAGTAGATTCTTGAGTCTCATGATGTAAGTAGAAATTCTGCTTCGGCGACGTTGGAATACAAGAAAAAGAAACAACCTATACCTAGCCACGTTGTCGAAATCGTCTAAAAACCCTGAATTGGGGTGCGAGGAGGTTTAAATACCTGCAAAAGCCAGTGGCAATGATACACGACACAGAATGAAGGCGTTTTAACAAGATCTAGGTTATTTGCATAACGCTTGCTAGCATTTCGCTTAGTTATATGTAGTGAAAATAGTAAATGTGTAAGTGAATCTGTTATGTTTATTATGGGTAGCAATGATTGAATGCTTGAGTTGAATGCAGTTGATCATTACTGCGGTTGAATGCTTCACCGATTAAATATACGCCGAACTTACTGTATGATCATTCGCTGGTAAAATAGTATTTTAAAGACTTTTAAATCTAAAACAGTTTCAAAATTGGAAACAACTTGACTGACAAAAACAACATTATTGCTGTAATTGTTGTCTTTCTTATGTAAATACAACCAATATGCATTATATAAATGTATATTGTTTACCTCCTCCATTCTTGTAGCAAAGATATGGAAAACGCCAGACATTACCAAGACCAACTGAAGCTCCTATCAATGCCAGCAAAAAATCTAGCTTATTGACCCAAGTCTCTCGCTCATTCAGCTGCGTCATTGCTAGCAGCAGCTTTACTAAGTTTCACTGAATAACCAGCACTCTTGCATGACGCTTCAATGATTCAATGGAAACACCTTTTTGCAAGAACGTTGTGGAACGGAAAGGAATTAATTAAGAGACAAAAGATGATCACTATGGTGGCCCATTGCTGCCATAAGGAATTCTTATTCACAATTGCATTTTGTCGTAAATTATTTGTAATTTATTTCGTCAATTTTTCGTAAATTAATACTGAATTCCACATGGCTGATGGCTACTCAACCTATTATTATAGGTAGTAGGTAGTATATATTATTATTTTATAAATAGTATTTACAAACTGAAGTCACGAAACTGGGCAACATACTGTAGTCATAAGAATGTGGATGTGGATAGATGTATCTAGCCCTTAGATGCCTAAGGGAAAACCGATAGCATTTATTACATACCACTTATTAGATATTTTCTTGGGTATTACGGGCTGATATTTTACGAGTTGCGTACGTATTTTGCCGAGCCTCCGGGCAAAGCAAAATACAAGCAATGAGTAAAATGTCAGCCCGTAATACCCAAGAAAATATCTAATAAGGGATTTATTATACAACTTACTGTTAATTGTAATTTCTAAAGCATTTTTTAATTGAAAAATATAACCTTTCGGAGCTATTCAGCGCGCGGAGAGAGAATCAAAACAAAGCCCTGGAAAAGCCAGTAAAATGCAAATAATTTCTCGCTCTCTTTTTGATTGACATAATGTCAAAAATCTCATTGGCTATCGATGTAGCTGACGGCATCATGTAACGCAACGCACGAAAGGAAAGTTTGTCATGTGCACGAGGGGCGAAGATTTCTCATTGAAAAAGGTCTGATAAAAGCATGTTAAGGTAGTACCGGATACTTGCTACTGCGCACCCATTTCGCGCATCTCATTTTCCATCATTTATTTGCGTTTTTTTGAAAATTTATCTAAATAATATTTTAATTTGAATCCTTATCTATAACTTAAGAAAGTATTATGTCATTTCAAGCAACTTTGGAGGTAAAATGGGACATTTTTCAAAACATGCTCAGATTTTCACTACCTGACAAGGTCGCTGTTTTGTCTCAAAACAACAAATTGACAACTTTGTAAAAATGAATAGATAAAATATGATTTTGACGTCTTTAGACGTAAAACTAATACAAAATAGGTTTTAGGGTTTCTGGAGATGACAAGGATAATTTGACAAGTTTCAAGCAGATGTTTAAAGTACTAGAACCCAGTCCCGCGCGGACCGTTGCCGTGTTTTTTTTTTAACAAAAAAATGGATTCGGTCGCTTATAACTCGCCTATTAGTACGGGGACCCCCATTTTTTTTCAAGACTGCATTTACTACTCTTACGATTTAGAATAAAAAATAAAATATTCGTTGATTGGATTTTCTGAAATTTTACAAATGGTACAACTCTATACACATGTAGTGTGCGTAATTGGCGTATAATTGTGCTTCTATGGCTCACTTATACCCATATTTGGAAATGATTCAATGATTTTTATGACAGGAAATGTTAGATAACCCTTAGATCTATCGTTTGATATAATATTATGCTTTTCCTAACAGAATACGTTCGCATTCTCTTGACTGCTTTGAATAGGTACTTTTGAGCAAATCACCGCAAATTATTGCAAAAACCTACTTTTACTATATCTTATAATTCTATAACCAATACGGTGACCCCAATTTTTTTTCACGTTTTTTGACTTGCCTAACAATGATCTATAAAAGATTATTTTGCTTTTTATAACGCCTTGAAAAAGGCTGTGGCTGAAAAGTCGTTTTACGGCCGCTTTTTATCTTCTTTCATTTTCACAAGATAGTTAGAATTCCGGATAGAAAAGGCTAACTGTGATTTTTCATAAAAATAGACGTCATTCTTATTTTCTGGCTGAATTTCAGGAGACAAAAACGGATATTTTTTTTGGTTAAAGTTTAGGTAAAGTCACGCAGACGTCAACTCGTCAAACCAATTTTTTTTGGAGGGCAAAATACGGGTTATTCGGCCCTCGAGCTCGGTGTAATAGCGTCTCATATTTGCCCGCCAACGGAACCTTATATGGTAAATTTACGTCACAGTTGTATAATAATTAACAATTATTCGCCGAAGGCGAAGTGATTATCGGTGAATATTTACCGAGCGGCGAGTCTTCGAGCTGCGAGGTAAATATTCACCAATAATCACTTCGCCTGAGGTGAATAATCGTTTTAGTATAAATACACCGGTAAGAGTAAGAAACAGCTTCGTACTTATAACATTAATATTTTGACCCGTTGGCAGAGTAAAGACGAAACCACTGCGTTTGTCATGGAGGAATCTTGTAAAATGCCTTTGCCACATGAGAAGAGTTTACCACAACTAACAAGTGATGAAACATGGAAAGATGTCGTCGTCTCAAGAGAGCTAGACAAAGAACAGACAATGGAAGTACAAAAGCTCTTATACGAGTTTTCTGATGTGTTCTCTGGTAAGCCTAATCGTACTAACGCCGCGTTACATAAAATTGAGACAGGTGAAGCACAACCAATACGATCTGCCCCCTATAAAGTTCCGCAAAGACTTGAAAAGGTAGTGGAAGACGAGGTTGCAAAAATGCTGGAAATGGAGATTATCCAACCTTCGGCAAGTCCATGGGCGTCACCCGTAGTTATAGTATCAAAACCTGATGGCGATATTAGATTTTGTGTAGATTACCGGAAGCTAAACCGAGTCACGAAGATGGATGCCTATCCTTTACCAAGAATTGACAAGATGTTGGAGAGGGTAAGTGCTGCAAACTACATAACCACCTTAGATTTAACTAAAGGGTACTGGCAAATCCCCTTAGAAGAATCCACTATTGAGAAATCCTCATTTATTTGTTCCAAAGGTTTGTTTAATTTTCTTGTAATGCCATTTGGAATGAAAACCGCACCAACTACTTTTCAGCGGATGATGACAGAAGTTGTGTTAAAGGGTCTCGAGCATTTTACCGATGCCTACCTTGACGACGTGGAGATTGACACACGAGGATCATTCTCACAACATATGTTTGAGTTACAACAAGTACTACATAGATTGAGGAAGGATTGACCATCCAAATGTAAAATTGCTATGTTAACTGCTGATTTCATTGGTCACCATGTTGGTAATGGATGCATCAGACCGAAGGAAGCCCTTGTAAAAGCAGTGCTGAAGTTTCCAAGACCGACTGTTAAGAAGGAAGTAAGATCATTTTTAGGATTAGTAGGATACTATCGTAAGTTTATTTCCAATTTTTCAGATAGAGCAGCTGTGTTAAGTGACTTGACCAGAGGAAACCGTCCAACTAAAGTAATTTGGAGTGAAGACTGCGAATCTGCCTTTAATGACCTAAAGCAAGCCATTACCAGTACACCGGTATTGAGATCTCCAAAGTGGCACCTCCAGTTTATAGTACAGGTTGATGCTTCAAATAGAGGACTTGGAGCAGTTTTAAGCCAGTTTGATGAAGAAGGAGAGGAACATCCAATCGGATATGCAAGCCGTAAACTCCAGCCCAGAGAAGAGCTACTGTCGACTACTGAGAAAGAATGCCTTGCTATAGTTTGGGCTATTGAGCTTTACAGGTATTACTTATATGGTCGACATTTCATTCTACAGACTGATCATAATCCTTTAACCTGGTTGTCCCAAGTGAAAGACAAGAGTAGAAAACTACTGAGGTGGAGCCTAACTATTCAAGAGTACGACTTAGAAATTCAGCATAAAAGTGGAAAGGAAAATGTCAATGCAGATGTACTTAGTAGGTTGTAAGTATATTTGTTGAAATGAGTGTGAGTGTTGTTGGCGAGACAGGAATGAGGAAACATGTGTGTTTATTGTGTTGTGTGAAAAAAGCTGTGAGACAGAAATGAGAAAAGGTGTACTTTATTGTATTTGTGTGAAAAAAAAAGTTGAGTTGTGAGACAGGAAGGGGAAGACGTGTACTTGTGTGAAAAAAAATCGGGGAATGCTTGTCTTATGTTCTCTTACGTTTGGGATCTCTTTTGATTCTCATTTATTTTTGATTCGGGTGTGTCTACACTTCGGAAGTTCCATATGTACAGGAAATGCAATTTCCTCTATCTTTCAAATTTAGTGAATTCATCCTCTTTTCATTAGATATTTCATAATTTGTTAAAAAATTTAGAAATAGTCTTAATGGGGGAGGTGTCAAGAGTCCAATAACTAACATAAGTTTCTCGTAGTATTTTTTTTATTTAACAATAGGTCTTTCATCCCATTATTTAGAATAAGTCAAAATATTTAGTAACAATAGGTCTTTCATCCCATTATTTAGAATAAGTCAAAATATTTAGTAACAATAGGTCGTTCATCCCATTATTTAGAATAAGTCAAAATATTTAGTAACAATAGGTCTTTCAGTTCATTAATCAACATAAGTTAAATTCAAGTCGATCTATTATCTATATACAATGAGGTTACATCACCGTTATGATAATTTTGGTTAGTATAAATACGCCCTAACGCGGCTAATTGTTGAGTCACTCGTTGTAGCAAAAGTACGAGGTCTAGAGCAGTTCCGGTGAGCAGACTCACACAGAGTCCTGTAGTAAACTGCAAAAATCCAAATAACTCATTCAGAGTTTTACATTAAGGAAGTTAGAAGACTGAGTTAAGAATGAAAGAAACACTAAATGAATACTAATACAAGGATACAAGAAATACTTCAAGAATACCTACAAGAACGAAAGAACACGAAATACAAGAAATACTTCAAGAATACCTACAAGAACGAAAGAACACGAAATACAAGAAATACTTCAAGAATACCTACAAGAACGAAAGAACACGAAATACAAGAAATACTTAAAGAATACCTACAAGAACGAAAGAACACTTAAAAGAATACAAGAATTAAAGAAATACGTTAAAGAATATATCCAAGAACGAAGGAATCACTTAAAGAATACCAGAACCAGAATACGAGAGAAAGAAAGAACAACCAAAACTTTAAGTATATATATATATATATATATATATATATATATATATATATATATATATATATATATATATATATATATATATATATATATATATATATATATATATATATATATATATATATATATATATATATATATATATATATATATATATATATATATATATATATATATATATATATATATATATATATATTAATAATAGATAAGTATCGCGTATATATAGCCTTTAGTTTCACATATATTAATAATAGTTAATAAGTATCAAGTACATAATCCTTTGGTTCCCTTTAACTTAGTATAGTCATTAGGCGTTTAATTTATAATAAATTATTTATGTTATATTTGTTGTATGTTGTTGTATTCATTGAGCTCATATTCCTGGGGAATGCTGCACTTGGGGGTTTTGGGAGGGGTTCATTGACTGACCCACCGTGCTCCGTCACAAGCTCATCTTAAAAAAGGGGTTCAAACGGAATCCTATCATTTCTTCTAAGTCGTTCTGCAAACGGTTAGCCCCTAGAAAAGATACACAAGTAGAAAAATAATCAAACTTTCATCATCACTATCTTCATTATCATCATCATCATCATCATCATCATCGTCATCATTATCATTATCATCATTATCATCATCATCATCATCATCACTATGACCATCATCTTTATCACCATCATCATATTCATCACCATTACCACCACCACCATTATCACCACCACCATTACCCTTACCACCACCATCACTACCACCATCTTCACTATCATAATTTTCGTCATCGTCAGACTGGTTTTATTGAGCGATTTATTTGTTCTTATATAAACAACTTACCATAAATCCACCCAATGGCAATGCTTTCAAACAAAGCAACCCAGAGGATCGCAATGCCACTGACCGAGTAATAGTCGAACAACTGGAACACGTATATACCACCCTAAAAATAATAATAAGAAGAAGGGATAACTGAGAACAGACGTCTCAGTGTACATGAGAAATGTGGAGGACTTAACAGACTAGACCATCACCATCACCATCACCATCACCATCACCATCACCATCACCATCACCATCACCATCACCATCACCATCACCATCACCATCACCATCACCATTATCATTATCATTATCATTATTATTGTCATTACCCGTGTCACCATACATAAAACAATGAAAAACCATGTGACGCACATTATAGCGATAAAGATTTTATGCGTCATCATAACCATCACTCTCAACATCATCATCACAATCACCTTCATCATCATCATTAGTATTACCTCTGTCACCATACACAATCCAATGAAGAACCATATGACGTACATTATAGCGATGAAGATTTCCTTACGATATCCACGTCTGATGTATTGTGGGAAGAGATCTGCAATTGCTGTAATCATGGCTTCGATTGCAACAAACTGTACAGGGAAAATATATTAATGTCATACGTTTTCACGTTCTAATCGAACAACCTCAGTTCGTTAGCATTCCTCTGAATAGAATTGAATAGCGATTGTTTAATATTTCCTTGTGGGAATTCATGGACAATGAACATTAAGTTATGAACAGATTATTGATATCTTTTAGGGTTGCTTCTATTTGCTAGATTCAAAACCCTCTTCGGCTTAAAAGTTCTTTTTAACCATATAAAATTGTTGATTTTTATTCAAAGACTCCTCCCGAATAATTAATTCGTTTTGGAAGTAGTTCAAAGGTCTCCAATCGGACTGGGCGGGGTTTCAAGTCCTCGGCTTCGCCTTGGACTTGAAACCTACGTCTAGTCCGAATTAATTTGAGGCCTTTAAACATGACGTAAAAGCTTGTCTATTGTTATTACCTGACTATCTATCCCAAGCAGAATAACCACAAAGAAGAACAAAACCGACCACAATGGAGAGACAGGCATCTCTGCAATGGCTGCTGGGTAACCGATAAACGCTAGACCAGGACCTGAAAAAATAAAAGTAAAGACATTACTTTTTAATCCCTAGGATTTTTTTAATTACTATTCACATAATCATAATTTCCATATTGTTATTGTAATCATTTATATTTCCTATTCGTTACTTTCTTCATATTAATTGTAAGAGCACTGAGATTATGTAGTGCGCTAAGAATTAAATTATTATTATTATTATTAGGAATAATTAAAACCGAAATTAATGTAATCATCATGTATGAGTATATGATCGTCGCGGAGTAAAGCAATTAAAGTAATTGCAATTATAGAACCCCCCCCCCCCCCTCCCCCCTAAAAAATAAATAAATATGGGATTTGAACCAATGACCTTTGCAGAACCGGTGCAATGCTCTACCAACTGAGCTATGAAGCCACATATGCTGGTAGGAGGTCATTTTTGTTGAGTTTCGACCACAGAGGACCATGTAGATATGTATGTTGGTCTGCTGATGTATAATCTATATATACGAACACGACAACGTTTTTTCAAGTAGGTGTATGGCTGGCACGGAACATGAACTACGATCTCCCTGCACGACAGCTAGTCCGGCGTTAACCAACTAAGCTAACAGGGCGACTCCAAAATCTTCTTTATTTGTGGACGTTCGCTCCTTGTATCAGCCAAACAATAGGGCTTAATTAAAAGCTTTTGTATTTTTTGTCAAAATATTCACCGATTAGATCACCTGAATTACAGTATTATATTACAGTTATTACAGTACATGCAAATGATTTTAAACAATGAATTCAAGTTGAGTCTTTCGGGTCAAGAATTTGTAATGACAGCTATTCCTTTGTATTTATGTATGTATTATAATGTATGATTATTCTACATTATGGAAGAGCGCAATGTTTAGGAGAAACATTGATATGGTTGTTATGTAATCAATTGTTAAGCTGTGTTACCTGATCTTGCAACATCTGCAACGTCAACACCTTGTTTCGTTGCTAGAAAACCAAGTACAGCAAATATGATGAACCCACTGTAAATGCTTGTACCGCTGTTTACTACAGCAAATATGATCGAATCCCTGAAAACAAGTCGATTATCATTTTCTCTAATCAAAGTAAATATGATGGTTATTGTGGTGTCGTTCACCACTGAAATGGAGTAGGAGGGCCTACGGGCTAACTGACTGAAACATCATAGAATCCCTGAAAACGACAATTCCATTATCAATGATAAAAATATGGAACATTCACGGGTATACATGGTGTTTGCAGTCACAAAACACTTGGGTATTGGCAGAACACCAGCACCAGCAATATCATCATCATTGCCATCATCATTATCATTGTAATCATCATTATAATTATCATGCTATTATTGCCAATATGAACCACAGCCACTGCTCTCCCCTCTCCTTCCTCGTACTATGTTCCCTATCATACAGTTGTCGAGTGATTGGTTGGTAGTGTCTCACCTATAGCAGTTATGATTAAACTTGTTGTAGCTCCCAAGTGCTGTCATCACACCTTGGCCAATAGCGTATGAGAAAAACACTTGGGTCGCAGCATCAAGCCATACCTATAATGATGAAGATTAAATATAACATGGTGATATATCTGATGGTTGTAATGATGCTATTAATAACGATTATGTTACGCCAATTGATAGAATGTAAATTAAAGTTAATGATATCAACTATTAGGCTTAATAAGTTTACATTATTTCAATTCATTGTTGAAGAAACATTCTCTGATTCATAACGATTAAAATACCAACATAAAAAACTACACTCGACAAGTTTTAAATTTGTTATAAATGCATTCTCTTATCCAGGCCCTTCTCAGTTTTCTAACGAAAGATCAAAGGCTCTGGTAAGACACATCTCAAGCGTGATTGGTTGAAATCATTTCATGTGCAATCAGCGATAATTATACACAGCTACTACGGAACGTTTTTGTTTTGATGTTACTAGAGGCAACTGTCTACTAGAAATTTACCTTTGATCCGACTTACTTGGTTTCAGACTAGATTTACCGAGGCCGTCCATTCGAAAAAATAAATATTTTGGAAAAATGTTCTATCCATTAATTGATTTATGATTTGACGTTAATCTCTGTTAATAGTCTACTGCAGTTAAGTTTCATAGTTCTGAGAGCTGAGACATTCCAACGACATAATAGTTGCAAAACACTGGTTTGCGAGTCATTAGCAGCAGACAAAATAGCTGTTGGAATGTCTGAGTTCTCAGAAAACCTAAAATAGCACATAATAAACACTCCAATTTATTTACTTTCTTCGAACACTGGGTTGATAAAACTATAACCTTAACCACAATTTGTTTTTTGTTTAGGATCGAAATTTACGTTTAGTTTGGTTAACGCATCAGCGAGAATTGACTTGATATTAATATTCGTCATTTTGTTACCGGAAAATATTGAGCATGCGCATATCTGACAACCCAGATTCTGGGTCTTGTCTGTGAGCAGTGGAGTTGTGATCTCTCGTTAGAAAGCTGTGAAGGGTCTAGGCAAGAGAATGTTAAACATGATGTTGATGATGATGTTGGTATTGTTTGTATCAATGATGGTGATGGTGATGGTGATGATAATAGTTTTTCCACATTCCGATCATACCCCGGCGTCCGTGAGTTTTGACAATCAGGAAGGAGATAGTATTTAATACCAACCACAGCACCAGGAAGAGTTACAGCCCGAACCAGTAAAATAGTCAACAGAACATAAGGAAACGTAGCTGTGAAATACACCACCTGAATACAAGAACAAACAAACAGAACAGAACATAAGGAAAAGTAACTGTGAAATATACCACCTGAATACAAGAACAAACAAACAGAACAGAACATAAGTAAACGTAACTGTGGAATACACCACCTGAATACAAGAACAAACAAACAGAACAGAACATAAGGAAACGTAGCTGTGAAATACACCACCTGAATACAAGAACAAACAAACAGAACAGAACATAAGGAAACGTAACTGTGAAATACACCACCTGAATAAAATTAATCCATGAAATAAAATAAATTGCTCCTGTGAAATTTAGCGCAAACACTATATCCTTGAAATAGAATCGAATTGCTACAGCGGAATAGAGCGCACATGTACACTCACCCTTCCTGCCGATTTAACACCTTTCCACACACAAAAGTAGCAGACGACCCAGGAGAGTAGAAGACACAAAGCTAGTTGCCAGTTGATGGTCCCCATTTCATCTATACCACTGGATACGTTTAGAACTTTCCTCCTGGGAATAACATACAAGAACAGGAAATTAAAGTGGCTATTGTTATTGACGCCGATGGGGGATTATGATGATGATGAAGAAGAAGATGCATGATGATGATGTTGATAATGATGATGACGATGACAGTGATGATGATGGTGATGATAATGATAATGATGATCATGATCATGAAGAGGATGATAATAATGACGACAATAGTGTTGTCCTTATTTATGATGATCTTATGCAACAACATTACAAGATCAAGCAAGTGCTTACTCCCAGAACTCATTGATAGGTGCTGTAGTATTCTTAACGTGTAGATAGTAGTGTAGTTAAGGGTTCCATTGACCGATACATTGTATGCTACCATCTTTTTGCCTACATAACATGCTGGTGTGTTCCAGTCACTGTTACAGTGAGACCATAAAAAAAAAACAGGAACGTGACCAGCGATTACGTCACCTAACAGACAGCGAAAGACGCTACTGTGTACCCTGACCCACCATAAGAAACTACCACAAAACGGTCTTACAGCAGATCGAGAGAAGAAGGCTTCGGTGGTCGGATGATTTTGAGAAATTGCACGCTCGGCTTTTACGACAAAATCCAGTTAGTTTGCCATCCACTACATGTGAGTCACGCAATCGGTCACGATACTGCGGCGCGTTTCAATCGAGAAAGTGCACGCAAACAACTGACCATATCGTCGACGGCACGCTAGTAAAATCCCGTCCACACTAGTGCGTTTTAGTTTGAAAACGCATACATTTTTATCCGTTTTAGTTTCCACACTAATACGCTGAGCGGTATCATCGAAACCGCATCGATTTGAAAACGTTCTTGAAAATGGATAAAAATGAAAACGCATACATATCGTATTAGCATGGATGGTCGAACACGTATCGAAATGAAAACGTTACGTCAAATGTACCACATGAGGATGCGCATATTGCCAAACTTACGCCAAACTATCGTTATGATCGTTTTTTAGCGTATTAGTGTGGACGGTCGAAAACGGAGCAAAACGGTAGTGTGGACGCGAATCAATCGATGCGTTTTCAGATCAAACGAAAACGGCTCCAAACTTAAACGCGTTAGTGTTAAAGCACGTATGTGGACCCTGCTTTCGCATCCGTTATATCAAGGAACGCCCTGTGGCGGTAGATTGCCCATATCCACCACCTAAACAGGCGACCAATACCCTAGAAACTAGAGGGTTTCTTGATCTAGTATTCATATTTATCATTTGTACGTCTGCGTTCGTTATTCTCTAGAAAAACCCTCTAGCCAAACGAGCCTAGTTTTTTTAATTCGCCGAGCCAACCAGAAGCGGGGGTCAGCTTCTGACCCCGGCCTCTGATTGGTTTTAAGTCTTTGAAGACCTTTGATTGGACGTAATTTGACAACTTGACGAGAAAGGTTCCAAATATAGCTACAATTGAGTGTCAATCAAATCAACATAGAAGTGAGTTTCTAAGCTTTTTGGGCCAGAGGTTGAATTCTAGTTGCATCACAAACCGTCAAATTTGCAAACGCTAAAGCAAGTAGAAAATAACCTCTGGTACCCAGGGTAGAGGACCAACGAAACAAGCGCATGACTAACTCAATCACAAACAGTAATATTTGGACTGCAAAAACGGCTGAGTAGATACACCTCACTATATTGAGTTAATCATGCATTCAGGATGACACTTTACAGTGAGTTAACCCAACTCATTATTATATGAGTAAACATAAATGTAGACGGCCATTGAGGACAATGTACTCAATATATTGAGTTTAACTTCACTTTACTCACTATAGAGTTGGGTTAACTCACTATTAAGTGTCATCCTGAATGCATGATTAACTCAATATAGTGAGGTGTATCTACTTAGCCGTTTTTGCAGCGTGGGAAAACCCGAACGCACAGATTTCAATAACAGCTCCAGCATTTCGTCAACCTATTCAACCTATTTCGCTGCACCAATTTCTCTCAGCTCTTTGCACACACATTTTGTTGAAAATTAAGACTTTGACAACAGAACCACATTGAACGTTACGGACACACAGTTCAAAAAGGACACACCACAATCTCAACGAACACAATAGCCACCTACACTGCTCATCGCTGCCAAAACTATAAAAACACAGATTTTGGGGCGAGTCTTCACCAACTCGAAACATCGTTTAGGATTGGTTTGAAAAACAATAGAGTCTTTCCAAACAATTGCCCTAAACCTAACCAAACAATAGCGGTGCTGTCTAACTGGGGCCAATAAAAACGCAGCTTTCTACTGGTGAAGTCCAACCCAGATATTGCACAGGCGAGAATTGCAGTTCCGACAGCGCTGAATGTATATTGACGCCTGGAGTTCACGCCTTCACAGCTTTGCTGATATAATGTCATCGTGGATTACTTAGAATTCGGATATGCCTATTGTTCTGTTGCAATCTCAACCTGTTAGAAAACAGAAAAAAAATATCGCGCGCTAATCAAACTCTTTTGTTACTTCTCACCTACAATACCATATATGGTAATGGCATTGTTTTCAAGATTGCATACGGTATCTTTGATTATCAACTATCGCAACTACCACAAACTCGTATTCACGAACATCCATTGGCCGCTAATAACCATGTCCACAACTTTTTAGCAAAAGAGGTTTCTCTCGGCGCAACTGCTGGCCCTTTCCTTAAAAAACCATTGGACCCACCCTCGGCAACGTCACCCTTATCTTTAGTTCCCAAGCGAGACTCAACAGACAAACGGATTGTAATTGACCTAAGCTTTCCAACCTCTCTGTCAATTAATGATGGCATCCCAAATGATAATTTCTTGGGGGATTCCTACACTCTCACCTATCTAACCATTCACTCACTTCTTGATCTCGTTCAAGAACATGTAAATGGATGCCTGCTTTACAAACTGGGCTTGCGACGATCCTACCGTCAATTCCCCGTCGACCCTTGTGATTACCACCTCCTGGGCTTGTGTTGGAAGGGCATGTATTTCGTTGACATGCGCCACCCCTTTGGCCTGCGCTCGCTCATCACAGACGCGGTTCGCTATATGCCCATTTTGCCACGTTAATTATCTTGATGATTTCTGTGGCGTTTCTAGCCCTGGCACAGCGTCCGCTGGGTTCTCTGCGCTGCGCTCCTCACTTCAACTTAACAGCTAGGACTACAAGAGGAGCACGACAAGACAGTATTCCTTACCACACGCCTCACGTTCATCGGTCTCGAAGTTGACACCATAGCCATGACTGTCTCGCTGCATGATGACAAGCTACGTGATCTGGAATCACTCTTCAACCAATGACAGGACAATCGACGTTGTACTAAATGTCAATTGTAAAGCTTATCGGCGAACTCTCCTTCGTTGCTACATGCATCCCTCCTATATGAATACTCATGGCACGCATCATCCAGTTGTTGCGCATACTCTATCGCCAACAACACCATGCACACTTAACACTAGCATTTCGCAAAATCTCCAATGGTGGCAGACCTATCTTCGTCGGTTTATCACTAATCTTAGAAGACAACACAACGGCTGTCCCTGACGCGATCGTTTGCTTCTGACGCTTGTCTAACTTGCTGTGATGGTGTAAGTGAGCACGAATATTTTCACCGCACTTTCTCTGTTTCAATCTCGTCCAACTCGTCTTTGAATATCCATCATCTGGAATTCCTTACCTTTCTCATTTGCTGCAGTACTTGGGCGCCCTCAATAGAATCGTACACATGTACTGCGATAACATTGCGTCGGTGTTCGTTATATATGGTTCATGCTCACGTACTAAAGACGGATACCTCAGCGCTTGTTCACGTGCACTGTGGTTTCTCCAAGCAATTTATAACTTCAAACTCACATTCACATTATTAGTGGTGGAGACAATAGGAAAGCAGATCAACTTTCACGTTGGAATTTACATGCAAACTACAAGAAGCAGTTCATCTCACTTACCCAAGAAAAAGGCTCCAAGGAGCTCACAAGTGCGGACTCCTTGCTCCTGGTAGAATAGACAGCGCTAACGTCTTCCTTTTCTTTAATCTTAGACAGAAAAGAACAGTTTGCATCTCTGGAAAAGGACTCTCGACGCTTTCAGATCCGGGACAAGATCAAATTTATGCACTCAGCTACGATCATACCTTCTGTTCTGCACTTACTTCAAAATGGAACCCTTCCCTGCGACATCACTACAACTTCGGTGCTACGCCTAATTTCTATCAAAACTCTGAAGAGCCCACAATCCATCCACAATTATTTGAGTGGAATAAAAACTGCACACAATGTTGTATGGATACTCGACGTCTGCGTTCGCCGAACCTGACGTTAAACTCACACTTAGCAGGATTTCCAAATAATCAACACATACGTCTCTTCAACGCCTGCCGGTCACTGCAATCCTTATCATGTTCTTCGCAATCTTCGATGGTCCAACATAGTACCAAAATCGTCAAAAGCTTTTAACAAGCATCGTAATCTTCTCCGTCAAGACATTGTTACAAACGACGCAGGTTTAGCAGTAATTGTTCGATGGTCATTCTTTCTTTCTTTCTTTCTTTCTTTCTTTCTTTCTTTCTTTCTTTCTTTCTTTCTTTCTTTCTTTCTTTCTTTCTTTCTTTCTTTCTTTCTTTCTTTCTTTCTTTCTTTCTTTCTCTCTGTGTTTGTTTGTTTGTTTGTTTGTTTGTTTGTTTGTTTGTTTGTTTGTTTGTTTGTTTGTTTGTTTCGTTTTGAAAAATATTTTGGTCGTCTTTCGACCATAGCCAAGACCACGGGGACGTAATTGCGTCAGTAGCGCGCGAACTTTACATGTAGATTCTGATCCTGTCCGTTTTTCAACAAAAAACTAAAAAAGTGTATGGTTACCCTTTTTCCTTTTCAAATTTGTATTCAAAACAAATATCTCTAATAATAGAGTGAAATCCGTGAAACGCAAAATATTATTATGTACAAAATAGTGCTTATTAAACAATAGAAAACAAAGGATTTTGTTCTAATTTGCACAATTTTGTTAGCAAACTATTTCACGGATATAGTGAATGCACTTTATAATACAAATATATGTTGCGTGTTAAATTGGCGTAGATTAGTGGCGTAACAATTGTGATAATAAGTTGGTTAAATAGGCAATGTTTGCGCATTTTAAAAATTGACGTAGATTACTGGTGTACAAATTGTAATTAGTGCAATTGTCCCCGCTTTAATTAAACGTTAAACGCTGATTTCATTCTGATAATGATAATTTCTGTTATGTATTATATAGAGATTACTTCGCGGAAAGTGCGTGGGTACGGTTTGAATGTTTATAAAAGAATTAGGTTTTCTCTGACTAAATTTGATGATATTTAATAAGACGTTTCGTTTCGTACAAATTCAACTGATGAAGGCTAAAGACTTAGCCGAAACGTCTTATTAAATATCATCAAATTTAGTCAGAGAAAACCTAATTCTTTTATAAAAATCATGAATCCTGACTACACAATCATATTTTTAACGGTTTTAATTATTCACTCGTTTCGTATCATGAAACTGACGCGCTCTAGGACTCGCTTGTTTGTTTTATGATCATACCGTAAAAACCGCACACTTTCCATTAAGTAATCATCTCTATATATTAGAACTGGATACATTATATTGAAAACATTATATACTAGTTTAACCAAAGGAAGCCCAACCAGGCGGTCTGAGGAATTTTTTCAATGCGAATAAAATATTTTTTTACCGCGCGCCAAGCTGAAATAGCCGATATTTAAAAAAAAAGGATTTCGTTTTTGATTGAGCGCGCGGTTGGGCTTCCTGTGTTGATTGGTTTGTCGTGCGGGATCGCACGCGAATTTCTCACTAACGACAGAAATAGACGGATCGAAGAGAGTTGAGAGAGTTGTATTTGGTGACAAGGTGTGAAACTCGATGGCGTGGATTGATAAAGGTGCGCTGCAGCTTGCTAGGACGGCGAAGATTCAACGACGAGCGCCGAGAAGGACGCAAGAGAAAATCGACTGACTCGCAAGAGAAAAACTTATTATATTCAAACTTTTCTGTTGAAACAAGTTTTATTTTCTTATTCGGATTTTCACTAATTATAAATAAGCCTCTACCGGGGCTATCATGCATTTTTACTACAATTGTTTCCTAGGAAACACTGACGCAGTCCATACTACTAGTTTAAACGCTATAATTATCATACATTTTTACTACAATTAATGTTTCCTTAGAAACACTGACTCAGTCCATCCTAGTTGTACCACAGGCAGCCCAACTACTCCTTTCGAGGATTTTTTATTTTTCAATAAAGATTCAATGGAAAAAAATTCGCGCGACTATTTTGGTTTCTTCGTTTGGCGCGCGCTTGTAGTCTTTGGGTTTCCTGTGGCGCGCTTGTAGATTATGGGGTTCCTGTGGTCAATCCCGCGGGAGACAAGTATTTATTGTGACAAGGTATGAAACACGGTCACGTGATGGATCACAATTTCGCTACTATCTCATCACCTAAAAGACGAATGAATGATTTTTCTACGAATATGTAAACAAATCATCTATCTCCAGATAACTTACCCGTTTGGGTCTTCAATCTTTATTATATGACGAGAATTTCCTCTTGGACGCTCAAACTCGCGATGGATCGATGTGTGCCCCAGGTAGCTGGGACACTTTTTCGTGAAGCGCTCGGGATTTTTCATTCGTTTGACATTCGTAGAGGTTTCGAGGAAGTCGTGAACTGTCGTGAATGCACGAATTTTTCCGAAATCTTGGCGAATTTTCGGAATATTTTTACCTAAAACTAAATACTTCGTCCGTCGTAAAAGCTTTTTTTTAGGGATTTTCTTACACATAAATGGCCGAAATTACTTTAAACACCGAGCAAAGGAAAGTGGTTGACCGGGTAATGTGTGAACACAATGTTTTTATCAGTGGTAAAGCTGGTAGTACGGGGAAAACAATGTAGTTTGCAAGCTAATGAAACGATCGAGTTTGTCGTCAATAACATGTTTGTTGGCCGGTTCTTGTTGGGAAATCCCCGATGATTTTGGTCGTAATAATGAAGGATTTATTGACTAACAAACAAATCTAGACATCCTTTAACCTCAAGCAGATGATATTTACTCACTACTGACATCGACATTATGTGGCTGGTTTGAGTTGAGGATTGCTTGGACATTTTTCAATCAAGTAAAATTCACGGCTAAATTCGGACGAACAGAAATCGCCATGATAGTCAGGTAATCCTGCTTTGAACAAAAATGCATTGATGAATATTTAAGATATTGACTATAGTTATATCGTAAAGCATCTGTTTTTGCAAGCTTATTTATTCAAGTGAATAATTTGTGTGCTAAACTTTGTCCGTTGGATGCCTTGTCATTCGCTTGGGTTTGCATTGTTTAGAAATGTGAAATTGAACTTCACTTTCTTCACTGAACAGATATCTTACTTTATCCTTTGACATCAATAACCGAATTAGGCTGCTTTTTTGTACTCTTTTTAATTCAAAAACAAAACTGTCAAATATACACTTTTTTGATCTTTTTTCGCTCTTATTCAACAATAAAAGTGACTTTTAGAACTACCTGTTCTGTTTATGTGATGCATTGAGTGTTTTTGTTGTTTTTGCTTTGTTTATATCAGCTTTTTAACAAAAAGAAAATATTTACGACATTTTGAACGCCATTTTTAAAAAGTGAACAGGGAGCAAACACAACTTTTTCGCTGTTCCTCCGTCTATTTGTTTTGTTTTGTTTTGTTTTGTGTTTTGTTGTAAAGACGTCATTCTATTTAATTTCGGAGACTGTTCGACCTACTCTACGAATGAAAAATCCCGAGCGCTTCACGAAAAAGTGTCCCAGCTACCTGGGGCACACATCGATCCATCACGTGACCCGTGTTTCATGCCTTGTCACAATATACAAGGTACCTGACCCTGCTGACCATCCATCCCGCGGGATTGACCACAGGAACCCCACAATCTACAAGCGCGCCACAGGAAACCCAAAGACTACAACCGCGCGCCAAACGAAGAAACCAAAATAGTCGCGCGCATTTTTTTCCATTGAATCTTTATTGAAAAATAAAAAATCCTCGAAAGGAGTAGTTGGGCTGCCTATGGTTGTACCAATAGTTATCGTACATTTTTACTACAACTGTTTCCTTAGAAACACTGACCCAGTCCATGCTAGTTTAAGGTGTTTCCCAGTAGTTTTTTAATGACCACACTTCCAATTTTAATTTAGCGAATTGATCAATTTTCCCTAATCTGATCAAGATGTATTTTGCACAAAATACAAAACATAAATTGAAATTTTAATTGATGTCAATTCGAACTCAATTGGTGTTGCTATGACAACTTAAATTAACGTGAAACAAAGATGACGGAATATAGGTTTTTCAAAAATATCTCGCATTTTCGATGAGCTTCAGAAAAATGACTGTATAGGTGATAAACTTCACATTCATGCGCTATTATTCTGACCATAGTTAGGATGTTTGGTTAGAGCGATTTCAAATAAATCGCAAAAAGAATG
This sequence comes from Metridium senile, assembly GCA_949775045.1. Taxonomy (NCBI): domain Eukaryota; kingdom Metazoa; phylum Cnidaria; class Anthozoa; order Actiniaria; family Metridiidae; genus Metridium; species Metridium senile. The sequence continues at coordinate 8,329,615 of OX459104.1, forward strand.
TTTTTGCAAATTATTCAAAATCGCTCTAATCAAACATTCTAATTAATGTTAAGCTCATCGAAAATGCGAGATATTTCAGAAAACACTTACTTCCGCCATGTTTGTTTTATGATGCCATAGCGACACCAATTGAATTGAAATTGACATAAATCAAACATTCTATCTATGCTTTGTATCTGGTGCAAAATATATATTGATCAGACCAGGGAAAGTCAATCATCTAGCTAAATGAAAATGGGAAGTGTGGTCAATAAAAAACTACTGGGAAACATCTTAACAAGTAGTTATCATACATTTTTACTGCAGTTGTTTCCTTAAGGCCGATTTAGACTGTACTATTTTCGCCTAAGTCTATCGCATGCAACTTGACTTGCTGCTGATTTACACATGCACAACTTGTCGCACAACATACGAAAAAGTCTCGTACGATTTCGAGTGAAGCCAGCCTTGCATCTTTCTTAAAATAATCTTTATATGAACATTGGAAAAGTACTGGTTCCTTGCTCCAATAGGTAATAAGTCTTTCTGTTCTTTCGGTAGTAAAGAATGATATTTTTCTGACTCTTTTCTTTATCTATTTCGTCGAAATATCAGCAGAGCCACCAGCTTTGTTTTTATCCGCCGTTTTGTCCAAAACAATTCCACGGTACCGGTACCCACAAAGAAGTTTTGTTATATGATACGTCACTTTTTTAACATAATTGGCTACGACTGTCGTACCATTTTAAAACATGTTTCAAAATCCTACGACTTTTTTCGTGTTGTATGCGTCTGTCGTAGACGAGTTGTGGGCTTGATTTACACTGTGCGCCGATTGAGTTGTATGTATGGCGTGACAAGTTGCATGCGATAGACTTAGGCGAAAATCGTACAGTCTAAAACGGCCCTTAGAAACACTGACGCAGCTCATGCTAGTTTAAGCGCTAGTTATCGTACATTTTTACTATAATTGTGTTCTTAGAAACACTGACACAGTCCATGCTAGTTTAACCGCTAGTTATCGTACATTTTTACTACAATTGTGTTCTTAGAAACACTGACACAGTCCACACTAGTTTAATAACTAGTTATCGTACATTGTTATTACAATTGTTTTCTTAGAAACACTGACGCAGTCCGCACTAGTTTAACAACTAGTTGTCGTACATTGTTATTACAATTGTTTCCTTAGAAACACTGACACAGTCCGCACTAGTTTAACAACTAGTTATCGTACATTGTTATTACAATTGTTTCCTTAGAAACACTGACACAGTCCGCACTAGTTTAACAACTAGTTATCGTACATTGTTATTACAATTGTTTCCTTAGTAACACTGAAGCAGTCCACACTAGTTTAACAACTAGTTATCGTACATTGTTATTACAATTGTTTCCTTAGAAACACTGACACAGTCCGCACTAGTTTAACAACTAGTTATCGTACATTGTTATTACAATTGTTTCCTTAGAAACACTGACACAGTCCGCACTAGTTTAACAACTAGTTATTGTACATTGTTATTACAATTGTTTCCTTAATAACACTGACGCAGTGCGCACTAGTTTAACAACTAGTTATCATACATTTTTAACCTAAAGGTCCCCTCCACAGTTGCCTGCGCCATCTTGAAAGGTAGCCAGACTTTTGCATCGAAGTAAGACGAACGTTGAGCTTGCAATAATAAAGACACATGAAAAATTGCCCCGCAAGGTGTTAAAAGGTATCTGTCATTGCAAGCTCAACGTTCGCCGGTCTCGTTTCCATTCAAAGGCCCAGCTACCTTCAAGATGGAGTAGGGAACTGTGAAGGGGAATACTGTTCCTTAGAAACACCGACGCATGCCACCCTGTTTTATTTACTTGAATTTTAAGTTATTTCACGTCAAAACATCTGAACACGACAATTCAAAAACTCGCAAACTATAAACCGTCCACTCCTTAGGACTGTTATTGTCATCGGCCGTTTAAGCTCTCCGAGCTTTTTTCCTTCTTTTCCAAACTTGTCGATGAACTCGAACGAAGATCCAACAGGACGAAACACTTGTGTTCTGTCAGCATAACTATCACAAACTAATAGATTACCAACTCTGTCTATCCCGAGTCCTCGAATCCACTTGTCAAATTCACCGTCGCCTGTTCCGCTCCTTCCAATCTCATGCAGGAATTGTCCATCTTTATTGAACAATTTAACGCTGAGGCTTTCACAATCAGAGACGATATATTGTCCCTTGTGGTAAATACAATAGTACGACGCTTTTATAATACCTTTACCAAAGGATTTCACAAACTGCCCGTTGGGAGTGAAGATCTGTATTCTCTTATTGTCCGCATCGCTGATGATCAAATTCTGGTCGTCATCAATTGCTACTGAGTAGGGATTTTGAAAAAATCCCTCCGCGATCCCAGGCCCCCCAAACTTCATCTTAAAGCTTCCATGTTTGTCAAAGATTTGTACTCTATTGTTGCCATTATCGACTACAATGACGTCATCATGACGGTCGACAGCGATGCCCCGTGGTTGGAGAAGCTGGCCTTCCTTCGACTCAAGCTCTCCGATAGTTTGTTTCCAGCTCATTTCTTTGTTGAAAACTTGGACGCGGTTGTTGTCTCGATCAGTGATACCATTGCTGTTCTCCGCTGAACCCCAAGGACCTTTGAAATTACCGTTACCTGGAAAGAGTGATTGTTTCGATTTGAAATGATAATGATGGTAATGAATGATAATGGCGATTACAAAAAAATGATGATGGCGGTGTGGATGGTAATGAAGATGACATATATATGATGGCGATAATGCTGGTAATGATAATGGCGATAACAATGTTGATGGTGGTGGTGTGGATGGGAATGGTGATGACATATTTATGATGGCGATAATGGTGGTAATGATAATGGCGATAACAATGATGGCACCAGGGGTTCTCTCCCTATCCATTCAAGTATTAGGGGTGATCGGTGCTCCTATTAGGGTTGAAAACATTTTCTGTGCGTACCTTTAGGGTCCTTTTAGGGTTCTGGCTCAAAAATAAATTACGTGAGACATGACTTTGTACCTGGAATTGTCATTTTTGACTAAAACTAGGTCTAGCTGCCAAGAACATTGCACCATAGAACCTTTTAGTGGTTGAATCCAGCAAGGCTTTAACAGTTTTCTTAATTTATGCTTACTTTTTGGTGTTCATTTTCAAATCCGGCCGCCGATCACCCCCACCACTTGGACAAAGGGAGTCTACCCCACCCCACCGGGACTTCCTACCTGTTCCCCTCTTGCCCAACGAACATAATGCTTCGTATTTTCGTTTTTTAACATTCACTTCAAACGGCCCCTGTCCTATATCTTCCCCTTCGATTTTCACTGACACCAAAGCAGCTCCTATCTCTGGAGGAACGTAGGATACAATGTAAGACCCATCGCCGTTATCAATGACATCCCTGGAGACATCTTGGCCGGCAACAATGTCATGCGTTTTGTTCGTCTCTCTTCTGTAATCTACAAAGACCGAGATAGCTTCCGAGGGAACGTTAATGATCTCCCCTTGCGCGCTTAACGTGAAGCTGGTTTCCAGGCCTTGGTATATCTCGGCCTTGGGATCAACTCCTGGACCGATTGCGGTGCATTTACGAGGATCAATGGCTAAAATACGCCCGAAGCCTTGTAGAAACAAATCGTCAAATAACTTACTATTGTCAACAAAAGCCTTTCTTTCACAAGATAAAGGTTTCAAGATGATTTCAGTACTTGAAAGTTCTTTTAGGGTCTCTTTGATCGAGTTAGCTTCATGGGAAATTACGAAGGCGTCGCCTTTCTCCTGCAAAACGCGCGCGCAGTCGATAGCATTGCAAATCTCTTCGTTTTGCTTTGATAAACGTGACTTAATATTTTCCACGTCGAGACGAGATTCATGACAACTTTGCTCGATTGCCTTCAACAATTGCTGTTCCTGCTTCCGTATTTCGTTGACACACTTTTCTGCGTAAGTATGGATCATACTTTCGATGTTCTTCAAATGATCTGTCTCTTCATCGTACTTCTTTGCAATAGCTTGTATTTCATTTTCAATGCGTGTTAGCTTGTTCTGCGCAGTCAGGATTTCATCTTTGATATCTTGGCGTGCTTCGAGCAATTCAGGACCGTTGACTTTATGTATGCGGTGGTCAATACTGGCACAAAGATCACCGGTGTTTCTTTTGCAGTCATAACATACGTAATTCAAAGGCAAGTCCTTGTGGTGTTCATTGAGGGACTTTATTTCACCTTTTTAAACAGAAAAAAAGCAATAGCTAGTGATGATGACGATAATAATGACGATAGTGATGATAGTATTGATGTATATGAGAGTAATGGAGATCATGAAAATGATGATAATAATGATGATGATAGTAATGGTGATGGTTGTGGTCTGGTGATGATGATGATAATAAAAATAATATATTAGCTAGTGACGATAGTGACGATAGTATTGATGTATATGAGGGTAATGGTGATGATGAAAATGATGATGGTATTCATGAATATAGGGCGATGGTGAGGATTATAATGATGATGACAGCATAATAATGACGATAGCGATGATAGTATTCGTGTTTATGAGGGTGATATGGGAATGATGATGATGATGATGATGATGAATAAATAATAATGATCCATTGTAATAATAAGATGATGTTTCATGACATTTTGAGCATGATAATGATTTTGACGGCGGAATACTATAATATTGTGGTGATGGAGGTGGTGATGGTGATGGTGATGGTGATGGTGATCCAGTGGTGATGTTGGTAGTGATGGCGATGAAGGTGGTGATGGTGATGGTGATGGTGATGGTGATGGTGATGGTGATGGTGATGGTGATGGTGATGGTGATGGTGATGGTGATGGTGATGGTGGTGGTGGTGGTGGTGGTGATGGTGATGGTGGTGGTGATGGTGATGGTGATGGTGATGGTGATGGTGATGGTGATGGTGATGGTGATGGTGATGGTGATGGTGATGGTGATGGTGATGGTGATGGTGATGGTGATGGTGATGGTGATGGTGATGGTGATGGTGATGGTGATGGTGATGGTGATGGTGATGGTGATGGTGATGGTGATGGTGATGGTGATGGTGATGGTGATGGTGATGGTGTTGGTGATGGTGATGGTGATGGTGATGGTGATGGTGATGGTGATGGTGATGGTGATGGTGATGGTGATGGTGATGGTGATGGTGATGGTGATGGTGATGGTGATGGTGATGGTGATGGTGATGGTGATGGTGATGGTGATGGTGATGGTGATGGTGATGGTGATGGTGATGGTGATGGTGATGGTGATGGTGATGGTGATGGTGGTTGTGGTGGTGGTGGTGATGGTGATGGTGATGGTGATGGTGGTGATCCAGTGGTGATGGTGGTGGTGATAACAGTGATGTGACATAAGATGGGGATGATTTAGAATGTTTGAGAGTCGCTAGTTTTCCTTTCGTGTTTTTTGTTTGTTTGCTTGTCAATTCGTTTGTTTGTTTGTTTGTCAGTTAGTCAATTCGTTCGTTTGTTTGTTTGTTTGTCAGTTAGTCAATTCGTTCGTTTGTTTGTTTGTTTGTCAGTTAGTCAGTTCGTTTGTTTGTTTGCTGTCCGTTTTAAATAGTCCTCCACGGTACAAACACGTCATTTTAATAAAGATAATAATACATACCAAGAGCATCTTTGATGTCATCTATTCCTTTCTCCATCTTTGAAAGTTTTTGTTTCAGCTCTATATCCTGGAGGTGCCATCGCTCCAATTCCTGGATATTATTCTGCCTGTCTGTCTCTGTCAAGGGTCCTACCAAATACTGATGTACTTCATTCATCCACTCTCGTCTCTTGTCCTCGCCATAGTTACTTACAATTCGAACTAAAGTCTCAGATAACTTATCCCAGAGATTGTCGAACTCCGCGTCAGTGAGTTTCATGGCTGTAGTATGAGCATATACTTCATTTCTATGTACCTTCACCCTTACAATGTCCGCAGCTAGGGTTTGCTCGGGTTCTGGAGGCATTCTATTCCACCCTTGTGTAGGATTTTCGGGAAAAGTACCTCGGATACTCTGCAGTAGTAAAACAATTAGTGAAATATCAAAGTCTTCTGACTTACCGAACTTTCCAGGAGAGGGGTAGAGTAAGGCCGTTTGGAATGAGTTCGTTTTTTTCAAGAGGCATCCCTTAAAGCTTGGAATTTCTAGCTTAGAGTGTAGAATTAAAGTTGGATGGATGTTATCTAGCACATCTCTCAGCACCCTAGTGCCGCCCACTATCAGAAGTCGACAGAGACGGATGAAGTTGTCTTGCTCTTTGGATGTTATATCGTGGACTTTTACTAAAGGCGCTGCCATTCTATAAACAAGAGAAACTTTAGTATGAACATAAGAAGAAACTCCAATACACTATAGAGGACTTTTCCGCAGGACCACTTCCTGTTTAGGGAAGTAAAGGGAAGGAAATTTACAGGCTTCCTTTATTGCATTTGCAAGATATTTACTGGTTCCCTTAATAAATTTATATGATATTTACAGGCCCCCTATATTGCATTTGCAGAATACTTACAGGGTTCCTTTATTGCATTTGCAAGATATTTACCGGCTTCCTTTATTCAATTTGCAGAATATTTACAGGCTTCTTTATTGCATTTGCAAGATATTTACAGGTTCTCTTAATAAATTTACATGATATTTACAGGCCCCCTTTATTGCATTTGCAGAATATTTACAGGCTTCCTTTGTTGCATTTGCAAGATATTTACATGCTTCCTTTATTGCATTTGCAAGATATTTACCGGCTTCCTTTATTCAATTTGCAGAATATTTACAGGCTTCCTTTATTGCATTTGCAAGATATTCACAGGTTCTCTTAATAAATTTACATGATATTTATAGACACCCTTTATTGCATGTTCAGAATATTTACAGGCTTCATTTATTGCATTTGCAAGATATTAACAGGCTTCCTTTATTACATTTGCAAGATATTTACATGCCCCCTTTATTACATTTGCAAGATATTTACATGCCCCTTTATTACATTTGCAAGATATTTACATGCCCCCTTTATTACATTTGCAAGATATTTACATGCCCCCTTTATTGCATTTGCAAGATATTTGCAGGCCCCCATTATTACATTTGCATGCAGGATATTTACATGCCCCCCTTTATTACAGTTGCAAGATATTTACATGCCCCCTTTATTACATTTGCAAAATATTTGCAGGCCCCCATTATTACATTTACATGCAGAATATTTACATGCCCCCTTTATTACATTTGCAAGATATTTACATGCCCCCTTTATTGCATTTGCAAGATATTTGCAGGCCCCCATTATTACATTTGCATGCAGGATATTTACATGCCCCCTTTATTACATTTGCAAGATATTTACATGCCCCCTTTATTGCATTTACATGATATTTACAGGCCCCATTTTTGCATTTGAGGATATTAACAGATTCTCTTAATAAATTTGCAAGATATTTACATGCCCCCTTTAATGCATTTGCAGGATATATACAGGCTTAATTTATTGCATTTACAGAATATTTACAGGCTCTCTTAATAAATTTACATGCTATTTTCAGGCCAGCTTTATTGCATTTCCAAGATATTTACTGGTTGTCTTAATAATGGTAATAGAACTAAGTGGAGTGCAATTTGGTCTGATATCAAACGCGCGATAACAACAGTAATCGCAAGTTTGATATCAGACCAAAATTGCACGACACGAAGTTCAATTATCACTTTATTATATCCATTTTGAAATCAAACTATAGTTTATAGCATGCTTTTATTAATTTTTTTGAATACCGGAAACGGAAATGCTGTTTTTACATTGAAAATGTCATGTGACAGGTCATTTGCAAGTTTGACAAGTGATCACTAGTTTGCTTGGCAGCTCAAAGGTCCTGCAAATTTGACGAAATTTATAGTTTAATCTTCAACATCTGACTCATTAAGGTACGGTTTTTGTGTCTTCTGTAGCTGAGGAGATATTCGGGACTAATCTTGTTATATTTCGATAACTAACTTGATCGTACACATGTGTGGAATGGCGTTGAGCTCAGCAAAACCGGCACTCGCGAAACTGAACATTATAAATCAAGCAATATTTGGTTAAAGTTAAAGCCATCAGTTCGTTAAAACTACAAATTAGATTTAAAAACAATGATTTTAGCCTGGGGGGGTTCTCCCTTAATCCAAGTGGTAGGGGTGATCGGCGTACCTTTAAGGGTCCATTTAGAGATGTGGCTCAAAAATCAGTTCTAAGGGTCGTTTTTACTCTGCTTTATGTGTATCTGAGCGTACCTTTTAGGGGTCATTTTCAAAATATCCGGAATATTTTGGAGCTGAGAACATGCTTTTGGACGTAAAAAGTTGTCCTACAAATCATTAACACAGAAATGACAGTCCCTGGCACTTATGAATTCCGAGCTCATATCAGTAACTCGTACAAGTAGAAAACCGTTTCTTTTCCTTCAAATAAAACTGACATGGAACTTTGCAATCTTCTGGTGGATTCCAGAATTTGATGATGTATACATTCAAAATGGAGAAATGTGCTTAATGTTTTGAAGAAGTTTTCACTGTTTCACTGTTTTATTCGCCGTCACAGTGTTTTTATGGAGAGCAGATGGCTTCTGTTTATATCTTTGCCCTCGTTTTAAGTTGCTGGAAATCATTTAAACATCTTCTTCGTGGCATGGCTCTTTATATTTTGCAAGTTTTTGGGTAGCCTACTGGTGGTTTGCTCGCTGGACTTCAGGATCATTCGAACTACTAACATCCAAAATTAGCCACATCTTCGTCCAAATAGACACACAATAATGGGAAATCAGTTTCTATAGCATTACTTCGACGTCAAGGATGCTTTTGGATTATCTAAGTACTGTAAGTTATTGAATTCATCCATGTTTGTTCTCCAAAACTGTAACAAAACACTTGAAAACTGTTTTTTTTTTAGCATTACATTTACTGTCACCTGATAGTTTGTTAGTTTCCTGTAATCTTATTGGCTGACAAAAAGATGCGATTCGGAGTCAAAAAGATGCGATTCGGACTCAAAAAGTGCGATTCGTGCTTGAATCACTCTGCTGAGAGCCAATCAGATTACAGGATTTGCTAGTGATTTCAAAATGGATATAATAAATATATTAACATGATATTTACAGGCCCTCTTTATTGCATTTATACAGAATATTTACAGGGCCTCTTAATAAATTTACATGATATTTGAAGGCCCCCTTTATTGCATTTGCAGGATATTAACACGTTCTCTTAATAAATTTGCAAGATATTTACAGGCTTCCTTTATTGCATTTGCAGGATATTTTATACAGGTTCCCTTTAATGCACTTACAGGATATTTACCAGCTCCCTTTATTTTATTTGCAGGATAATTACAGACTTTGTAAATACCATGGAAATTGATTTTACAGAGTTTGTAAATTTGGTTTTACATGAAATTTACAAACTATGTAAATCGATTAACTTTTCCAGTGGCAACAAAGTTGACACTCCAAGTATATAACTTTAGTTACTCCTATGAAGACGACAAGAACTTCGTACAAGCTTCAGATGGACAACAGAAGATGGCGATTGACAAGCGCTTCTTGCACACTGAACAACGAAAATATATACAAGAAAAATGTAAGTTGCCACATCCTGTTATCTAGCAGTTCAACTTAGCAATTTGGAATCGATGTAAATTAAAGTCATATTTCTTTCTTTACAATATGTCAGAGAAAGTGACCAGTTTAACTCGCGACAAGAACAAATAAACTGCTCAAATCTGCCTGTCTGAAAACTACTCCTAACAGCCCAAATCGCCTCAAATATAACACAAATTCCCTCAGTAACTATCTATCTTTCTTTTTCTGTCTTTTATTTTGCAAAAACAACTTAATATTACTGTTTCTGAGACTTTTTGAACTCACTTGACCGATGATCGATCCTTCCCGGAAAAGATAATTAAATGAACCAGCGGATCAACGGACCAGCGGATCAACAGAACGACTAACCATTAGGAAAAGTCGCAAGGACAAAAAAATTAAAATAAAAATAAAATGAAATAAAATGAAATAAATAGATAAATAAACAGCAACAGCAACAACAACAATAACAAATCGTGTCAAGATAATCCGAGAAAATTAATAATTATTAACTCAAACTTAAAGCTCAAAACTCAGAAACAATGTCGGTGACCTTATTGTTATTGAACTTTGTCAATTTATCTTGGTTAATTTCAACTTTGTTAATTGAACTTTGTACATTTATGACATCATTAAATAAAAAAATATGCAAAACCTCAACATATTGTATGATAGGTGAACACCTAATATGGTATATCCATTGTCTACGTGACCTCTGTTCTCAGTTCTCTCAATATTTCGCTTAAATAGACTGTAAAATCACGATAGCAGCATTTCACTTTCAATACAAACCGCTATTATAATATAATATTTTCCACAGCAGATCCACATAGTGGTTATTCTTCTGCTGGCACTCACACTCACTACCTCTACATTACATATTTTAATGAGGGAGGAGAAACCGGAATACTCGGAGGAGAAAAAAGCATCGTGGCAGGGTAAAGAACAACACATCAAACAAACTCAATTCACATATGATCCAGTTCCCGAGCTGGGAATCGAGCCCGGATCACAGCGGTGAAAGGCCGGTGCTCTAAACACTCGGCCAACCATGCCACCATGCCTTATGAAAATATGTTCCTGTGTGTACCTTAGGGTTGTCGCTCATAAGTCAAGTATATATACCACGTGAATCCATACCTATAAGGAACATTTTCAACTTCGCTTTGTTACTACCAAGAACAGTACACAGTCGTACCTTTTAGGCGCTGAAATCAACATTACTACAACAGTTCTTTTAACTTATGCGTACCATTTAGGATCGACCACCGATCACCCTACCGCCCAGTAATCCAGCACCAGTCGAAAGCGCCTATACAGTACCGCTATTTTTTGGTATCAAGTTTAAAAAAATTGTTTGGAAAGACTCTATTGTTTTTGAAGTTACTGTCCTCCATATATGGAGGCGTAGCTTCTATGTTGTCGTTCGATGTAAGTCTGAGTGTAAACAAAGGAAGCCCAAAATACTTCAAAAATCAATCGATTATCGATCGTCTTCTACTTTTTTCAACAATGATTGGTTGAAGCATTTAACGTGATCCATTACGATCCACGACACGCTTTTCGGCTTATTATCGACAAATTATCGATTGAAAAGTTTACACGAATCGAAAACAAAATGACGTGAGGCAAAAACCATTTAACTTGTTTTGCCTCTAGTGTAATTACCATTCTCTTACCCAGACCCTTCTCAGCTTCACTGATCAAAGGCTCTGGTCGGACACAAACCGGAAGACCCAGAATCTGGGTCGTCAGATATGCGCATGCTCAATATTTTCTAACTTCCGGTAACGTCGGTTGAACAAAATGGCGAATTTCATTACAAGTTAATTCTCGCTGATGCGTTAACCCAAACTAAACTTAAAATTCAATTTGGTTATGGTTATAGTTATAAGAGTGAATGGTCTGATCCCAGGTGTAATCGATGTAGATGAGGCATGATCGTCCGGGGTGGTGTAGTCTTGAGAAAGACTGATGGTGTTGATGTCTGACGTTTCGACAACCTGAGCGGAAGTCATCTTCAGAGTAAAGAAAATGAAACACAAAGCTACCACTATTAAGACTTTGACTCGACGTGCACAACGTGTTTGTGATTCACCTAACAAACTTCATGACGAGTACGAATATTTGCAAAGTGTGTTCGATAAGAACAATTACAATGTAGATTTCGTCAAACGAAACATTCACAAAAACACTTCACTTACTGACAGAACCGACAATCAACCCACAGCCACTGCCACCATACCGTACATCAGAGGTACTTCTGAGACCATTCAACGCATATTACAACCCTACAACATTCGCGTTGCTCACAAGCCTACTATGACATTAAGACGTTTATTGACTAACGTTAAGGACAAAGACGAACCCATTAACAGACAAGGAGCTATTTACAAAATAGCTTGTTCCGACTGTAACGCTACCTACATCGGTGAGACCGGCAGGAATTTGAACACGAGACTAACTGAACATAAACGTGCCACGAAAAACAAAGACCCTAACAACCACATTGCGGAACATCACAAACATACTGGCCACTCCATTAACTGGGACTCTGCCGCCTCCATTACACATTGCACTAACTATCACCAACGCCGACTACTTGAAAGCTGGTACACCGGCTTAGAACAAAAGCCACTTAACCGTTGCATAACACTACCGGCTTCCTACAATAGACTCATTAACGACTTCAAACTTTCCGCTAAAACAATGACTAACACCTACCCACGCATCAACAACAACATTACCGACGAACCAGACACATAAATAACACCGCTGTCTTTTCATTTTCTTTACTCTGAAGATGACTTCCGCTCAGGTTGTCGAAACGTCAGACATCAACACCATCAGTCTTTCTCAAGACTACACCACCCCGGACGATCATGCCTCATCTACATCGGTTATAGTTATGTCAAGTGCTCGAACAAAGTAAATGAATTGCCACCGGCAAACAGGTGTGCGTAAAACGAGGACGGCGGACGAGGAGGACGGTGGACGAAACGGACATATCAAACTTATTGCCATACATCGTGAACATTTAGCTTTCACTAGTGTCCAGGTACACTCGGCCATAATTTCACTAGTGCGCTTGCGCCGTAGTATCAAATTTCGCGGGAAATCAGTCACGCGTCGGCTTGCAGTGATAAATATGGAGTCGCCGAGATTATAATACGCGAAAGAAAGCCACCGAAACTCTTTATTAATGAAGTTTTTACTGAAACTATTAAGTCCAAAAATACAAGAAAGAAACGTCAAGTTCGAAAACTGTATCCTGTAATAATCACAGATGTAGACAAGGTACGAAAGAAGGTTAAAATTCACTTCATAGGATACAGTACTTCATACGATGACTGGAGATCTTGCAGTGACGGGGATACAAGCAAAGTTTTTTAGCGTTTAGAACCCTACAAAGAACCATCAAATGCTTCATTTACGGACAGAAACGACTTGATTAATAGAGAATTGAACTTTACCGTGAAATAAAGCGAAAGTTGTATTCTGGACAAAAGGATGATCCAAGTATTCGTATTTTACAGTCTTACAGATATAATATATTAAATAGCTGAAACAAATATAGATATATTCTTTTTTTTTATTTAATTTCGATTTATCAGAAAGCGCGGTAAAGATAATATTTGTTCAGTATACTTACTTGTTTATTTCATACGTAAATCAAGGAATATTACTGCCGAATGGAGCTTGCTTTGCCTTCTCCTTCCCATTCTGCGCCTTCACTGTGACCGTATTCAGTGTCAAGACGTAAAAAGACCAGCGCGCAAACTTTGTGACCCAAAACCCGATCTTAAATCGCAACGAAAGTCCAAGTATTATACATCAAATTGCGCCCAATTTACTGGCGGTTTTAAATCTGCTGGTATTAATTGGATACAGGCATGCATTACGTAGCTAGAGGTCAATACATACATACATACATACATCATCACTAGAAAATCTTCTCTAAAAATAGGGCCAACTTGTCAACTTCAAGCATCAAAACCCGAACTCATTTTTTTAAAAATTGAATTTATTTTTATGGTTTTGTATAGCTTAAATGTGTATCTTTCGAGAATCGGAGGTATTATTTGCAACAGAGTAAAATAATTACATGAAAAGCATGAAATTGTACAAATATCGTCCATATTTTGTATGGGCGGTGTTGCGTGACGTACGACCTCGAAACGTGATACAAGCAAATGTTAAGGACAAGTTTCATATGAAGACGGACGAGACGGACGAGAATTTTGTTTCAATTTTTTTTACTTTTTTCTTTTTTCTAATGGGTGTGCATAATATTTTCTAATTTTTATTTTTTGTCCATTTTCATCTTTATTATATAATTGTTTTTCCTTATTTTTTTGCATTTCAATCATATTTTATAATTCATTCTTGTTTTATCTTACTATTCCTCATTTTTTTTTAAAATAATCAATTTTATTAACAATTTTAATAACTCAATTTTAACATCAAATCTTTTCAGTTTTTCCTTTTCTTCAGTTTACTTTTTGCGACAAACTCACCATAGTCTGCGTGGCCGGCTCTTGGGGAATTGGGGACGAGGAGGGGAGGGGAGGGAGTGGAGGAGGAAGGAAAGGGAAAGGAGAGCCTGCTAGCAAACCCCACTTTTTCGTGTACCTGCGGCCGCCAGAGGCCGCATGCTCCTATTGGTCAAAATGAAGCATGACGCTGTCAATCATAGTATTTGTAATTCGACTCAATGTTACTAACTTAGCGTCTTCGCGTGCTTGTTCAACTAAGACTTCTTCGGAGACAAAAAAAAAAGCTGCTGACGATTTACTCGAAGGTAAAGTGTTTTGGCTTTGTTTCCCACTACAGTCATGGTAATGAAAGTCGTATATATTTTTATTTTAAAAGTATTTCAAGCTTTTTCAAAGGTCAAAGAAAATTATGTATTTAGTAGCGTTACGGAATGTATACCACTGGGTGTTGCATAGTAGTGGAGGCGGGCTTAATGGTTTTCAGAGTTCCCCAGGGTAATTCCGTATGCGGGAGTATATAAGGACAGTGATATGAAGCAATAATCACTTGAAGGCATCTCTCTGAAGTACTCTTGTGCTGTTAAACGTAAAAATTTTTCAACATGTCTGATAGAGAAGATACCGAACTTCTGGCAAGCGAGCCTGAAACTCCTGTTCTGCCTTCTGGACGGCCTGATAATGAAGCCATGGTTAACCGTTTTGCTGACATATTGGACCGAAAACTCAACAGTTTAAAACGTAGTTTTGACGAGCGTGAAGAACAACACGCTTCAGAGATAAAGAAGTTGAAGACGGAGACTAAAGCAACCAGTTCATTCAAATTTAAAGGGAACAAGATCCAATATGAGTTCAATTCTACTATTTTAGATGGCCTGGAGACGATTAGTAAAGACCTAATGGATGGTAAATTGAGTAAAGCAGATGCAGAATTGCAAAAACTAAAGGCCACGGTGAAGAAAAGAAACAAGTTAATCCGCTTCGCTGACAAAAGTCCGGCTGGTTGGACGGCGGTAGAAGAGTACGAATCCGACGAACTAGCCGAAGATTCGGACGATGAGAAAAAACTGCGCTCTGCAGAAAAAAGAGCATTAACAAAGATTAAGAACAAAAAACCAGCAAAAACAACAACAAAAGCCTTTCCCGGTCGCCAGCAAGCAACCCAAGACGGCAGGAAAACAACATATAACCAAGGTTACCAGGCCCAGCCCTTTCGTCCCTTCAGTCGCAGACGTCAGCCAACGCCCAATGACAAGTGTTTTGCGTGCGGACAGACAGGCCACTGGGCTGGAGACGCGATGTGTCCCGCATCGGCAAACAGGTCTAGATACAGGACCGAAAACCGCGGTTACGGAGCGCCAGGCTCATCTTCAAGTGGAAGCACGGCATAAAAATGCCGCTCAAAGGTTAGAAAAAGATAAGTATTTTCAAACTAATGTTCTGTCGAATAATGATGATAATGATGAGAATGATCTTAATCTGATACAGGACAGTCCTGTAGAATACTCAGAGAATTGTATACCTGTTAAAGTGAAAGGCCGGCTGCGGTCGCATGTTAATTTTTGGCAATCAATAGGGGCATGCAAGTTTATTTTAGACACCCTTTCTCGGGGATATATTATTCCTTTTGTTATTACACCTCCTTCTGCACAATTTCGTAATAATAAGACAGCTTTTGAGCACTCAGATTTTGTCACTACAGCTATTAGTGAACTAGTCCAGGCGGGATTGGTCATAGAATGTATGTCTCCGCCCACAGTTGTTAATCCACTGTCAGTATTGGTTCAATCAAGTGGTAAAAAGAGGTTGATTTTAGATTTGAGATACCCTAATGAATTCGTTAAAAAATGCAAGATAAAGTTTGAAGATTCAAAATCCATGCTTAGTATTCTCACGGACTGTCCGCAAAATTGGATGTTTTCTTTTGATATCAAATCCGGTTATCACCATGTTGATATTTTTCCAGATGATTGGCAGTTTTTGGGCTTCTCGTGGGTCTTTAATGGAGCTCTTAAATATTTTCTGTTTTCAGTATTACCATTTGGCTTATCCACAGGACCATATATTTTCACTAAAATTATGAGACCACTTGTTAAGCACTGGCGAAGTAAAGCTTATAAAATCGTTGTTTATCTAGACGATGGTCTGAGTGTGTGCCCGTGTTTTGCATCGTGCGAGGAACAAGCACTCAGTGTCCAATCTGATTTAAATCAAAGTGGATTTGTTGCAAATGTAGAAAAAAGTATTTGGAAACCTACTCAATGTACAAAGTGGTTGGGATTTAACTGGGATTTAAAAACACAGGTTTTGTCAGTCCCACAAGATAAAATTGCTAGACTGCTAGCGAAAATTAATGAAGCACTTGCTTTAAGAAGGATATCGGCCAGACAGCTGGCCTCAGTTACAGGACTTGTCATTTCAAATATGATTGTGTTTGGTAACATATGTAAACTTATGACAAAATCACTTCATCGGAAAATTGATTCTCGTTCTTGCTGGAATAGTACTTTAACTTTAGACCAAGATTCTATTAGGGAACTCACGTTCTGGCTGAGTGCTATATCAAAGTTAAATCATAGACCTTTAGTGACGTCGAATTGTTTACCAGCAACTGTTGTTTATTCAGACGCAAGTAGCACCGGCTGCGCAGCGTATGTGTCGATTGACGGAACACCCATGTGCCATAAGAGTTGGAACAAAATTGAAATGAGACAAAGCTCCACTTGGAGGGAATTGAAGTGTGTACAGTACGCACTAGAGAGTTTTTCACAACTATTATCGAATAAAATTGTAAAATGGTTTACTGATAACCAAGCAGTAAAATTCATCACAGAATCGGGTAGTATGAAATTGCACTTGCATAAACTAGCAGTAGATATATTTGAATGCGCAAAAAGGTCTAATATAGCTATGGACATTGAATGGATTCCACGCACACGGAATGAGAAAGCAGATTATATGAGTAAGATTATTGATTTTGAGGACTGGAAAATTAAGAATGTTTATTTTGATCATGTTGTTACCCACTGGGGATTGTGTACAATTGATTGTTTTGCGAACAGTGAAAATAACAAAGTACCGAGATTCTATTCGAAATTTTATAATCCAGGTACGTTAGGCGTTGATTGTTTTTCATTCAGTTGGTCTGGTGAATTCTGTTGGCTAGTGCCACCAGTTTCACTCATTCCTCGAGCCATTAAACATGTATGTATTTGTAAATGTCGTGCTGTACTAGTTGTACCTGTCTGGCCTTCATCAGTATTTTGGCCTTTTTTGCTAACCAATGAAGGATATTTCCGTTCATTTGTTGTTAATTGGTGGTATATTGAGAATGGTAAAGACGTTTATGAACATGGCGCAAACAAAAACTGTTTGTTTGGTTCCGAATACTTCAATACCGCTGTAGCGTTTTTGCTATTGGACGGAAGGCGTGGTTGACAGGGTGGCTAAGATTGTTCCCGTTATGACTGGTATGTCAGAATATAAGTAACACTAATACTTGCCATTTGGCTTTTCTGGGAATTTGAATTGATGTTTGATGAAATTTTGTTTTATTTTATATTCACAGGGTTTACAACTGTTTAATTCAATATCCAGCGTCTACACAGATCCTGAATTACGCAGACTTGCTGGTCATATTCCTTTACGGGTTATAGAATCCAAAGCACCGTCGACTGTTGACCGTTATTCCCGTGCTTTCAATGAATTTAAATGTTGGGCGTCTGATTATCATGAGATAGTCACCTTACCATCTACTAGTTTTTCTGTTAGTCTTTATTTGGAACACATTATTGAAGGTAATTGCCCTGCATCAAAGCTTGATTCAGCATTCTACGGGATTCAGTGGGCCCATAATGTTTACGGATTAGATAATCCTTGCAATTCAGGCCTTGTAAAAAACATTTTGGAAGCTGGCAAACGTAAATTAAAGAAACCTATAGTTAAGAAAGAGCCAATAACCTACGACATGATGGTCAAACTTTGTTCAAAGTACGCTGTTGATGACTCGAGTGTTCCTAATTTGCGCATAGCAGCTCTCTGTGTAACCGCATTTCATGGTTTTCTGAGATTTAATGAATTGTCTAATCTGCGTTGTTGTGAAGTTAAATTCTGTACAAAAGACGAAACTAAGTTTGTGGAACTATACATTTCTCAAAGTAAAACAGATATATATAGAGACGGTGCTAAGGTTTTGCTAGCTTCAACCAGTGATTGCTGTTGTCCATTTGACATTCTGTTGAAATATGTTAAAGCATCGAGTATTGATCTTTGCTCAAAAGAACCACTTTTTCGCAATTTACAATATAGTAGTTCTTGTAAAAGTTACAAGTTACGAAGCCACGGAGGTATGAGTTATACACGCATGAGAGAAATAGTATTAGAAGCGTTTAAAAGTGTTGGCTTTACTAAAGAAAATCTTGGTTTACATAGTCTGCGTAGTGGCGGGGCGACAGCCGCGGCAAATGCTGGTGTAAATGATAGATTGTTTAAGCGCCATGGACGATGGAGATCTGAAACCGCGAAAGATGGTTACGTTAAAGATAGTCTTGATTCACTACTTTCTGTATCTCGCAGTTTAAGCAAATATTTTTCTAATTCAATAAAGTTTAGAACTAATTGAATAGTACGTGGTTTATGGGTGTATGTTCTACGCATATATACTGTCTTTCTTTATTATCGAAGGGTGGACATGAATAAAAAGATGCCCACCACCTAATTTGTTGTCCTGTAGTTATTATATAATGCAGTTTAGCTATTAAATGCTTTATACTCGTTCAGAAGTGAAAAGAGTATAAATGTATTTAGTAGCGTTACGGAATGTATACCACTGGGTGTTGCATAGTAGTGGAGGCGGGCTTAATGGTTTTCAGAGTTCCCCAGGGTAATTCCGTATGCGGGAGTATATAAGGACAGTGATATGAAGCAATAATCACTTGAAGGCATCTCTCTGAAGTACTCTTGTGCTGTTAAACGTAAATTTTTTAATTGAAGGCCATTTCATTCAAATCATAATGTATGGATTAATGAAATCTTTATCACATATGGATTCAGCCTTGTTGCCGAGCACAAGTGCCTATTAATCGGGAAGACATGCAGATTTAATAGTGTACTCCTGTTCGCCGCAGTTAATTAAAACATGAACTTTAATTGTAATATCCAGTATGTAGTTATTCCTGTAATTGCTTTCTTCTATCAGACATGAATAAAAAGATGCCCACCACCTAATTTGTTGTCCTGTAGTTATTATATAATGCAGTTTAGCTATTAAATGCTTTATACTCATTCAGAAGTGAAAAGAGTATAAGAGCTGTTGTTTTGGTTGCCGCAAAAGCATTGTGAAAGATCAATGCAGGAGGGAGGGGATGACTCCATTGTATTCAAATTAGCTTCTCTGTTTATGGATCACACAATTGTGACGTCACATGGATACGGCAGTGAATCTTGTCAGTTTAGTTCGAGGGAGCCATTTTGAAATTCAGAAAACGAGGTTAAAATGAGGTAAAACAGCACATTGTAAAGTAGTTAATACACAGTGAGTGTTTTTTGCTTATATATTTACTAGTTGAGCGCAACTGATTTCGAAATACCTTTATAGTTGACTGTATTTTTTCGTTACAACTTCTTGGGAAGGCTGCAGTTCGTAATCAATAATGGCCAACCGTCGTTTGAAATCATAGTGATTTCGTGGGTAAAACTTTATGGAGCATTTTGAAAATAAGAGGTTATATTAATTGTAAGTTTTATTCTAGCCAGTTTGATTTTGGTTTTAATTGGAGCTGTGGTTCTTCTCATCAATCGATTTTTGTGTAGTTTCTCACTCTTTTGAACGGTAAAGAACTTATCCTGTACATGATTTCCATAGGTTATGATTTTTTTTGTTTGTCTCTCATTATTTGCATCAAGTAACTTACACTTATTGCATAAACCTGCAGTAATATTGCTTTGTATACATTGAAATTGTTGATATATTTTTAAAAGTGAAATAAATAAAGCATTATAATTAATAAATTACTTGATCCATGAAATATTCAAATAATTTGCTACTGTAGACTGTGTAACATTCCCTATTTAATACTGACTATGGTCACTGTCAAAGACAGTGTAAAGACTTATTGTTTTATTAATTTGTATCTGATGTTTTGGTTGAATGACATCACAGGTAGCCCAAGCTATGCACTTCTACGTTTTTTAGCAATATGACGAAATATCTAAAATGCAATACAAATAGTGGTTTATGGCTGTTTTTCAGTGGGGAACAACAGCCATAAATCACTCAAAATTGAAGGAAATGGCCTGAAACTTCACAGGCTAGGAATGCAAAGAGAAAAAAACACACAAGTAGACATGATTATTTTTATTGCATTTTAAATATTTCGTCATATTGCTAAAAAACGTACAAATGCATAGCTTGGGCTACCTGTGATGACATTGACTAAATAGAGACTGTAAGTTAAGGTAGTTTCATTGTATTTTTTATTCGTTTTTACTTCATGGTTTTAGTGCTTTGTTCTATACTAATTTATTTTTTTAAATTTCATGTTGAAATTATGCTAAACTTATACTATGTTTATGTACTGTATTATTAAGGTCATATACAAAACAATAGAAATTAAATACTACTATTGCTTTTTGAAATTGTGCTTGACATGTATTTAACACCAAGAATTCCTTCGAAGCTGTTTGTATTCTGGCTTGTGTTGATGCATGACAGATAGCCATAATGCTTTGAGGGCTTTTACTGTTTAAAAAATACAAAGGCAGCTTTCGAAATAATAATAAATCTGAGCTAAAGGTGACTTTGTATTTTTAATATTTATTGTGAGTTCATAATAAAAAATACCTTTTGGTTTATAATAGCTATTTATTTTCAATTTTGACATTTAGATTCATTATTCATTTAAGGTACTTTGGTTACTTAGGTTGATACTTTGGTATTCAAAATACATATTTAAATGATATTAAATTGCTCTCTCTACTATAAAAATCTCTAGTGGTTAAATGCTTTTTGAAATTTGGCTACATTTTACTTTGAATTGGTCATGTGGTACAAACAAACAATTGTTATGCCAAATTTTCAAATATGTACATTTTAACCACTCCATGGAGTTTCATAGTATATTTTCATGCATCTAGGAACAAGAAAACAATCCCCCAAATATCAATTGTTGTTCAAGTTGAATATCTTGAGAACACTACTTATGATAATTAGTAGTCTTGATAAATTGTGCTTCATTGATTGAAGAGAACTGCAAATTTACTTAATTTTGATGTTAAAACATAAATATATTGTCTGTCAATAAAATAAGCATGTGTTATACCTTTTTAGTTATGAATGGGAAACTGGTATCATGTTGGATTTCAAAACAAACAGCAGTTAAGGGGCAGGGCGCAAACAAGTTTGATAGAGCAACAACACTATATTCATGAAATAAAATTGCAACTTCCTAATAATTATTATATAGTTACTATTAGTCACTATCAAATTTATTTGATATTTCTGGTTGAATGATAGTCACTAAATAGAAACTGTTACTTAGTAACTTTTTTTTTTGCTCTATAAAAACGAAATAGTTACTAAGCAATAATTTGTATTTGGTCACTATATTTATTCAGTATCATTAAACCAGAGTCAATAAAGGGCACAAGTTATGAAATCCAGCCACTTCAAAGAGGCTGACAAATGGTTGTGACCATATTTTTGTTTTGTGTTCTTTATTATGCTTGACTGACCTGACCAAACATACTTATTGGTTGATTGTCGGTAAGAATTATAATAATATAAACGAAAACCATACCTCATTACCACTGTCCTTGTCTTGGACAGTGACTATTGGTCACAAAATAAAAACTGTTACACATACAGTAACATAGTGTTTTTGCTCTAGTATGCTTGGGGTCTTTGAGTTAACATACAGCTCATATGAGTTACGGGTATATTCATACATGATAACATTGACCGTTTCTGCAAGTTTATATCCAGTCATTAGCATAACACAAGATGACAATAGCCTGCAATGCCGGCGGTCTGCAGGGTTGCGGGGACGAGAAAAGGAAAGACTGTGATCTTTTCCTTTTCCTTTTTCTTCTCTCCCTAATTACGCAGACTGCCGGCAACTCAGGCAAAGATGACAAGCATGGAACAGTTCAATGTAAACTAAGAAATAATTATTATATTCACTGAAATAGTGTGTTCAGGAGGGAGGGGGTGACTCTATTGTATGCAAATTAGATTCTCTATCTACAGCGATCTCTAGTGTGACGTCACATGGATACGCTAGATATTCTTGTCAGTTTAGTTTGAAAGCGCCATTTTGAAGTTAAGAAAACGAGATAAAAGAGAGGTAAAACAGCACATTGTAAAGTAGTTAACCCACAGTGAGTGTTCTTTGTTTATAGATTTACTAGTTGAGCGCAACTGATCTCGAAAAGACGTTTATAGTTGACTGTATTTTTTCGTTAAAACTTCTCGGGAAGGCTGCAGGTCCTAATCGAAAATGGCCAACCATCATTTGAAAACATCGTGATTTCGTTGGTAAAACTTTATGGAACATTTTGAAAATAGGAGGTTATATTGGTTATAAGTTTAACTCTAACCAGTTTGATTTTGGTTTTATTTGGAGCTGTGGTTCTTCTCATCAATCGATTTTTGTGTAGTTTCTCAGCCTTTACAACTTATCCTGTACACGATTTCGATAGGAATGTTACTGTTTTGTTTGTTACTATTTTTATCAAGTAAAAACAACGATCTTAACTAACAGTTATTGCATTAATCTGCAGTACTATTGCTTATAGTTAAATTGAAGTTGTTGATTTATTTTTAAAAGTTCAACAAATAGAGCACTTAAAATTAATATTAGTATATAACTTTATCCATGAAAATGTATGCAATTATTGCTACTGACTATGCAATATTTCCTATTTACTGACTATTGGTCACAATGAGTCATTGTTTCATTTGTATCTGATTTTTTGGTTGAATGACATTTAAAATAGTAAACTTAACTACATAATTTGCATTTTTTTATTTGTTTTTATATATCATGGTTTCATTGCTTTTGTTCTAATTTATTTGTATAAAATTTCATGTTGAAATTGTGCTTATATCATGTTTGTGTACTGTACTATTAAAGGTCAAATAGAAATACTGGTATTGCTGTTTGAAAAAGCTGGGGGGGGGGGGGGGGGTAGGGAGAATTTCAAATTTACTTCATTTTAATGTTTAAAAAACATTGTCTGATGATACATAGAAATACAATCAATGTTTTTATTAAAATAAGCATCTATTGTACCTTGTTAGTAATGAATGGGAAACTGCTATAGGGTATCCTGTTGCATTCAAAACAGCAGCTATGGGGCAGGGACAAAAGTTTGATAGAGCAACAACACTATATCCATGAAAATAAAATTGCAACTGTATAATAGTTCTTCTGTAGTGACCGTGAGGTATTGTTTTCTTTTGTATTTGATGTTTCTGGTTGAGTGGTATTTACTAAATAGTCACTGGATATAAACTATTAGTTTAATAGTAGCAATTTTTTATATTGCATGGTTTTAGCGTTTTCGCTCTACAAAAACAACATAGTTACTATAAGCAAAAGAGTGGTTTTCAGTAACCCATGAAACAAAGTGTATTGATTAAAGTGTAATAGTCAAATAAGAACAAAAGAACACAATGAAATTAAAGTGTATAAAGAGTAATACACTAAAGAGGGTTTCGCGTGTTAATGAAAACCACCTTAGTTTGTATTTATAGTCACTATATTTATTCAGTATCACTCAAACAGAGTTAATAGAGGGGTTTATCCAGTCATCAGTTGGCATAAACAAGATGACAAGCATAGAATTTCAGTGTAAACCAACAATAATTATTATTTCACTGTTCACATTGTTGAAATAGTGTGTTATCTTTTCCAGCCATTTTACCTGCAAAAAAAAAACACAAAATGTTTAACTATATAATCATCATTTAATTTAATCTAAGTTTGTTACAATAGCTGATGGAAGCTTAGCTTGATAAATCTCAGATTTTATATATTTTTTATATATTTTATATATATTTTATATCAATCATAATTTGAAATGTTATTCAATGAATTTCATGTTATATATTATCATTATTTAATTCCGTAAGCTGATGTGAAAACATGACAGCAGAAAGCTTTATACTGCACTGTATCAAATTCTTCTAACAAAGCAACTGATATACGAATTGATTTTGAAGACAAATAATTAAGAAAGTGGGTACAGCTTGGGTATTTATGGTAGCTAGTTTCAAAGCATTTTTAGATAGCTATTATAAAATACACATACATACGATCTTAAAAGCATGCATTTAGCTCATTGAATAATCATAAACATTCATGTCAAGGTTCAAATCAAGATAATTAAGGACTTAACTTCAATGGGAATACATTTACTAACCTGCAAAGTTGTTTTGTTCGGGTCTCCTAGTTCGGGTTCGTAATTTCGACTTGTAGTTCGTGAGATCAGCCTTCAAATCGATTGATGAGACCAACCACAAAGCCAAACAGAGAGAAACTTTGCAGATCCGAAGATTATCATATACTTGCATAAACCTCCTATTCTGGATGAAAAATACGGATCCATTGTGATTTTACGTTCGTGTACTTGTAAATAACTGCATATCAACAGCACTGGACTGACATCACAGTTCATCACGAAATTGGCTAGAAAAGCAATATTTTCGTCGAATCTGATCAACAAATTTGGCTATAGTGAACTATTGGATACTATTACATATCAAACAACTCCCACTAGTAAAAAAAAAAGTTCAGCAATGCAAAAAAAATCTAATGTTTTTGTGGAAACAACCGAGTTAAACAATGGTCGCCATTTTGAATCGAGTCGTGACGTCACACTAGAGCGAGCCCACAACACGCCTTTTCCCTGGAGACGCCCCCTTCCTCCTGAGTGTGTTATCTTTTCCTAGCTGCCATTTAATCTAAAAAAAAAAAAAAAATTAAACTATATCATCATCATTTAACTTAATTTACATTTTTAAGAAATATTTTATAAGTAATTTCTAACACTCACATTATGCTAAAGATGTAATCTTATATCCTTATTTTCAATCATATTTTGAAATAATGAATTTCATGTTATACATTATTATTTATGTTATTATAAAATTGTATTATTATAATTCAGTAAGCTTTGATGTGAAAAATGGACAGCAGAAAGCTTCACACTGCACTGTATCAAATTCTGCTAACAAAAATAATTGATTATGAAGACAAACAATTAATATATCAGTTCAAAACACACACACACATATAGGGATATGTTGGGCATTTTGACTGGTGCATTATATAGTCTCAGAGCATTTTTACATAGCTATTTTAAAATACACATACATACGATCTTTAATAAATTAATGCAATTAGCTCATTGAATCAGCATAAACATTCATGCTAAGGTTCAAAAGCAATACAATTAAGCACTAAACTTCAATGGGAATACATTTACTAACCTCCACAGTTGTTCGACTCGAGTAGTGGATTCCTTGTAGTTCGTGAGATCAGCCTTCAAATCGATTGATGAGACCAACTACAAAGCCAAACGGACAGAAACTTTATAGATCCGAAGATTATCATGTGCTTGCATAAACCTCCTATTCTGGATTAAAAATATTGATCCATTATGCTTTTACGTTTGTGTACTTGTAAATAAAATGCATATCAACAGCCGGCTTGACCGACATCACAGTTCATCACGAAACTGGCTAGAAAAGCAGTATTTCCATCAAATCCGATCAAATAATTTAGCTATAGTGAAGTATTGGATACTATCAAATATCAAATAACTCTAACTAGTAAAAAAATGTTTAGCAATGCGAAGAAAATCGAATGTTTTTGTTGTAACAGCCGAGCTCAACAGTCGTTGCCATTTTGAATCGAGACGTAAAAGGTCATGACGTCACAATTGAGTGATCCCTCAACACGCCTTTTCCCTGGAGACACCCCCTCCCTCCTGGATCAATGCGATATAATAAGTTCAGATAGTTTCTAACACAACGTAAACTGCAGGGTTGGAGGCATTGTATAACATAGTTTTATTTCAAATGATATAGTATTAAAATAATAAAATATTTGATAATATGAAGTCGCTGGCTCTTGTTTACAAACTCAACGGTCGACACGTAAAAGTGACAACTTCCAGATCACTTCCTGTAAACTCTGTTGTATGCTCTGATTGGCTAAATAATTTGATGTTTTGAAGTGTCTTGAGGTAGGCGGGTACACGAAAAAGTGGGGTTTGCTTGCAGGCTCTCCTTTCCTTTTTCTTCCACCCCCATCCCCTCCCCTTCCCTCCTCGTCCCCAATTCCCAAAGAGCCGGCCACGCAGGCTAAACTCACCAAAAACCTTTTGTATTCGCAAACTGTGATGGTGTCTAAATAATAAACATATAATAATAAACATATGATTTGGTGTTGGGCAAACACGGACAAAGGAAAAAAATATAGAATATGTATAAAATATATCAAACGAACAAAAAATAAATTAACACGTATTTTATTTTCGTTTCATATCGTGAAATAGAAAATCTACAACAACAATATATATTTGTTTTAAATCGCCTCAAACTGGTCCCATAAAGCGATTACCAAATAATTATAAAAAATACAAACAGGTTTACAGAGGTCAAATCTAATAAAGAGAGATTTATTACATTACATTATCATACCATTATGCCCGCCAGCGAAGTTATTGTCTCATGACATTCCTATCAGTACAGATGTCAAGTGGTTGTAACGATAATCTAAACTAATACATACAATGCAGAATGTTTTATCGTGTCATTATAATTTTGATGAACACGAAATTAAATTATGATTCCCAATTCTCTTAAAAGAATCACATGTTGCAGCTTCAAGTGCACCGAAATCTTTTTTTTTTTAAACTGTGATTGTTGAAGGAATGAAAACATTGCAAATGTTAACGTTAATTACTTATTAAACTTTAAAATGCGATATTATTGTTAATAAAATTGATTATTAAAATTGAGGAATAGTCAGATAAAACAAGAATGAAAAATAATATGATTGAAATGAAAAAAATAAGGAAAAAAATTATATAATAAAGATGAAAATGAACAAAAAATAAAAATTAGAAAATATTATGCACACCCATTAGAAAAAAGTAAAAAAAAATTCTCGTCCGTCTTGTCCGTCTCGTCCGTCTCGTCCGTCTTGTCCGTCTCGTCCGCCGTCCTCGTTTTACGCACACCCCCGGCAAACAAAGGTCAAACCCATGTAGGATGATATTTATCATGTTTATAGTTAATATTATCTTGTGCTTTGAATTCTTATCCGCAGTTTAATATGAATAATATAAGCTAAAGTATATTTTTCAATTACAGCTGGAATCAGCGCTTGTCTGATAAATCAGCATTAACTTCATTCTTGATTAACTATAATTGAGGCTGGGAGTCAGTGCTTGCCTGATAAATCAGCAATTAATTGACTTCCTCTTTCAGTTTTAATATAGCATAGTATAAAAGTAAAATGAATACAAAACAACAATTTGTGGCTGCCAATGGGGAAGTGGGTAATGAAGTACTCAGTGATTTAAAATTGTCATTTTTTACCCCGTTTTGTTTACTGCTGGATCACATATAAATGACATGTGAATTCATTGTTTGAATAAATTAGCATTTAACGTTATTCTTGAAGCTGGGAATCATTTGTTGCCTGATAAATCAGCATTAACTTTATTCTTGAGATATTAATCAAAGCTGGGAATCAGTGCTTGTCTGATAAATCAGCATTAACTTTATTTTTTGATATATTAATCGTTGTTGAAGCTGGGAATCAGCGCTTGTCTGATAAATCAGCATTAACTTTATTCTTTATATTTTAATTGTAGATGCTGGGAATCAGTGCTTGTCTGATACTGATCAGCAACTTTATAATATTACAAATTGTCAACATATGAACTAACGTATATATAATCAAGCACTTTTTTGGTAAATCAACAACAAGTCTTATTAAATCAACGATTTGTATGACGCTATTAACTATAGTTTTTAAAATCAAATTTTCTTCCTTTTTGAGTGAATCTAAATAAATTGGTAGCCGCTGGTAGCAAGATCTTTCAGAGGAGGGGGTAAGTATAAAGGTTTTTAAGACTAAGTGTTGACATGTTTTTAATTGGATGAGAGTTAATCCGTAGAAACGGCTTAATGAGTTTAGGTTGGTTCTGGCTCGTTATACTTGAACACTAGTATATGATTTGTTTACTTTATTCACTCCCATTCATTTATTTGCTTTCCCTGTATTGTCACTAAATTTTCAGAATAGCTTTGTAATATCATTTTTCTTTGCTTTTCTTGAATATTATTTTTCTGAAGGGCCTTATCAGCAGTTCTCTCTAACTATGTTTTTTTTCATATTTAAATTCATAAAAAAACAGTAATTTCATGCAGTCTAGACGGCCTATTTTTTAAACCAATCCTAAACGATGTTTTGATTTGATGCTGCATTGTTCCTATAACATTTACTCGCCCCCCGTCAAGGGACTCTGTTTTGACCTCGTTTATTCATATACGGTGAAGTCTAATACATTGCCATACAACATAAACCTGTAATATGGTGCTTATTTAGAGTATTTCACTTCGTTCCAAAGCGCTAGCTTCAAATAGCTATATGTATGGACGGATGGCTACGTCGACCATGCGGTGTATAAGGGTGTGTATTGATCCAAGCGCTTTACAATCATGAGGAATTAGTAGTTAGTGTGTATGAGTGTGAGCCAGTTTGTATCCTGGCTGGCTTGTAAAGATTTTAAAGTCCATTTTTGCTTTGTGTTTCTGCTATTTAATAAAACATACAAATGTTTAAATGTTTAATTCTTAAGAAATGTTCCAGCAAATTTGACTGCCTTCTGCACGAGATGCTGTACATCAGGGAATTAAAACCTGTCCTGAATGTACAGTCCGATTCCATCAAGGCTAAATTATTTACATAAATTAGTTTATAAGCGAACTTTCTGCATTTTGTAATTAGTATTATCTGATAATGGAGCGTGATGGCTCCGAAACGTCAAAAAACAATTATTTCTTTACTAAGTCTCATTTTTACATCATTATGCGTTTCTAAATCATTACTTATAAAATGGAGGAAGAACACGAAAATAGAACCAAAAAGTATTACCAAAAAAAATCGCACAATAGGATTCAAAACCGGCCAAATATAAAATGACACCAAACTTGATGAGTTCAAAACTTCTACAAAATGCATAGCTTTTCAAACGATCCTTAAATATTGCATTCTCTAACAAAAATAACTTTGAGCATATGCTTTTGCTGAAAACTGAATAAGACTGTCAGTTTCAGCAAACGGTTTGCTGGGACGATTGTTGGCAAAAATTTGTCAAAGGGACTGCAAAACGGCATAAATTCAAAACACATATGCTCCATGAGAACAGATTGGCATTTATTACAATTTTTTACTTACAGAAAAGTAATTTCCTTTCATTTCAGTTTATCCATAAGAAACTTGTTTTATCGGCCTTTTGCAGTCCCTTTTGCATCGATTGAATTTCATTCACACCAGTGTAGCGTGGCGTGACTGTGTTATAGGAGACCGAAATAGGCAACCAAGACGGTAACCAATCAGCGCTCGAGAACTCACATGAATGTTAGTAGGGAGAATTTTGAAAAAGAATCAGTAACTTAATCGATAAAAAACGTGAATTTAAGTTATTTAAGCTTAAAAGAAATGAGCAAATATATAATAAAACAAATAGAACAGTCTTTTCCGTGCTCTGTTCAGTTATAAAGCACTCCGAAAGTGAAGACAGCACTCAAGAAGTGAGGAGAAGCACTCTCGTCACTTTCATCGTGCTTTATAACTGAACAGAGCACGGAAAAGCCTGTTCTATTTGTTAAATAATGGCATTTGTGGCATGTATATAAGATCGAGTTAAGATCCAACGCTATAGTTGACCATGAATTGCTTACCTTGTTTATCCACTATTCCTCGTTTGTTGATTAAACTGCAAATCATTAAAAGAAACCGGAAAAAAATCACTCCCTAGTCAAGCGGATTCTGGGAAGTTGAGACGCCAAACAACAGCCACGCAATGAAGAATATGTCACGTTGAATACGTCACACGATCTTTGGGCTATGTCACACATTACTCAATATGTCATGCGATCTTTGGCGTATGTTGATCATACATTGCTCAATATGTGAGTACTAGTGCTCCTTAGAGCAAACAAGCAAGCTAGCCTACGCAGCAGGCTACTCTATAGGGATTCCTTTGTTGATGAGATCGGGATTCCTGTGTTGAAATATTTGTCGAAGAACTGGAGATGAGTTCTTCTTTCTCTCTGCCTCTCCACCTCCCCCGCTCGTTTTTTTCCTCCTCACCACAGGAAGCCCGATGAAAAGAGATATAAGATATCCTGCAGAGGAGGCTACAAGCAAGAGTTGTGGGGTTTTAGGGAAACTACGTTCCTGTGTTGTAACGAGCTAGGCCTCATATCTCTCGCGGTTACCTAGATAACACAGGGACCCCAAAGCTCGATGTTCCCCAAAACTCCACAAGAACGCCTGTTCTAACTTAGTTAGAAATGAAATGGAAAGGAATTAAAGAAAAGTAGCATAATAAAAACTATTATAAAGCTCAATTTGTTTTGGTTTCACGATCGCAGTTACTTACGAATATGCTTTGTGTCCGCCTGAGTCTGAGACTGTACTGGCGATAGTGGGCTCTGAATTCATTCTTTATCAAAGCAAAGAAAATCCTTGGTTCCATCTAGATCTTATCTTCAAACTTGTACAAATGAATTTTGCGAACTGCAAGAATTTTAAGAATATAACAGATATTCGCTTTGCAGCCAGAATTTGCGATTTGCAATTTTCGCCGTATTTATTTGACCGGCTGCGGTTCATTGACCTCAAAATACTAATTGACAGGTATCGTATTCAGTGCCGAGGCAAAAGCAAGCGTGTAAATAGAAAATTGTTGAAGTGAATAGAAGAGCTTGGTGTTTCTAAATAAAACTAGAATGCTTTAGAATAGTAAATACTCGTAAGTTCCGTGAATTGGCTGGGCTGTGTAATTCGATTGAAAAAAGCTTGCCTAAAACGACGTTGTGATATTCTCAAAAGTCAAAACAAGTGGAAAAAAGCACAATTATCACATGAACTTCAAGTCATTTTATGCTTCTTACAGAAGAAGAACAAAATATGTTTCAACACACCATCTTCGTGCACCAGAGCTAGAAGTGGAGAACATCCTTATACAAATCATCACAAAATAATTTCAGATTTTTGCCAGACATCCAAAACGTACAGTTAGATCATATGTATAATTAAGTCAAATTCAAGAAGTTTATATTGTTCGAACATTTTAGTAAATGCTTGCAAGTGTCTGGTACGATTTCAATATGACGAACGATTGTTGAGATTTGAAGTTTCGTGACCAACCTGAAAACTGTGTATTAAAAAAAAACAAGATCAATTTGTTACAAAAATAAAATACCTTGTCTAGATGTCCAAAGTCTTATTTTATAGAAAAAGGCAAAATAGTTTTATCCAAAAAAATTGACGGACAGCTCGAGGTGCAACACCACCAAAATACGTCGCGAAAAAACTCCCATGGGAAAACAAACGTTCGAGGATCTTGTTTAAAAAATATAGCTATTAATATCTATTAAAGGCCCTCTTGCATCCGAGGTGCATTGCGGCCATTTGTTTAAGTTTTGAAAATATCTATTGTTTAAAGTCGCTTTCTAATTGGTTAGAAAACCGATCCCGCAATACGGGCTACCAACGGGTTTTTCACGTTGTTTGATTCAGGCTGTCAAGTTCGAAGACTTCGAAGTATTTGTGGTTTTGTGTACTAAAAACTGATATTATGCATGGAATCCGAAACGTTAACGTCCATGGATATTACTATAGAAGGTCAGGATGACGACGAAAATGCATACGGTTCAAAACATGTTTACATAAACATCAATACATACGGCCCCCCCCCCCCCCCTGCCCCTCCCAATGCTACGGCCCTGACTTGTATTTTATATTCTTCTTTGACAAACAATGGCAAAACCGTAAGCCAGCGTTCTTGTAACTGCCATCCAAGGTATCGAACTGTATAATTTATGTCCTGATGGTGATTTCTTTGGAAATATTTACTTCACTGACACTATCCTCATTCATTCTTATCGATTTTTAGGTTACTTTGACTCCAATTTGGCAATTAGATAAAACGCAACGTTGGCGAAAGCTCGAATTGCAAGCATGTAAACAATAATAGAGGCGCGCAAAGCATCGTGGTTGAGACGGCTCCTTTATTAAAGATACGTAATACAAACATTAAGTTACGTAACACTAACGTAAAGCTATGGAGCATTAACGTAATGTTACGAAACACCTTCGTACTATACATACTTCGTTACGTTAGAGATCACAGAAATGTTGTCTTACGTAAAACTTACGTTAAGTTACGCAAGACTAACTGAAACTACGGAACTCTATACATACTTCATTACTTTAGAGATCACAGAAGTGTTCTTTCAATGTACCTGCAACACTATTTGCGCTACGATTTGTTCTAAAATCTGGTAAACACGCATTGTGACCTTCCTTTTTACAATGTAATTGCTTGCCATTATACATCATATGCTGTAGATAGTTGATGCCATACTCGTCTCTTAAAGATTTGAAAACGTCTTTCGTGTAGGTTATCCAACGAGTGTTTGTCTTCATCTTGATAAAGTCTGGTTTTGGTCCGTCTACAGGAAATAGGGATACCAGGCCGCCTAATTTCAGAGCAAGATCGGGGGAGAAACAGAAAACCTGTGATACGACGATAACAAAAATTAGAATAAAAATTATCGGTATTAAGTTATCAGGACTGGTTATGGACAACTCTCTGCTCAAATTTTTTTTCTTCTTCTATAAGTTAGATTGTGATATTATCTAACATATTCTTTAAAAAAAATGCCGTTTTTACTTTCCAATTTCGCTAAATTGCTGATAATAAAATTCGTGATCAACATTTGACCGGAACTATCATGTCAACAGCTAATTAGCTATCTGTCATCGTAAGCTAATTGCTAGGCAACAATATGAGCCCCATGTGATTTCATACGTGAATCGTCGTGCACAAGAATCTTACTCAAATACGGCTTCTACGCGAAAATCGAAAACCTTTTAATAATCTCTGTCATATTCATGGTATAGATTCTCGTATAGTCCATTACGATTCTTTATTGGCTTCTCGAAAGCGCAGATCGTCTTCTTTGTTTATATCGCCAAAACCAAAGAAACCTTTCCCGCTCGAACGACGAAAATCTCTCGGCGAAAGCGATCGAGGCTCGTATTATATGCTCAGGAAACACGTACAAAGGTTAGAGGATTCTACACAAAGTGCTGCATATTGTAGTTAAGTGCTTGCTTCGAGGTTTTAATACAAACACTTCGAAATCAAATCTAGAAGTTAGGGCCGAAGTTAGAACGTCAAATATTCAGTATTCTACGGGAAGTAAGCGGCAAAAGTAGCATTGTTATCTGTGCGTTGTTACAAAGGTATTGACATTAAAATACGATCATAATTACCCGGCCCCAATTCCCTCATTTGTAATGTTGAATAACAATTTCTCTAGGTCGCCGTAGCGGCTCTGGTTGTGTGTTTGCATCGGCCACAGCTTCGCCATTCACACTCGAACGGTTTCCTCTAGGCATAGTTTGTTTCTCTAGTTGAATTTGTAAAATCGTATGTTAGGATTTCAGTGAGTGTCAACTAATATTATAGGCGAAATGCATCATAAAGTCATTAACGACATCGACTAGAAACATGGGTTTCAATACACCAGAGAACGAGTGACTGGAATAGCATCCTATTACACTAATAATAGCCTACGGTATATGATACAGACCAGGCAAGATGACAACTCATTGACAGATGAAGTGTCTGTGTAAACACTCAGCGGCTCCCTGGCCCGAAACTTATAAACGCGTTTTTCTCGGTAACTTTTTAGCCTCAAATTTTCATTTTTAAACGACTATCATTCGCTCAAATTTTGACAGATTGCAACTAAACTTCGCAATATTGTAGAACGATGTTTCAAGCGTGGGACGGTGTCTGCGATTTCCTATTTTTTATTTTGTTAAAAAGATATCACTTCATTAGTAAGAAAATACATTAAAATATCGATTGTCGATGTTTGAGATCTCGTAGCAACTGATCTAAGATAGATATGAAAAATCCCAGGCACCGTTTTGGAGATTAACTTCTCTAACGTGCAAAGACGTGTTTGTTATTGACGTGACGGTAATTTGTAAAGGGCTGTGATTTTTCAAACAAAGGACACTCAAATCGCATTAAACTCTACATATCTTTTTCGCAATTTAAGTTATGGACAATTCGAAAACATTTCCTAAAACTACATTTATTCACCTATCAGATAATATATACTTTTATAACAAAATATTGTAAAGCTTGAGCACAATTTGAAGTCGCGCACATAGGGGTCCATAACCAGTCCTGATACCTTAATAATGATGATGTGATAATGGCTGTGATAGTGGTGATGATGACGATGATCGATGATGTGAAGATGATCGATGATCGATGATGATGATAGTAAACTGCACAACAGTCCCTAATTTTACGCGAAGACTCCGAGGTAGCAAGTTGAATTGCCCTATTTCATTATGACGTCACGGTGTGTTTTAGTGGGGGATAGAATCGCCGAAAACAATGGTAATTTCAACTAAATCATCTTTCTCTTTGAAAATTGAGCTACAAATTATCTAAATTTTATGTATGTTATGTGTCTATGTTGATACTTTCATATTTATGGCATTTTGTTATCATTTCTTTCCTATCCGTCTTTTAAATGCAATTTTATCGTGTATTCTTGTATTGTTGTTATGAATCTGTCCCCCACTGGTGACTATGACCCTTAGCGTTAGAACAAAAGAATGTTTTGATGTGACGTCATAGTGAAATAGGACAATTTCAATCGAGTGAAGCTTTGGACGAGAGAAAATGAGGAGAGATATTCCTCTAAATTTTCTCTGGGCCACAACTTCACTCGATCGAGCTTTTATTCGTTTCCTCGAAGTTTTCGTGTAAATATTAGAGACTGTTCTGCTGTCTATGATGATGATGATGATGACAATGCTGATAATGACAATGACGGTGAAGACGATTTAAGGTTACTGTCAACCTTCGCGACATCCCTCGTTTGGAAATTGCTTTTTCGCGTCACATAAAGTAAAAGCTAACAAACCGTACATCAATTTGAAGCTTTAAAATATTTTGATGATATTAAGAGGTTATTAACCGAGCGCGAGGTCTGTATAGAAAATATCAGACCAAGGTCTTGACAGTACGGAACGAGCGCAGCGAGGTCCGTACAAAAATGACCGATGTCTGATATTTTACATATACAGACCGAGCAAGCGAGGTTAATAACTCGTTTATTATATGAATATTTTAAAGAGAGAAAGTAATAATTTGTTTTGATATATTACGACGCGCGTTGCTTTCGAATGGCTTCCCAGTAGTTTTACTGAAAAAGAGCGGGTTGAAACCTGTTGAAACCGGTTTTTATTCCTGATGTGACGGCTGACTCAACGAACTTACAGAAATTTTAATATCAAAATATTTAAATTACTGCAGCTTTCTTCATCATTCCAAATCAAAGATCATTTAAAGACAAAGGGTTTTGTTTGTATCTCAACATCAAAGAAAGTCATGAAGAAACAAAAAACAAGTTTTACAAAGAATTTTAGCTGACATACAAGTGAGCCATGATGGATGTTGAAACGAGTTGAAATTCAGTCGTCGGTCTTGTGGACGTTTGCATCGAAAAATAGAGCCTACGCAATCTTATTTTTCGATAAATAATATATAATAAGAACTTTAATCAAAACCATCGTCAACTGTTGACGGAATTAATTTGTCTGTGCAATAATTTATGAAGAAGAAAGAATGAGAAGAAGAAAGAATGAGGAATTTATGAAGAAGGAAGAATGAGGATCAGGCCTGCCCTGGACCTTAAATCGCCGTAATTTAATGCGATTTAAAGCGTTTTAAGGCGATTTAATGCGATTTAAGAAAATATGGCCAAACTTCGAGTAAAACAGAGATTGTCCATCTATCATCTCGTTTCAAGCACCACGAGTTAATGTCTGGTATCTTTATTGATGACTCGATTATAACACCAGTTCCAGTTGCCCGAGACCTTGGCATCGCCTTAGACAGTCACCTCAAAATGAATACACATATTAACAACACCTGTAAAGCAGCATCCTTCGTGATCCGCAACATTGGCAGAATTCGAAACTATCTAAATCAAGAACACTGCGAAAAACTAGTGCATGCGTTTATAACCTCCCGACTTGATTCCTGCAACAGCATCTTATTTGGCCTCCCTGACACTGAAATTTCTAAACTACAGCGAATACAGAACACTGCAGCTAGACTTGTAAACAGATCCAAGAAATCAGAACCTATTACTCCAATACTTCGAAAACTTCACTGGCTACCTATTAAATTAAGAATTAACTACAAGATCCTACTTATTACCTACAAGGCCCTGAATGGCATAGCTCCAGACTACATCTCCAACCTACTAACTTCTTATAAACCAGCTCGCTCCTTAAGATCCTCTGGACAGAACTTACTGTTTACACCGAATTCAAACACTGCAACTTACGGGGACATGGCTTTTTTCAATCTCAGCCCCTAAACTTTGGAACACATTGCCCCAAAACATTAGAAACGCTGATAACATCAACTCATTTAAATCAAAACTAAAAACTTTTCTTTTTCAATAATTCTATTTTGGTTGTTTTTTTTTGTAAGAGCATTGAGCTTTGATAATGCTCCTAAAACATTGCATTATTATTATTATTAAGTTTTAAGGCGTTTTAGTGCGATTTAAGGCGATTTAGTAAACCGACCTTTTTAAAGATGGTTGAACCTTTTGTATGCAGAAAAAGAAAGACAACACAACTTCTTGTCTTCAAAACGTTGTTAACTTTAGTAGACAAAGTTATTGTGAATTTTAAAGCTTTTTAAAAGTGAATGAAAAGCAACGACATATCGGCAACAAAAGATAGCTTAACTCACCGCCGTCGGGTGTTGTTTACAAGGATAGATGAAAACTAAAAGTATATTTTTCAACTATTATTGAGGTATGTAAACGAATGTCATGTTTTTTAGAGAATTAAAAACAACTTTTGTGTATTCTCTCGTGTATTTTTTTGCAATATTTCTTATTTGATTTTCTCAACTTTTGCTTGTCAAAATGTTTACAAAAACTAGGTATGCTCGCCACTTAGCTCTTGATTTTCACTGATCAGTCAGTTTTTGTTTATTTTATCGCATTCTGTAAAGACAGAAAGACAACAGAGTTTGAATCTTGCGCGAAAAAAAAAAAACGCGAAGCTTATAACTACAGCCGGGACACAGGTCCGGCAGATAAAAAATATTGCCCGTGGTCCGTGAAACGCCAAATCCAGCCCGCGCGCGAGCCAATCAGATTGCACGAAATTAACCAGTCATATAATAAATAAATAAATAAATAAATAAATAAATATATATAGATGCAATCTTTGCCTAAAGGAAACATTTTGTATTATCCGCCGACCTGAACTTTCTACACTCAACAAGCGCAACGAACTAGTGTCTTCGTGCCGACATAGGAACAAAACACTATTACGCAACAGCTAACACCCATTCAAATTTCCCGCCTGATCATGAATACTAATTTGTAAACAACAATACTTATAAGTGATGATTATGAATATTTGTCTCATTAAAATCTCCTGACGAGTGAGACTCACATCTCACGAAACAGGCTTGTCGAGATGAATTTGTAGTTGTGTTAATTTACTCCTACCCTTACATATGTATATATATATATATATATATATATATATATATATATATATATATATATATATATATATATATATATATATATATATATATATATATATATATATATACAGCGAATTGCATAAACTTTGACACTGCTGAAAAAGTATATAACTATATCAAGTGCATTGTGGGAGCGATCTACGCGCGTGATCAGGCGCGAAGTTCAAACCTTGCGCGTGTGTCTTCGTACGGCTGCTGAATATTGAAAGTGAAAGTAGATGTCTTCTTTCCCGCTTTTAAGACATTTTTAGCTTTGGGTTGACATTTACAATACTCAATGAAATATATATATACATTATAGTTTCCAATAAATATTATTGAGCAGTTACTTCGTTTTGACAAAATCATGAAATGATAATAAAAACAAGTTTAAAGTTGTTCTTTATTGACGAGTTAAGAGTGATTTAGCTCCAATAGAAATACTACTTAGTCGGCAATAAAAGTGATAATTACCTTACCTTTTCGTTATAATGATTACAAAACTATAAATTATTATACTAGTTAAACTCAACTAGACTCTAGGTAATGCAGATAATATATTTATTTGCTGTATTTAATTTTATAGCGAGTTGGAGTTGATGATTATTTGCAATTCGAGCTATTTCGGCTAGCATGCAAATCA
Source organism: Metridium senile (assembly GCA_949775045.1). Lineage (NCBI taxonomy): Eukaryota > Metazoa > Cnidaria > Anthozoa > Actiniaria > Metridiidae > Metridium > Metridium senile. The sequence continues at coordinate 8,368,302 of OX459104.1, forward strand.
GTCCTATATCAAAACCAATTTATATGTAGTTTTTTGAGTAATTTTCGTCTTTCCAGCTATTGACTGTTTGTATCTTCTTATTCTTACTTGGTAATTAATATCAATGTTTTTTCTTACGGCTCTTCAATGAAATTGAGAGTTAGAATATTAAATAAATTGCCGATCCGGCTAGCAAAGCCGTGTTTTCTCATCAACGCATATAAACACGCGATATTTGTGATTTGTTTACATTTATTTCGCTGTATTTAAGAACCACATGAGCAATAATATTTGGTATAAAGGAATTGTTGAATTAATAAGCTCTAAGAGTTTACAAACTTCGAGTACGGTGCTGTTGTTTTCACTGTTTTAATAGAACAAGTAATTTGTGCTACATAGTTTGTACAAATAGTTCACTTTAGCGAAGCATAACTTTAGAGTGAAAATTAAAATTATATCCGTAAAACATTAGCAAATACTAAATAGCTAGAACTATGATTTGCATGCTAGCTAAATAATCATCGACTCAAACACACTATAAATACAGCAAATAAATATTACTAACATTACCTAGAGCCTAGTTGAACTTAACTAGAATAATAGTTTAGTTTTTAGGGGAAATATTTCACTTTTATTGTCGACTGTCTAGCATTTCTATCGAAGCTAAATCTTTCTAAAGTCGTTAACAAAGACAATTTTCAACTCGTTTGTATTATCCTTTTATGAAAACTGTTATATATAGTATTTATTTTTGCATTTAAAATATAAACCCAAATCTAAAAACATAAAGAGTAAACAACAGTTTACATTTACTTGAATGTTCTTGCAGCCTTACAAAGACACACTCAAGGTTTTACCTTCGCGCCTAAGCTCGCGAGTAAACGTATATATATATATACTGCGATTTGCAAAAACTTTGACTCATTTGTACATATATAAATATATATCAAAATATTATAAGAAATTATGGGATATGATAACTGATATTTTTTTCGAGTTGCCTATGACTTGGGTTATCTGAAAAAAATATCAGGGATCATATCCCATAATTTCTTATATTGTTTTGATATATTTGTATATATGGCAAAATGGTCTAAGTTTTTGCAAATATATATATATATATATATATATATATATATATATATATATATATATATATATATATATATATATATATATATATATATATATATATATATATATATATATATATATATATATATATATATATATATATATATATATATATATATATATATATATATATATATATATATATATATGTATATATATATATATTTAAGCAATAGAAGCCAGTTCCTATGACTCTACCGGTGAAATAGAGCACGCGGGATGTTGGGAGAAACACGAGAAAAGTTATAAAATCACGAGCTGAAAGCGAGTGATTTTATAACTTTTTCGAGTGTTTCTAACAACATCCCAAGTGCTCTATTTCACTGGTAGAGTCATAGGAACTGGCTTCTATTGCTTTTATAATATAGCAATGCTGGTTTTCCGTAAAAACGTAGTTTTATTTGCTGATTAAAATTGTAATTCTCAAAACTAACATCAGTGCCCAATGAACCAATCACAATCAGTGTACTATTGAGCAATCTTGACCAAAAAGGACCAAGGTGCTGTTCACTTTCTTCCCGGGTCTTTTTGCTAGCTAAAAAGAAGGAATTTCATTTATAAAACCGTTAAAACATAGCTTTGGTTGACTTCTGTGGCTAAAAACAAAAACCTTTAGCTGAACTCTTGCATGAGACTGACATATATACAGCAATTCAAGCGAATTTGAGTGGTGAAAGCCGTGCCGACTGACAGCAATTTATCACACTGAAAAAAAGAACAGTTTGAACAAGACAAGCTTGCTGTGTACAACGTTTTGAAGTTAAAAATAACAAAGACCACATCTACAAGATTACTTAGGCTGCTGAAAGTATGTATTTATTTACTTTTAATCAATTTCTGTTTTCATTTTGACGAGACAATTGAAAGATAATTGTAAATCTGCCTTTTTGTTCACATTGCTTGTTTTCAAACATGGTTTATTTATAAGAATAAAAAACTTGAAAGCACATTTATAATTCTGTAATTGATTGTGTGTTTGTTTGTTTTTATAAAACAAAATATAATATTTTGCCGTCGATAAATTCAACGAACATGCAAGTTATTTGTTCAAGATTAATCCAGTTCAATTGCAAAAAAATCTCACTTATTCACTACAAAATTATCTTCATATGTCAAGGATAAAATGAAGTAAAAATTATTGCCACTTTGAAGCGCTGTTTTCCTTTTGTTTTTGTTTGTTTTGATCAAATTCAACTTTTGACTTCCAACTTTACAGTTTGTCTAAAGGCGGCGTATTTTCAAAGCCATGTCTCTGATTTTTGTCGCCTTTGAATTGCATTTCATTGCACCGTAGGCTTCAGGGTTTAGGTTACCAGAAAGTTCACAAGATGGAAAGTCTTTTTACATTTTAATAGCCGTTTTTAGTAGATGAGTTAAAATTGTGAGCTGTCAATCAAAAACCATGTCTCTACCGGTGAAATAGAGCATAGCTTTTTTGAGTGAATCAACCAATCAGAGCTTACGTACTATCTAAGCTATATTATAAATATATATATATATATATATATATATATATATATATATATATATATATATATATATATATATATATATATATATATATATATATATATATATATATATATATATATATACAGCCGATCTCGAAAAGGTTGTCCACCTGAAAAGACATATATACTAAAAGAAATATCACGTGACTCATTATATATTCACTTTCTGCGCATGTAGAAAGTCAGGTACTTCTAGCGATGGAAGATACTGTTTGTTTGAATTCACTGCCATATTATTTTCAAACACACCTGACTTTCTACACGCGCGGAAAGTCAATATATAATGAGTCACGTGATATTTCTTTTAGTATATATGTCTTTTCAGGTGGACAACCTTTTCGAGATCGGCTGTATATATATATATATATATATATATATATATATATATATATATATATATATATATATATATATATATATATATATATATATATATATATATATATATATATATATATATATACAGCCATATGCAGAAATTCTGTCGCTTTTGTCAATATTACAAGTATATCAAAAGTATACAAGTAATTATGGGATATCATCCCTGATATTATTTTTTAGCTACCTTCCAAAAGGGCTTTCTGAAAAAAATATCAGGAATGATATCCTATAATTTCTGATATACTTTTGATATACTTGTAATATGAACCAAAACGACAGAATTTCTGCATATAGCTGTATATATATACGTTTTTTGGAAATAATATATTGTTGACAAGCACAAAGGATTTTACCCGAAAACAGTCACTTTTGTTATCGTGAATATAAGTCAAAACTTTGTATTTTTATTGGAAAGGTCTTTGCGTCAAAAAAGTCTGCACATATTCATCTCAAAAACCGTACCAGGCTTTATCGATTTAAGCCTTAGTTTATTGCGTTAGCTATCATGTCACTTGAGTTTTTTTCAATGGATAAAATTGAAATTAATATATTTTTCGAATGAGAAAAAAATAATAATAAAAAAATAAAAAAAAGCCTGGCACGGTTTTGGGGTTTGATATATGTGAAGAAATTTTTGATATGAAAATCTTATCAATAAGAATACAAAGTTTTGACTTATTTTCGCGCAAACAAAAGTGGCTGTTTTCGGGTAAAATCCTTTGTACTTGTCAAAAGTATATTACATCCAAAACACATATATATCATCATAATCGTTGTTCTATAAGCTTCAAAATGATGTATAGTTTATTAGCCTTTATTTTAATGTGACGCGAAAAACAAATTTCAAACAAGGGATGTCGCGAAGGTTGACAAGTAACTTTAATGATGATTAACCGATGATGACGATTATAATGATGTTGGTGGTGATAAAGGTAATGTGATGATGATGATAACGATGATATCGATGATGATCAATTGATGATGATGATGATGATGATGATGATGATGATGATGATGACGATGATGATGATAATGATGATGATGATGATAATAATGATGATCAATTGATGATGATGCTAACGATTATTACTTATAATTAATTATTATTTATAATTACCTGTACTTGTTCTTGAAAGTCATCTTTCACAGTAAAATCCACAAACTCTTTCGCTTCCTTTAAAATATTGTACAACTCCGCCTTTTTATAATCATACACATCCACATCAATATCGCCAGCATCCCAAGGCAAAATCGCTCTCATCTTAACCGCGCCTAACGCAACACCGTCCTTAACAGCGTACGGAATTTTCCGCAACGTTAAAAAATCCGTAACATAGTTCAAACAGAATTGCAAGTTTTTCAGAATAAACGGAAACGCGAATGTGCCGTTATAGGCCCAGTGACCTCCGTCTAGCAAAACTTTCAGGGCGATCTTTTCATCGCAAATATCTTTGCCGACTATCAGGCTGTGTTTATCACATAGGTCAAACTCCTTCGATTCAACATCTCGAAAACGGAAAATTTTATACTTGTGCGCAAATGGCAGCAAATTCATGTAAAGTTCCTTGGGGTTGTTCTTTAGTTCGTCAGAGCATTCTTTATCTTTAGAAAGTTTGAATTGGACTTCAGGGCGAACGCCGCTAACTGCTCCAGCTTTTTTCGCTTGCAGAAAAAAATCCGTTGTTGAAAGTGAAGTAATCTTTTCATCGAAGGATAGTTTGTGTTTAGCTATACTGCTTGTACGTCCCATAAATGAGGTAGCGATCTCATCACAGATCATGATGTCGCCAATCGACTTGTAATATTCGTAGCTTTGCGATAAAGTCCAGTTGCACAACTTGAGTCTGTAGCAAGGTATTTCTAACTTCTCTTCCTTGAGAATCGAACCGCTTACAAAGTCAAGCTCTGGGATGTTTTCCAACGCATATAGAAGCCATTGAATACTTTGATCGGAATCGTCCTCCATTAAATCATGTTTACTATTCAATAATAGGAAGTATTCTGTAGTAACTTTTGAAATAAGGGAATTAAACTGCATCCCCAAAGAAGCTGAATTCACAGAAGTCAAAACAGTCACATTAGCAAACATCCTGTGCAGTTCTTTATCTTTAAAAGTTAAGCATGATTTCGGTGTTTCTCTCTCGCGATATAAAAGTACAGTTACCAGCTTCCCAATAGTATTTTGATCATAATCTAACTTCTTAGGTCTAAGAGGCTGTCCTTTAGATGTAAGCTTTGTATCGCTTGTTTGCAGTTGAAGCTTTGTGCTCGATACTTTGATAACGTCGTTGACTTTGCTATGCATCTCACTCTGATTGGACTTGATTACGGCAAGTTCTTCTTCTGCTTTGAGCAAGAGTTGTTCAGTTTGCCTTAGTTTTGCTACGAGTTCCTGTTTTCCATTGACGATTCCATCTTTATTTTGGTTGCAAATCGTCCTCTGAAGCTTTAAGCTCAGTTCTTTGATAATGTCATTGACTTTGCTATGCATTTCATTTTGATTGGACTTGATAAAGGCAAGTTCTTTTACTACTTTGAGCAAGAGTTGTTCAGTTTGCCTCAAATTTAGATGTTCCTGTTGACTATTCAAGACATTTCCATCTTGATTTTGGTCGCAAATCTTCCCTGGTGTGAAAATGAAAAACACAGAAATGACTTGACAAAGTAGGAATAACAAAACCCACAGCAAAAAACGACGATACTTGATCATATTTCTTCAGCAATTTAGGTCCTCAAAGAAGCCCACAGAAAACTTTTATGGTGTAAATGTTTTGTATTTAAGTTTTAATTCTTTTTGCTACCAAGTCCATAATATATGATCATTAAACAGGATCGAGAGCACTTCTTTTACCTCACAGATTCAGCGAATTGAAACACGAGTCTTTGATATAGGTATCGTTTTGTTCCTCTTGTGTGGTTTGCAGTACGTTGCAATTCACAATTGTTTTCGGAACGTTTTGCAAAGTATAACACCAAAAGACAGAATAGTTTGATTCGAAAGTGAATAGTAAAATACACAGTATTCGATAAAGTTCAAGTATTCCAGCTTGTTTATGTGATTTGCAGATGTAATTTCCAAATTTCTTTTGAATGTTTTGTTTTTTCCAGATTCCCTTTGATTAATTTCAGTTCGTCTAGTTTATGATTTATGCGGCATAGATTTCTTTGGTTCCTATGAAATCAAAAGAAGAATCACGACACGAAATTTCAAGTTTACGCCACCGTAAAGCTAACGTAAAGGTAACGTAAAGCCCATCTTTACGAAACTTTACGCTCCTTTCATGAGCGATAGGATACATAAAGTTCGTGAACGAAGACATTATTTGCTTAAAAACTAATATAGAACATATAAAAAGTATGAATAAATGAACTACTTACTGTTGTTTGACCCCGGGTGTTTGACTCTATTCCTTCGAAGTCCTTCGAGTTGCATTTTAAATATGGCGGCTACAATACTGATTTAATTTTATACAGGCCTAGTCTCTCACGGACTATAAGCGTATTACGTCATACATTCGCCCCTCGAAGCTATAACTACACTGGGTAGGAAGTCTTAACTCGGCTTTCGTGCTATGCTGTAAGAACTTTGCTATGCAATCTTCCATATAAGGCAATGTGCCATGCAATGTTCTAGGGTGGGTTAAATTTAAAAATTTGTTCTGAGTTAATGTACGTTCTAGGGTAGGGTAAGGCACAAGTTTTCAATGACCGCGGAATCATAATATTTGCAAAATTCAGTTTGTTGTAGCATGAGCCACCGCCGAGAGCTATGCTTCAAAATAGTTTATGGTTTTTACATTTATATTTACTATATTATTTTACGACCAGACGACGCAATTATAAAATGTTGAGGAGCTGTTGTTACTTTGAGAACTGCACATTTAATAGTGTCTTTTTTTAACAATTTTATAAAAAAAAAGAAAAATACATGAGATGAAAAATATGTTTTTCCAGATAACGTACTACAGAATGCAAGTTCGTGTTACGAAATAATTCAATGGAGTAAGAAATTCTTGTTTCTAATTATAAGACCTATCAGAAAAGAATGATATCTGAGGCATTAGAGTAGTTTCACATAAGCCGCTTATTGTATGCTTATGTGTTTGTTCTATGCTAATGAGCGTTGACAACAAATATAACGTATGCACGTGCATACGTTGTTACAATGTAAACACAATTAACGTCTTTCTTTCTAAAGTTGACGGTTTTTTATATTGTAACAACGTATGCACGTGAATTCGTTATATTTCTTGTCAACGACCTCATTAGAATATAAGAAACACATTAGCATTCAAGAAGCGGTTTATGTGAAACTACTGTATTGTTCATAGAAAACACAACAAGGGGCCATTTTGCATGAGCATGCGCGCAACTGCTGCGCTATAACAACCGTGGGCTCTCCGGAACGACATTGTTGTTGCTGCGGAGGCTTTGATTCTGGAGGACAGTGTGAGCATAATTGCTATTTTTATTTATTGGGACAATTTTTCTATCAAAATCAATTAGATATAAGAAAAGTTTACATGATTTTCTTTCAAATTTTATAAAAATCGCCGTGGTACTTTGGCTAGATCTTTAACACGAAGCCAATTTGTACAGTCATAATATAGTAAAATATATGTACACATCTTCGTCAACAATTAAGTCCTAAAATGTGAATCGATCGTACTGCAATAGTTTATTTCAATGTTAATAATGATACAGCTATAGAACTATGCAAATATCTATATGATAAATCAATTCAGACAAGTTGAATTCTCCAAGCAATGCAAAGAAATGCTAAAAATGCCGTGAGTGCTAAATATCACATAAGAATTTGCAGAATTCACATCATTCCCCAATTTTCATCGGCAAGAAAACATTATGAACACATTTGTAAAGCTTAAATCTTGATATTGGTAACCTTAGAAAAATGGTATTTTTCGGAAAAGTAATATTTTCAAATATTTTACATAACAGCTAATAATAGTTAAGCGTAATTATTATACATTTCAAGAAATTATCATTCGAACATTGCGAGTGCGATGTCCATAAACGCTGCTTAATTATATTACTACACATGTACATTTATCATTTACTTCAATGCCTACAGTAAATCTTGACCAGCACTCATCAAAACTAACATAGTATTTGTGTTTATAAACCTCAGCAGCCTCCATATTGTAAACACAAAGTTCTTTATATCAACATTTCTAGAATAAGATTTTAAACAGTCCCAATCGGTCCAATAACGCCGGTGTTTCTCCTAGTTGTAGGTTGAACCATTTATGAGTATTCTTGAGCCATGACAGAACGTTTCAGCGGCGAAAACATCCAAATAAAATTGTTGAAATTGTCTCTCATGTCGGCGTAATTTATTGCTTGAAGTGAATCACTCATGAAATTTAGACAACTGGCGCATGCGCACACAAAACGGTCCCTTGTTAGAAAACACTAAACAAAGCCTGGATGAACAATCAGTGCCTCTGAGTCTCACTCTTGATTAGTTTGTACAATATTTGCATTCTGTATATTCGTAGCTAGATGATGACTATAGTTCATAACCAGAAAAACAAATATCATCATTAATCATGATTCACCTTCTCGTATTTTCCTTTACAACACATTTCTGTGCACATTTAGTAACAGCAAAAAAATAATTTTCCTATACTAGCTTCACCCGAATGAATTAGATAGCGCTAAATTTAAGCATTCTTTGAGAGCATTTTACCTATTCTTTTAGCATATTTGTTGTTAATAGAGCCGGGAACAGCAGCGGAAGTATCACACAAAAACTTTAGTCCTCCCCTGTAAAAATTACAACCCTCCCCCTCAAGAAAGTAGTTTGCTGTCAATTTATGACCATATTCTGGGATAAGAGAGTCGTAATTTTTGTCTTACAAGCATGGTACGAAAGCCTAAACAATAGCCTTTTGTTATAAGAGCTGTGTGATTGGATGTATCATGGCAACCTTGATGGACTTCCTACCCAGTGTAGATATAGTTTCGACGGGCGAATGTATGACGTAATATGCTTAAAGTCCATGAGAGACTAGGCCTGTATAAAATTAAATTTATTGAAGGCGCCATTTTTAAAATACAATTCGAGGACGATAAAAGGAATAAAGTCAAGCTACAGGTAAATAGTTCATTTACTCATACTTTAGTATATGTTCTATATTAGTTTTAAGCAAATTATGTCTTCGTTCACGAACTTCATGTATCCTATCGCTCATGCTCCTTTACGAAAGTGTAAAGATCAGCTTTACGACATCTTTACGCTCGAGCGTAATGCGACTTAAACGAACACTTTACGCTTAATTTAAAGGAGCGTAAGGATATCATTACGCTCGCGAAAAGCCGTGTAAAAATGTCATTACGTTCTCCTTAAAGCCGTGTAAAGGTGCGTAAATATATCATTACGTTCTCCTTAAAGCTGTGTAAAGGAGCGTAAAGATATCATTACGCTTGCGTAAAGCCGTGTAAAGGTGCGTAAAGATATCATTACGTTCTCCTTAAAGCTGTGTAAAGGAGCGTAAAGATATCATTACGCTCGCGTAAAGCCACATAAAGGCGCGTAAAGATGCCGTTTAAGCTGTGTTATTAATGAGTGTTCTATGTATAGTTTAATAAACGAGCAGGAGTGTTTTATCAGGTTTAAAATCCCGAGGGCGAAGCCCAAGGGATTTTAAACCTGATAAAACACGTTCTGCGAGTTTATTGAACGGCTTAAAAAACTCATTAGTAATTCATGACCATTTTGTCCAATATCGATGAAACAAAAGAAAACGGAAGGTTGTTTGCATTTGGGAATTGATCTACACTAATAATAGAGGAATGCTAACCAACTTGAATGCTAATGAATTTGATGACTTTTCGTTGCAAACTTTTCATCGATTGCCTCAGTGGCTTAATGGCTTAAAGCTCGGATACAACCAAGCAAAAGATCTCGGTTCGAATCCTGGCCGGCATTGGCACTCATGATCAAAGTATTTTTTTCGCCAAAAATCTAAAAGTAAATTATTTCTAAGTCTGATGTTCACTCGTCAGTAGAGATGGGGGGAAGGGTAATATCTGAAATATGGACATGAAGCATTATATAATGACACATGTGCCATTATATAATGCTTCATGTTAATTTGCATTCCATTGTTCTTCTATTGTACATCATCATTCCCCTGGGCCGCATTCAAATCCCTCCGCGTTTCAGCCGTAGATTATGCGATATACAATGCTTTCCTCGTGACCAGAGAGGGGCATCGGATTGGACAAAATGGTCATGAATTATTAATGAGTTTTTTAACAGATATAAAACACTAATGTTTTATGCACAACACTATCAAAGGTCTCAGTTTTAATACCTCATCTTTGACCTTTGCTAGGTTCTATTTTTCAATATTATTTGCGTTCATCTGTTACTATTATTCATGGTCGCTTTTGCATGTGGGATGCAAAAGGGGCGTATTGCGCATGATCGTGTTACGGAAATAATACGATCATGCGCAGCATTAGTTTATAGCCAGAAAATTCCAATTTTTGACAAGAATCTTTTATAAAAGAACGTTTCATAAGTGTTGGACTTTGCTAAGATGTTTAAAAAACTCGAGACCGTACGTGTTTTATCGGCTATAAAACACGTTCTCTCTTTTTCTAAACATCACTTAAACTAATAGCGTAAAGATAGCGTAAAGATAGCTTTACGTAACTACACTAAAGCGTAAAGATATGTAATGATACCTTTACGCTTCTTTAATCATAGCGTAAAGATAGCGTAAAGATAGCTTTACGTTCCCTTACACTGAGTGTAAAGATGTGTAAAGATATCAGTACGCTAAATTCCTTTACGCATCTTTAAGCTCCTTTAATTTTAGCGTAAAGCTTCTCTGAGATCTTTACGCTCCTTTACACTTAGCGTAAAGATGTTTAAATATATATTTACGCTTATCATCTTTACGCTCCTTTATGTCGCTTTAAATTTTTAGTGTAAAGATTGTCTAAGATCTTTACGCTCCTTTACACTTAGCGTAAATTTGAAATTTCGTGTCGTGAATTGAATTACAGTCCCTCTACTGAAACCGGTGCCACCAAAACATAATAATCCAATCACGATCGAGAATATACGGTGGCCCATATACGCAATGCTTGAATATATATTTTTGGGCACAAGTATGTTATAAATGAATAAAATGTTACTTGTTAGTGCACAAATACATGTATTTATTAAATGAAATATATTTTTAAACGCATAAACATATTTCACAATACACAAAAGTTACTCACAGTACACGAATATATTTTCTCAATACACAAAAGTTACTCACAGTACACGAATATATTTTCTCAATACACAAAAGTTACTCACAGTACACGAATATATTTTCTCAATAAACAGAAGTTAAGACTCACAATACACGAATGTATTTTCTCAATACACAAAAGTTAAGACTCACAGTACAATGTATTTTCTCAATGCACAAAAGTTAAGACTCGCAGTACACGAATATATTTTCGCAATGCACAAAAGTTTTAACGGAAACTGGGACCGACTCTGCACTAATAGAGGCCTGTTTCGTTTGGGGGAAGCCATATTTTGTCTTCGCAAGCTAGCATGTTTTGTTACAACTGTGGTGCATTAATACAACATTTATTACTCAGATACTATTTCCAGAAGGGGTTCTCACAAAAGAAGATGTCGTTGTTTTTGGCGAAATATCACGACACTGAAATGTCTCTGTGAAGTCTTCAAACACAATTGTATGACATGGGACTGAAAAGAAGGCATGTATCCTACAACATTCAGATCGAAGTACGCCAGGAAATAATTAATAATTTGAATGGCCCGGGGTGTTCGGGAGGATATCGTTCGCACTGGTATAGCCTCAGATTGAAAGGCATTCAAGTACATGTAGCACGAAGCCGGCGGTAGTCGAGGGGCTTTGTCGAGAGCTGGATCCTAAAGAGAAGACAGTATACGAATCCTGGACCTAACTATGCGTGGCATACTGATGGGTATGATAAACTCAAACCGTACGGTTTCCCTATGTATCGATGTATAGATACTAGGATAGGATAGGATACATGCCTTCTTTTCAATCCCCAACATCTTCTTTTGTGAAAATCCCTTCTGGAAATAGTATCTGAGTAATTCATCGCTGCCGCAGAAATCGTTTTTCCCCACGATGTTTTGTCCACAGCTTGGACAAAACGCAAATAAAAGTTGTATTAAATACACCACAGCTGTAACAAAACATGCTAGCTTGCGAAGACAAAATATGGCTTCCCCTAAACGAAACCAGGCCTCTATTAGTGCAGAGTCGGTCCCAGTTGCCGGTAAACTTTTGTGTATTGAGAAAATATATTCGTGTACTGCGAGTCGACTTAACTTTTGTGTATTGAGAAAATATATTCGTGTACTGTGAATAACTTTTGTGTATTGAGAAAATATATTCGTGTACTGTAAGTAACTTTTGTGTATTGAGAAATATGTTTATGCGTTTAAAAATATATTTCATTTAATAAATATATATTTGTGCACTAACAAGTAACATTTTATTCATTTATAACATACTTGTGCCCAAAAATATACATTCAAGCATTGCGTATATGGGCCACCGTAGTAAACACCCGCATATAAGAATCTACCATTTAACAAAAGTTGTTTACTGCGTCATTTTACAATAATAACAGACAAGTTATACATCATTTTAAGGTGGATGACTACTATACTAAAAACAAATCAGAATTTATTATTAGAAAGGTATATCATAAAAAATTTTTATTTTAAAAAAAAATAGTGATTCAGATGGGAAATGGGGTGTCCCGAGATCGTTTCTGAGATGTTGGACTTTGAATAGTACCCACTCTACATGTTTTCGAACCTGGGCTTGGCACTAAATAATTCACAACATAAAAATTTTCCTTCAGAAAATCTCACTTGAGGATTGCTCTCGAGATCTGTTACAGAATTAATAGGAAATATGTCTTAGAAAGGTGAAAAAATATGTAATATGTATGCTCATAAAGTCAGAAATCGAGCTTAAACGAGTATTTGTAGTAGTACGTAGACACGGTATTTTTTTATAGTTGTAGTATGTCAACTTTCTTCTAAAACTCATTTCAAAACCATTTTTGCTACTCGCGCGCCCATTCCTAGGCCGGAAGAATTATAACGTAATATCTGATTGGATATATTTATATGACAAATCCAGTCCGGCATGGAGACAATCCAAGTCAGCTCGCATTTCGAACTCGCCAAGAAAGTCGAGAAAGACACTCAACTTGCAAGATGAAAACGAGCTTCAAAACAGGACTGAAATACGACGAGATAGACACTCTGTTGAATATGGACGACTTACAAGAAAGCGGCCTTCAAATCAAAGTATTGGTTCGAACGTCAAATGGGAGAGTCATTGTTAGAATTCCTCGTGACGAAGAAAGCAAACAACTCGTCAAAAACATTGCTTTTACTAACTGGCAAACTATCATTTCGTCGCTAAACTCCGCCATCTATGAAATCTATGTTTTGATTTACATATTTATAGCGGAGCTCCCGCGCGGGCCGAAGGCCCGCGCGAGCGGAGCACCATACTTAAGAAAAAATGGTAATGCATCGAGTCTATTTTCGATGGTTTTTACACAGGTATCCCAAGCGTACGTCCGACGTCCGACGTCCGCGCCCATCGCGATGCTGATTGGCTGTTACATTTCGGCGGGAACAAAAGTGACGCGCGCGCCAAATAGCACTAGACCAACAAAGCAAAGTTTTCTTTTATCTTAAAAAAGGCAAACAAACAACAACAAAATACTACTTGCTAATAGCAGAGCTTTCATTAATTCAAAATAACAACGGAGAAAGATGAACTTCGAAGAACATAAAGAGAGTTGTGACCGAAGAAGAACATAAACTTGAAGGACACAAAAACGAAGAAATTATACTAAAGAAAAGCAAAAGACTGATTCCAAAAGATCAAGAAATCGTATTTGTAGATACCTTCAATTCAATACAGCAATTCAAAACAAATTGATAAAGAAGCGACCTTGTTTGTTATGAAAACTGTCTTCAAATTGCTTCCCTCGGCACAGTTTATTGAAGGATTTTCAAGATTGGTAGTTGAACTATGAACAATGTTTAATCCATCAAAATTCAAGTACATAAGCTTACATCTATTCGTCAAAATATGATCAATGTCATTGAAGAAAGAAAACCTCAAGAAAATAATCACCGATAAAGTAAGTTCAAGTGTTTTTATTATCCATGGTTCAAGATTATCATTTGTTTCAAGTTTTTGAGAGACAAAACTCAAAAATTAGTTCAATCTTCAACTCGTTTCGTCGTAGTTTTCGTGTAAAAGTACGTAGGGACTGTTTTGCAGTCTAAATTAGTTCAATCTTCAACTCGATTTGTCATAGTTTTTGTGTAAAAGTAGGGTCTGTTTTGCAGCCTAAATTAGTTCAATCTTCAACTCGTTTTGTCATAGTTTTACCTCATAAACGGAAAACATCAAAGATGAATTGAAATACAAACATAATTTAAAATTGGTTGAATAACTTCTGTTTATTTAGCAATATTAACTATTTTATGCTTACTAAACGAGCTTTTTTAGTAGTTTTTACTTCAAAGTCGTTAAAGTTTTTTTTACAGAACAAAATGATGTTTTACACAAAGTTTTTCATAATAAAATACCTTGTTTTAAAATCCTTGTCTTTTCAAATCGATCTTGTGTTGGTAGAACTTATAATTCTTGAGGCGTTTAATTCAAATTTTGATCAGAGCAAAAAAACACATGAAAGAATAATTAAAATGGAAACAACAGACAATATTTTAAGTGCCTTCTTCAAAATGCCACTCACTTTTGAGTTAGTAATATCAAGTGGTAAGGAGTGGCATATAGTTTTGGGGCATAGACTGCAAGAGTTTAGCTCAACGTTTATGTTTTTAGGTACAAAGATTAACCAGAACTATGCTTTAACGGTTCCTTATTGCTATCAAAACGACCCGGGAAGAAAGTGAACAACAATTTTTTGTCAAGATCGCTCAATAGAACTGATTGTGTTTGGTTCATTGGGCACTGGTGTTAGTTTGGAGAATTGCAATTTTAATCAGCAAATAAATGTACGATTTTACAGAAAAACCTGCATCACTATATCATAAAAGCAATAGAAGCTAGTTTGTATGATTCTACCGGTGAAACAGAGCACGTTGGATGTTGGGAGAAACAGTCGAAAAAGTTTAAAAATCACTAGCTTTGAACTCCTGTTTCTCCCAACATCCCGCGTGCTGTATTTCACCGGTAGTCATAGCCACTACTATAAGAGTTATAAAAGCATGATTTTAGCAATGTGGTACTTGTCAATTGGCGGGAATCAAGTCCGCTTACCATTCAGTTGCCTATTTTCTAGTAAATTCAATTACAAAGAATCACTTTTTTATATAGATCCCTATAAAAGGAATAATGAGCAGATTTTAATGCTTAGAGGCGCAACACCCTTGAAAGAGTTTATTCATAAACAACAAGTAAATCCATTCGTCCATAAAGTACGATCTTCAAATTCAACTTACATAAGGAAACTGACATTTACAGAGGAGAACAACAAAAGATTGGGTCAACCTCTAAACACCCTTACAAAATCCATATATAAACATTAGCTACATCACCTGAACCATCACAAATTTTGAAAGCCTGCTTCACACGAACAAGAGTTATAGCTACTTAAGTAAAGTTGGATCTAAAACGAGGAGATATCTTTGTAATTTTGTATATGTATCAACATGTGTGTGTATTATAAACAATTAATGGAACTAGCGAGTAAACTAGTATAGGCTGCGTCAGTGTTATATAAACGATAGGTAATATAATGAATTGTTAATAAAAAAAAATGTTAAAAAAATGGCTTAACGTTACTGACGTTTCGTGCTTTAGCCATTCGTCGGAATAAAAGGGAATAAACAAAAGTTCGAACAAAAGTACAAGTTCCTTGCCGCGCCATGGCCGTACGTATGAAGGGATCTTACCATATAACTCATGAAGACAACTTTTTGCCGAAATTCAAAATGTTGGTTGTACTGTGAATTAAATTCTCAAAAATGGCAGGTTATTTTGTGTGGTAAAAATACAATATTACCGGCTTACACTAACGTACCTGATCTACTATTGTCGAAACCATCGGCTGTTGTTAAATCCACTAGTTTGTAAATGAATCACAAGCTTCTAAGAGCGTCCACGTGTCTAAGTGGATATATAATAAATTCCCTGAATATATCACCATAAATTTCCGTGTACATAACCTCTGTTATATTATGAAGCTACCATTAGCTTACACGTTTGAAATTTTATTTTTTGTTATTTTTAAAATAGTGCAAATAGAATATGAACAATATAATCTCTATAAATACAGTAAAAACTCGCATAGAGTACAAACACTAAAAGTGTGCAACATAAATACCACTAAATACTGCTATATTATGCAAATTCTATTGTTCTCTATTGTTTAATCAACACTATTTAGTTGTAAATACTACAAAGTATTGCACACTTTTACTGTTTGTACTCTATAAGAATCTACCATTTAACAAAATTTGTTTACTGCGTCATTTTACAATAATAACACGTTATACATCATTTTAAGGTGGATGACTAATATACTAAAAACAAATCAGAATTTATATTATTAGAAAGGTATATCAAAGAAAATTTATAATTTTTTTTTAAAATGGTGATTCAGATGGAAAAATGGGGTGTCCCGAGCTCGTTTCTGAGATGTTGGACTTTGAATAGTACCCACTCTGCATGTTTTTGAACCTGGGCTTGGCACCAAATAATTCACAACATAAAAAATTTCCTTCAGAAAATCTTACTTGAGGATTGCTCTCGAGATCTGTTACAGAATTAATAGGAAATACGTCTTAGTAAGGTGAAAAAATATGTAATATGTATGCTCATAAAGTCAGAAATCAAACTTAAACGAGTATTAGTACTAGTAGACACAGTATTTTTTTATAGTTGTAGAAATGTCAACTTTCTTAAAGTTTGTCTAAACAACGATTTTTACCTGTTCTTCCTGAATATCAAAAACAAATCATAGGGTCCCTGGCGAATTATTGAGTTTTAAGAGAAAATTAAAACAATTACTCTGCCATTCCTGGGAACGGGAGAATTACAACGTAATTTCTGATTGGATATATTTAATTTGACCCAATCTAATGATCTGGTGTTTTTTTTTTTTTTTTTGAACTCACGCCATCTTGTCACGTAGCACTCGTTACGGGAAAGTGTGTCATCTACTCGAAGTATTTATTTCTCAAAAAACGTCCAAAACCAAGGTTTTTGGATTATTTCTCAATGGCAATCCACTTTTCTGTAAGTAGAAGCTAATAATAAATGTCGCTATGTATCATTTCTTGCGTTCATTGTTTTGTTTTAATGAATTTCCCCCCGTCTTTTTGACATATTTCAACTTTCATATCAATTATTTTTTCCAACAAAAACGTGCTCAAAAATTATCTTGTTTTATTTCACAAATGTTGTGCAATTGTTGATTGGATAAGTTTTGAGTCCTATTTTGCAGTTATTCGAACTCACATCTAAGAATCATCATTTTCGCGTTGTGGTTTCCTACGCTTCTCTTTTGTTTTCACAACATCTTGCAAATTTTGATCAGAGCAAAAAACACGGAAAACACGAGCGTTTCGCTTGGCAATTTAATGCCCGCGATAAATTTTGAATGTCCAGCGGTATTTCCCATTGCTGCCACTCACTCAGCCGCGAAATATAAAATCCTCTACAATTAAAAAGTTTTAGTGAATGAATATTGCGCTGATATAACAAAATACTATCCGCCGTGAAATGCCGCGCGTGCGAGAAAAGTGTGCTATTTGCGCAACTAAAACAACTAGCAGGCTTTTCACTATTAAACATGAGAAGGTTGAAGACTTAAAGACCTGTTTTAACAAGGTTTTTAGCGGTAACACCGCAACAATATGCGCTGCTTGCTATAGGCAATTCAACAGATGGTTTGGACATGGAAAAGACGGTTGTCACGACGTACAAAGCCGTGGACTTATATATGTGTCAAAAAAATATCTTACCAAAAAAACTGAGACGTTCGGCAATCGAACTCACAGTAAAATTTTAGCAATCGAACACAATCGATCGTTCGGAAATCGAACAATAAGGCAATCGAACACAAGCGAACATTCGGAAATCGAGCAATAAGGCAATCAAACATAATCGAGCGTTCGGAAATCGAACAATAAGGCAATCGAACATAATCGAACGGTGATTTTTTTGACGTAAAATGTTTGAAAGCGCGACAGGTACTGTCATGATAAAACCAACTCGCCGCAACAGTACGTTGAGTACAATGGCAAAGTGTACCACATTGCACAGTTTTTATCACTTCAGACAGGAAAGGCTTATTTACCATCCAGCGGACGTATTGCGCGTTGGATGTCGGCATCTAAGGCAGACTTTTTTGACTCCCTCTCGTCTTCTGCACGCTCGGGCACCGTATTAAAACTGGGAAATATGGCTGCTGTGTTTTCCCCCAACGTTGGACTTACTCCCAGAAAGCCTTATACTCAGTCTAGTAACGTTAACGTAGATGTGATGGAGGTCAATGGATCTGCAAACTGGCCTGCTCAACTAACACAGCTCGACAGCACCAACACCGCTCATAGTACTGACTGCAAATTGTGCAGAAAGTAAGTAAACGTACAATAAGTATCTGAAATGTCTAGCTCATGGCTACATAAAATTAACAACAACAAAGATGATTATACAAACAATAAATAAATAAATTAATTAATTATCTCTAGATATAGCAAAAAGACAATATACATGTAGCATTTGTTCTATCAATGTATTTTTAGATCAATTTATTGATGAAATTTTTGTGTAACATTTCTTGTTTCTTCTTTCAAAAGTGTGTCTTCAGCTTTGGATATGACGAGTACACCTGCAATGGAACAACAACATCAATATAAAACATGCAAAGTACGGTATGGTGGGGATTGGAACTTTCTTGCGCGCTGCATTGTTGGGGCTAACTTCTCCCAAATGGGAGAAGAAGGCAAAGCTTTTCTCTTGTGTCGGCATGGAAGCAGAACACTGTTCAGAGTCCATCCACAGTCTGCACAAGAGGTACACAACAATACAAAATGTATATGACAGACTGGCATTGATCACTAAGCCCAGTGGCTTCAAAGTAATGCCACCCTGACTGATTATAGAAAGCCTAAGGCAAGAATAAGATCAAGGAAAGGAATAGAGAAAGGGAATCCTTAATTTAACACACTAGGGTGTAGTTACATGTATGACATTGTTGCCTTGGTGGGCATATATGACACTTTGAATGGAAGTAGGTTTATATATATAACAGGTTCCCATTTAAATCTGTATTTTCCCATTTAAATCTGTACTTATGCAAATTTTGTTGATGTGTGCTAAACACACAGATCAACCAATCAGAGAAGTTCACTTCAGAAATAATATACTCTGATTGGTTGATCTGTGTGTTTAGCACACATCAACACAATTTGCATAAGTACAGATTTAAATGGGAACCTGTTATATATACAAAAGGAAAATTCCAGCCTACATTAATTAAAGTATTCAGTTCTTTGACTAATGTTTTACAATTTACAACATTTTTACTTGCTATAAAGGGCAGTAATTATTATCTGAACTAGTCACAATCATATTGATTGTCATGATAGCAATTATGATGTATAACAAGCTATAACACATGTTATATGTATAACTGTTCTACTTACAAATATCCAGTATGCCACTTAATAAGTTGGTTGAGTAGTTACATTTTAATGCAAGTAACTTAAATGCTTTCTACTTCAACAAGCTCAAAGGCTCTTTTTCCTACAATGAAAACAAGGGGGAAACAGAATTACAACACCATTGTTTTTTTCACCAAGGGTTTTGAAGTAGCACCATGTCTGACGGGTATTAAAGATGTCAACATACAATGCTTCTTAATAGTTTACACTAATACTAGAAGGATTTTAAAAAGGAAGGTTGCAAGGTGACATGATCCTGGGAGTGACATGACATGGGTTATGACTTAAGTTTTAATATGGTCTTGTTTGCATGTAAATGAAATTTATGATGTATGGAGGCAATATGGATTGCTATTCCCCACATAGCAACAATGACAAGTAAGGAATTCTTTTGTAAACATTTCCATGTCAAAACAGTCATAGATAATTAGAAAAAAAAATTCATGTCACAAAGTAGTTGTTGCCTGGCATCAGTCAAACCACAAAAAGCAATGGAGTGACATTTAATAAATGTAAATACATGTGCATATTGTACATATATGAAAATGTTTATGAGGTTTGAATTCCTATTGCTCTTATTTTTTTGTAAGAGAAAATGTGCATGGTTTCAATGTCATAACAATCGCAAGAGTCCAGTAGTGAAAAATCGTGCGTGGAACATCAGCTATAATCGAAATAACACTTTCAAGGTAAAACTTAAGGCTTAAATAAAGTATTTAAATGAGTACCTTTTTGAAGCAACTCCTTGATCGTCCATAGCTGCGCCTTGAACTGCCCTTATAATTATCTTGCAATTTAACAAGAATTTACAAACCATGGTCATCAACTGAACTGTTCAAAATGTCGCCGTAGATCACCAAATAACAGCCTTCCTTTGCACTAACGGCTATCAAGTCTATGTAAACTGACCATTTTTGAGTTTCCTAAGGACAATTTGCCGTCTTCAGTGTCGTTTCGATCGATAAAGAAGCGATCATTTCGCTTTTGTACATTTGGCTTAATCTGTCGAATAGACAAATTCGATGCAAAATCTCAACCCTTGGAACATCAGCTCCGAAGATTCTTTTTTGTTTCTTGGACGGATGGATTGTCATTCTCATGGAAACAGGAAGTTTCCAGATGAAGCAAACCTTGGAAGTGTGAAAATTTCGCTTTGCAATTTCGCTTGCAATTTGACAAGAATTTACAAACCATGGTCATCAACTGAACTGTTCAAAATGTCGCCGTAGATCACCAAATAACAGCCTTCCTTTGCACTAACGGCTATCAAGTCTATGTAAGGCCAAGTAAAAAAAAACATATGTTTATCGTCCCCGCCCGCTTCAATTTTTTGGGCCGCACGGATTTTTTTATTATTTGTTATTACAACATCAGCTTTAATAAATACGAAGAAGATAAACAAAAAAAAAGCGACAGGCGTTCCTTTTATTTAGAACCCAGTTCCCCTATTAGAGAAAATTCCAAGAAAAAATTCTACAACGTTTACTATACTAAGAATGGCTTTTGTATGTGTTAGTATAAGGAGAAATGCCCTCGTAGGTACCTGGAATCGTCATTACATGGGTTAAAGCTGTGAATAAAACAACTTATGGGAAATAATAAAAAATAAAAAAAAACCGCCCGCCCGCATTATTTTAATTAAAAATTCGGACGATAAACATATGTTTTTTTTTACTTGGCCTAAGCTGACCATTTTTGAGTTTCCTAAGGACAATTTGTCGTCTTCAGTGTCGTTTCGATCGATAAAGAAGCGATCATTTCGCTTTTGTACATTTGGCTTAATCTGTCAAATAGACAAATTCGATGCAAAATCTCAACCCTTGGAACATCAGCTTCGAAGATTCTTTTTTGTTCCTTGGACGGATGGATTGCCATTCTCATGGAAACAGGAAGTTTCCAGATGAAGCAAACCCTGGAAGTGTGAAAATTTCGCTTTCCAACAATAGAAAAGAAAGTCGGCCGCCATTGTTGTCTCGGTTGCTTCCCCCGTTTGCAGAGAGTCGATGAAACATCCGGCTTAATAGCTTTAAAATGACACAAATTTCAGCCTAACTATTTGATAATAGTCCTTAGAAAACGTATGTATTATTTTAGTGTAAATCCTTGCCTTCCTTGTCATAATAATTGCCCTGTAAACTTGTCAGTCTCAGCCGTTGTATACTCGCTTTCAAAAACAACAACAGGCATTGCAGAGACCCGGCGTGGCTACTAAGTTCGTAAAGGGAACTACCGCGCGCCAAATCTATCGCAGGCATTTAAAAGATAAGGCTAATGGGAAATGAAACGCTTTTTAAAAACGTTAACTACACATGAAACAATAATTAAATTGGAAACAACAGCCAATGTTTTTAAGAGCGGTTGTCAGCATCGGTCATGTAAGACGTGCAGAACGAGGTTTTTCGAAATCCTTCAAACTTTGCCAGTTCGTAGGCCTATATAAACTAAAAACCCTGTGTAAGTTTCATCTCAATCGGATAAATATTTTAGGAGTACGGGGTTGGTATTTGAATTCCGAGCTTACTTCCGGTTTAACGAGGTCATTCTACAGCACCACCGAAAACTCTTTAGAACACAAACAATTTAATGTTTTAGAAGAAAATCAAAATCGTTCCATAAAATTAACATAATTCTTTAGCAAATTGCAAATTATTGGAACATTTTCATTTATAACAAATATTTTAGAGATTTTTCAATTATTTTAAATTTTCGGAGCACTTTTTGGTAGGTAAAGTTTATTGCCAAATAACTCCACTGTTACAACGATTTACACTAAAAAATCATAGATGAAGAAAAACTATTCCTTTTCTTAAATATCAAATAATATTTTTGGTGTGAGTGAAAGTGAAAAGTGAATTTTTGGAAATGTTTTTTGTAACGTCAATTTGACCCGAAAATCACGATTGTTTACATAAGCGACGCGAGTGATTATCAGATGAATGATAAATCTTTGGCTTGCGAAAATGGTCTTTTTCTCCAAGTAAGTACGCTAAAACTCAAAAACATATTGAATCTATGGTTTTTACGTTCTCTGATAAATAAAACAGTTGGATTTAAAGCTTTTGAGACAAGTTTTTTTGTATTGTCGGGCTTGATTCGCGGTCAAAGAGCGATTATGAACTTCCGGGAAACTTCAACTGCCAAGGTCGCCTTTTAAACGGTGAGAATTGAAAAAATACTCCTTCCAGTTGATAAAAACGCGAAAATTGCGTGACACACAGGAAACCCACAACGATCACGTATTTGAGTTTATTTTATGCATGGTCGGCAAAATCAAAATTTAATTTATGGATAAATTTAGGTTTAATTTCGCATGGCCATTTATTTTATATACCCTAATATTTAGAAAGTTTTTAAAAACATGCTTTATGCCTTGAAACGTATTCAACTTGCAGATACAGCCGATCTCGAAAAGGTTGTCCACCTGAAAAGACATATATACTAAAAGACGTGACTCATTACTCGGGCTACCTGTGGTAGCTCGAGTCTAAAAATGCAAACGGTTCTTCGTCGTCGTCGTCGTATTAATCTTTGTCGTGGTCCTCAAATTGGAGGGTCAGGTCCCAGGCGTTCCTAGTAGGGCATGACAGCGCATGGGCAACGATCGCTGACCGAAGGTTAATACGAACGAATAAATATCGATTGAAATGAAAACTTGTTTTTATTTTTGATATGATTGACGAGACTGACGATGATTGGCGTTGCATTATTTTGGATAACATGTGAAGACGATTCATTGTGAAAATGACGAGTAAATTGTTAGTGTCGAACATCGACTCGCGTTTACTCGTTTAACTCCGATTCCTCGATTCCTCGATTCCTCAGAAAGCTGTATATATTTTGGACTGATGATCAGCAACACATTCCCTATAAAGACGAGGATATCTTGGCCGGAATGATCCGCCGTTAATAGCGAAGTCCTTTCTAGCACAAAACAGAAGATGTGCCAGCAGAATTGCATTCGCTACGGCATATTATCAAGCACTTACAAACAGAAATCTTGAGTTTATTTCGATTAATGAGCTATTTTTGTTCTTCATAATGTCAGAGAACGTGACTTCCTTCACGAAGCCTACAAAGCGAACACCGTCAACATGGCATGAAAACATTCAAATCGGCCTGTCTGAAAACCACTCTCAAAGGCCCAAATCGCCTCAAAAATTACACAAATTGCTTTAGTAACTATCTATCTTTCTTGTTCTGACGTTCAATTTTCAAGAACAACTTCAAATTTTCGAAGCTTTCGAGTTTTCGAACTCTAGATCGCATTCTAACTTCGTAGCGGCGCTTTGGGGGGAGGGGACGGGGTGAAATGTCAACACTTTCTAACACAGGCATCCCGGTACATAGAAATATATGTCGAGCAGATTCATACAGCCAGGAAGGAGCCCATTACCCCCCCCAAAAAACACAAATGCCTCAAGAACTGTCGATCTTTATTTTCGTGACGTTTATTTCTCAAAAGGTTCTTGATAATAATGTTTCTGAGACTTAGTTTTCATTTTCTCAATAACAACATAATGAAATTTGGGATAAGGACATTTCTCATTAAAATAACCTAAAATTAAATAATTATTTGTTTATTTTTGTGCACATTTCAAATATTTTGTTAACATTAATCAACCAATTTAGTCCTTCTTCACATTTTCCTATTAGTTCCTCAGGATAACTTTGTGTAATTATGTGAATTTATGAAACATTTTTAATGCTGTTTTAAACTACCAACCAATGCATCAAAACACGAAGTGGGTTAAAATGCCTAAAATAAAACACAACTCTGGCTCTGTCATCTCCTTGGATATAATAACGTTTTCCTATTTTTGTCTCAGGATAGGTTTCTATACGTATAATATGCCTGCGTTAGAGCGTGATCAGTTTGCTCGTGACTAACTGAATTTGCATCAGTTAGTTTCTATGTATACAGTGGTGCCTCTATTAAGCAGTGACCCTCGGGACTTTCCAAAGTGGCCTCTTAATAGAGGTTGGCTGATGAATACAGGTATAGAATAGGTATATGAATAGATTTGGGACTTTTTATTGTGATCGCCTAATAGAGGGTGACCGCTTAAAAGAGGTACCACTATATATGTATTGTGCATGATCTATGTATGATACATTATTAATTTCAATCCCTCAGAATCCCTTCTGTTCAGTAGCCCGAGTAATCGCTCACAGAGCGTCTAGTTATATATTCTCTGTCCGCGCATGTAGAAAGTAAGATGCGTTTGAAAGTAATATGGCGGTGAATTCAAACAAGCAGTAACTTTCCCCGCTAGAAGTACCTGACTTTCTACACGCGCGGAAAGTAAATATATAAATGAGTCACGTGATATTTCTTTTAGTATATTTGTCTTTTCAGGTGGACAGCCTTTTCGAGTTCGGCTGTATTTTAGAATTCTGGTTCTACAAATAGAAAATTTAAGGAGCTGCTATAAATAGACTAATTCATTGAAGCGTCGACGTCTGTTTATATTAGATAAACTGACTCCATTTTTCCCCAAAAAGAACTATTATGTTCTAACAGAATAAATATTTTTGGTTGTTAACATTCAAGATTATAAAGTACTATGATTTGTTTCAAAAGGAAACTAACGAGTAAACTAGTATAGGCTGCGTCGGTGTTTGATATAAATGATAGTTAATGTAATGAAATTTGTAATACTGTAAAAAATGTTGACTTAACTTTACTGACGTTTCGAGCTTTAGCCCTTCGTCGGAGCACTAAGAAAATTGCGTGACACTTAGGAATCCCTATGACATTTTTGGCGGGAAATCTCTTGTTATATAAAGAACACAAACTAGCATTTACAGTTAGGATGCTCGACCTATCAACACTTTATTGAATACGTGTATGCGAATAATACATGATTATTATTGAAACCTTAGGGAATTAGGGGTGGACCATTAGAAGTTGGGGGAGGGGGGGGGGGGGGGGGGGTGGCAATTCCCAAAATAAAAAACGTGCACGGCCAATGCGCCACCCCTCCCCCCCCCCCCCTCCCCCCCCCCCAACAACAACAAAAAATCCTGCCCAGAGCCAAGCTAAAGAAGAAAACATGCAGAAATTTGAGGGGTAGCGAATGTTAAAATCCGAGCCTGAGATTCTAGAAATATTTCAGCTCATACATTTATTGTATTTAAAAATTCTAGACTCCGAGACATCAAAAGCAAGAAAATCCGAGACTCCCGGGAAGACTCTAATACATCAAAAACACGAAAATCCGAGACTTTAAGACATCAAAAACACGAAAATCCGAGACTTTGAGGCATCAAAAACACGGAAATCCGAAACTTTGAGGCATCAAAAACACGAAAATCCGAGCATTTGAGACATCAGAAACACAAAAATCTTAGACTTACGCCCTTTGTATCAGTATACAATATCTACCAAAACATAGACTTGCCCCAAGTCGACCTCGGTGTGTTTTCCCGACAAAAAGTGAACAAATCGCCCGAAAGTTAACTGAGCAAAGTCGCCAAGTAACTGCGCGTTGTACCGGACTAATAAATAAAGCGGAAAAACGGACTTTAACCAACACACAAACAGTTGTTTTCGCTTTGAATTTCAGAGAACAAAATTCTGTAAAAAAAAAAAAAACGTGCAAGACCTCTCTTAAGTACCTTCTTCAAAATGCCACTTACTTTTGATCGAGTTCGTATTTTTCAAGTGGTAAGGAGTGTATTAGCTTGGGGGCACAGACTGCAAGAGTAGATTAACCAGAACTATGTTTTAACGGTTCCTTTGATACTGTCAAAACGTCGACCCGGGAAGTCGTCCCGGGAAGTCGACCTTGGACACTTTTTGGTCAAGATCGCTCAGTAGAACTGATTGTGTTTAATGTAATTACAGTTCGTTGCATTACAAAAATTACAACAAGATGGTAGCATTACCTACCTACACTAGACTTAATATGGTACGTGTCAATTTGCGGGAATCAAGTCCGCTTACCAATCAGTTGCCTTTACTTGAGTAAATCCAATCACAAAGAATCACTTTTTTAGATCCCTATAAAATGAATAATGAACAGATTTTAATGCTTAGCGGCGCAACACCCTTCAAAGAGATCATTCATAAACAACAAGTAAATCGATTCGCCTTTTTAAAAAGTACGATCTTCAAAGTAAATTGATTCGCCTTTTTAAAAAGTACGATCTTCAAATTCAACTTACATAAACACCCTTACGAGATCCATATTTCAAACTCCATCAACCATCACTAGTTTTGAAACCTGCTTCACACGAACCATGAACAAACTGGTTGAGTTATAGCTACTTAAGTAAAATAGGATCAAAACGAGGAGATATCTTTGTAATTTTGTATATGTATCAACATGTGTGTGTATAAACAATTAATGGAAACTAGCGAGTAAACTAGTATAG
Source organism: Metridium senile (assembly GCA_949775045.1). NCBI lineage: Eukaryota > Metazoa > Cnidaria > Anthozoa > Actiniaria > Metridiidae > Metridium > Metridium senile. The sequence goes on from OX459104.1 coordinate 8,395,452, forward strand.
GCTGCCTCAGCTGTGTTTGATATAAACGATAGGTAATGAATCGTTAATAAAAAATGTTGACTTAGCTTTACTGACTTTTTGTCGAATTTCAAAATGTTGGTTGTGAAATTCTCAAAAAAGACTGGTTATTTTGTGTCAAAAAATACAATATTACCGGCTTACACTAACGTACCTGATTTACTATTGTCGAAACCATCGACTGAAGTGAAATCCACTAGCTTGTTAAGAAATTATTGTGTTATGGATGTCAGTGGCCGGATCTACAGTTTAGCAGTGTAGTCTAGGTTGGTTCACACACAGTAGGTCTAAAGTGGCATGTTGTAAAACCTTGACTGGACTGGACTGAGAAAACCTGGACTGGACTGAGAAAACCTGGACTGGACTGAGAAAACCTGGACTGTTGTAAAACCTGGACTGAGAAAACCTGGACTGAGAAAACCTGGACTGTTGTAAAACCTGGACTGAGAAAACCTGGACTGTTGTAAAACCTGGACTGAGAAAACCTGGACTGAGAAAACCTGGACTATTGTAAAACCTGGACTGAGAAAACCTGGACTGAGAAAATAATAATAATAAACAATAAAAAAAAAATAATAATAATAACAATAATAAACATCGCAAAAAGCCTTTTATAAACTCAAACATGTAACTTCTCGTCATCGGCATGAAGAATCTACCCCGCTATCTATCTTGGTCGAAGGCGGCTTCAAGATGGTTGCATGATTCTCGTGTAGTATGTGTTGAATTATTCATTATTGAATCCTGCCTAATTTAAACGCCAACTCTTCCATTCGTTTCCAAGATTAGCAGTGAATTAAAGTAATGATACATAATAATAATTTCATGTTTCTATAGCGCAAAAATTCATTATAAAGTATATGATCTAATGCGCTTTATAAAATTTACATGAAAAATCCTAACTAAGCTAAACTATACTACATTATTTATAAGATATTCAAGCTCTACATTTACATTTTAAATATTTACATTTATTGAATAGAAATTGGTTTAAATATATAATAGGACAAAATAGAAATTTTTGTCAAACAAAACAAAAAGTTCCTAAATAAAACATAATTAAAGAGCAGAATAATAAATAATAAAACTATCTAAAAATATGCTTTCTTAAACAAATATGGGTCTTTAATAGCTTCTTGAATGTTGTAATGCATGCTGTTTGCAGACCTTACGCTAAGAGGGAGTTCATTCCATAATATTGGAGCTGCGACCTTGAAGGCCCGGTCTCCCGTTGTCTTGCCTGATTTGATTTCAGGTCTAGCTAAAAGGTTGTTACTTATGGATCTAAGGTTATACCGAGAATGTTTAAAATATATCAGATTATTTAAATATGCAGGTGCGGTACCATGCATAGCCTTAAAAATAAATAAAATAACTTTGTAAATAATTCTAAATTTAACAGGAAGCCAATGTAATTCTATCATTACCGGAGTAATGTGAGAAAAGCGTGGCGTGTTTATGATATTAAGTCTTGCTGCTGCATTCAGTTTTGTGCGCGCTGAAGTGTGTTTATGTGAATTGCTGGTAGACCATACAAAAGCGAATTACAATAGTCTAATCGACTAATTACGAAGGCATGTACTAGCGTCTTAGCAGCATCAACGGATAAGAACTTACGTATGCGTCTAATATTAAATATTGAATAAAAAGCAGACATGTCTTATTTATGTGGTATTTAAATTGAAAGTTACTATCGAACCAGACGCCAATTCAAGTACATGCTTTTTTCATCATTGAAGTAAATATTTGAATCAAGGCTGGGAAATTACATGTAAAATCAACCTTTTAAGCTTTGTTATTCAACACTTAAGTTTATCTTACGAAATACTTGAATGGTGCAGCGGAATACTCGATATCTTTTTATGCCGTATTAGCCTCGAAATCGCTTAGTATATTCACTTATTCTGTGTTAAACCGTGAAAAAGTAAGGCCGTAATTATAAAATACTTTAAAATCCCACGAGTTTTATACAAATTAAATGTCGGCATATTTTACGCACTATTGAAACTATAGCAGAGCGCAAAAAAGATCGCTTGACTGGTCTATTGGAAGAAGCTAGGAGTTCTACAATGGCTTAATGTCTATCCGAAATTTGTGAAAAAATCGGTTTCGTACAATACGGCTCAATATATATAATAAGTATGCAATTCTTATATGACGCTCAAAAACGAAAAAAATGTAAGTTGATTCTAGCTAAGTACGACTGGAAATAGTCCTTTCGTCTTCTAGCTACTATATTTCACGATGAAAGTGGCATTTGATTCAAATATTTACTTCAATGAAGAGAAAGCATGTACTACTTTAATTCACTGCTAATCTTGAAAACGGATGGAAGAGTTGGCGTTTAAATTAGGCAGGATTCAATAATGAATAATTCAACACTTACTACACGAGAATCAGCCATCTTGAAGCCGCCTTCGACCAAGATAGATAGCGGGGTAGATTCTTCATGCCGATGACGAGAAGTTACATGTTTGAGTTTATCAAAGGCTTTTTGCGATGTTAATTATTGTTATTATTTTTTTTTTTTATTTTATTGTTTATTATTATTATTTTCTCAGTCCAGGTTTTCTCAGTCCAGGTTTTACAACAGTCCAGGTTTTCTCAGTCCAGGTTTTCTCAGTCCAGGTTTTCTCAGTCCAGGTTTTACAACAGTCCAGGTTTTCTCAGTCCAGGTTTTCTCAGTCCAGGTTTTACAACAGTCCAGGTTTTCTCAGTCCAGGTTTTCTCAGTCCAGGTTTTCTCAGTCCAGGTTTTACAACAGTCCAGTCCAGGTTTTCTCAGTCCAGTCCAGTCAAGGTTTAACAACATGCCGTCTAAAGTACATATAATACCTGGGTTGACCGCGGTGTGATATCCGGCGTGTGATATCCAGAATAAGCAAGGTCGAGGTAAATGTAATTAACCGAAGACGAGGCTGACTAAACTGAGATAAATGATTTTCGATTTTTTAATAATAATATTAATAATAATTTATTTCTTATATAGCGCTTCTTCCATAGATGTCCAGAGGCGCTTTACAATCTTAAATCAGTATATATACGTATATCAGCACTGCACTGACAAGGCCCTGAAGGCCGAAACAGTACTGTCTGCAGTTAGATATAGCTCCTCGACTCATGTCTTGTTGAGCACTCTATCTGAAGTGTACCATTGTCTTTAGCATTATGTGCAGCTCACTAGTTTGAACACTTTGACATGGTAGGGTTTCTCCCACATTTGTGGGCGAGCCCGAGGTGAGCATATGGTCAAACCTCAACTTCAGCATCAGCACTGACGAGGCCCTGAAGGCCGAAACAGTACTGTCTGCAGTTATATATACACCTAATCCAAAAAACGTTGTCGGGTCCGCCGCACAGTCCTCGCGCCAAGACAAGAAGGAAAACAGTGAATATTTTGATGAGTGATAAAACAAGAAAATAAAAGTAGGCACAACACTATTTCGTTGAAAAAAGTACCACACTAGAGTGTGAACATGCAAATAAATTAATTACTGATTAGATATAACCAATATCTTTCACAGTCTTGGCGCGAGGACTGTGCGGCGGACCAGACAACGTTTTCTGGATTAGGTGTATATATATAGTGGTGAGCCAGGGGAGATTTTGGTACCAAAATAGGGACAAAGGCTATTATATATCAAATTAAGTAATGATGTGTGTAAGAAGTAGGCAACTCTCTATTGTTCTGTGGCAATAGCAACCTCCCCACATAAGAATGCCTCAATAAAATACAATAAAAAAAAAAAAAAAAATAATAACAATAATTAACATCGCAAAAAGACTTTGATAAACTCAAACATGTAACTTCTCGTCATCGGCATGAAGAATCTACCCCGCTATCTATCTTGGTCGAAGGCGGCTTCAAGATGGCTGATTCTCGTGTAGTAAGTGTTGAATTATTCATTATTGAATCCTGCCTAATTTAAACGCCAACTCTTCCATCCGTTTTCAAGATTAGCAGTGAATTAAAGTAGTACATGCTTTCTCTTCATTGAAGTAAATATTTGAATCAAATGCCACTTTCATCGTGAAATATAGTAGCTAGAAGACGAAAGGACTATTTCCAGTCGTACTTAGCTAGAATCAACTTACATTTTTTTCGTTTTTGAGCGTCATATAAGAATTGCATACTTATTATATATATTGAGCCGTATTGTACGAAACCGATTTTTTCACAAATTTCGGATAGACATTAAGCCATTGTAGAACTCCTAGCTTCTTCCAATAGACCAGTCAGCCAGCTATATCTAACTGCAGACAGTACTGTTTCGGCCTTCAGGGCCTTGTCAGTGCAGTGCTGATATACGTATATATACTGATTTAAGATTGTAAAGCGCCTCTGGGCATCTATGGAAGAAGCGCTATATAAGAAATAAATTATTATTAATATTATTATTAAAAAATCGAAAATCATTTATCTCAGTTTAGTCAGCCTCGTCTTCGGCTAATTACATTTACCTCGACCTTGCTTATTCTGGATATCACACGCCGGATATCACACCGCGGTCAACCCAGGTATTATATGTACTTTAGACGGCATGTTGTTAAACCTTGACTGGACTGGACTGAGAAAACCTGAACTGAAAGTATATCAGCCTATAGGTAACACATTTTAAAAATAAAATGTGCAAAAACTCTGTTTTGGAACAAAGTTTCTTTTGTACTAAAAGATCTCGTCCAATCATAAGCGCTCAAAACAATAGCCAAAAGACGTTTTGATATGTTCCCCACATAGAAGTTTTGATATATAAAGGTTCAGGAAATCTTAGATGAAAAAGGAATCAGATATCAAATAAAATATTAAAAAATCTGCTTGGGTTTTGAAATTATGGCAGATTTTCATGTTTTAACCAATGCCGATGGACGGATTAGACAATGCACAATTAGCACCTTTCTGCATTCCATTGCCGTTTGCCTGCCTACTTCTTACACACATCATTACAAAGGTTATCATGAGTAGATTTCAAAAATGTATGATAGCAAGGTGGGCGTTGTCATTAAAGGCTGTCACGTGACCTAGAATATTGCGCAATAGCCAAAAAATCTGTTTTTGGTATTCTTCAAAGAAACAAAGCTTATAGCATATCAAACTAGACGATCATGGGGATCGTGAAGTCGGGCTAGGGCTGCGGGCTTCCTGTGGTGCAACTAAAGCAGTGGCCAGGAACAGAGAAACACAGTGTTCGTTCGTATTTCACGATTTTAGCATCTAGAGTAATATTTTTTTTGTGGTGCCAATCTCAAAAGTTAATAATAAAGGTTATAAGTTTTTTTTGAAAGCAAATCGCTATTGAAAATGATACCAGATCACGTCGAAATTTATTAGTTAATTGCATATTGTTTAGTTGCATTTCTCAATTGACAGCCCTTAAATTTACCACGTATAATAGTCATTATCCAGCCTCTAAAAAAAATTGTAATAAAAATTACTACCACTTCAAAATCCCTCACTAGTGGAGTTGTAACTAGAGTAGCTGAATGAAATAAATTGACCCAATAACAACAAAACTCTTGAATTTGCAATGAGTTGAGTGATTGAAACCACATTTATTAACATGGCAATGTATTCTAGATGTCATGGGTACTTTCTTTGCAATTTACTTACGGATGACCTTTCTTAAATTCCTGCTTTTCTTCATTTAATATACGTGTAAGTTGTTTAATTGGGATTCTGCTTGGTTCTCTATCACGTTGAAGTACAGCACGAGGTTTGTTTATTACACATTCCACGGCATATTCAGAAGCAAGAAACTTTGCAAATCGAGACCTCAGACATTGTTTGGACATATAATCTTTATTAATTGTATTTACATCAACAGACAATTGTACAGCTTTTTCAAACAAATTACAATCGTTTTCTAACGATATTAACAAAATGTTCATGGACTGTTGTATTCTTACATATACGAGCGACACGAGCAAGATAAGACTTAAGCGATTAAAATGCTAAATAAAATCGCCTTTTTATTTAACATTATTACGAAAACATCTTCATTCAATAGGCTTAATGAGCGTACAATAAGTAAAAAACAAGTAAATAACATAAAAAAGTTTGTTATTTTGGTGTCTTAAGGACTTACATATATTAAAATACCGTAGGTTGTTGTTTTCCAATATTAGGGCGGACGTGTTCAAACTCACGTCTTGTCTCAGTTCGACCTTGATCTCTTCGGACGATACCTTGCTGCTTTCCATATCTTGTGAGGAATTCACTTCAGTATAGTTCGTTTTGTCACTGTCATTTGTATTGTCATTTGGGATATTTTTGCTATGATCATCAACGATCTGGTGTGAACTAGTGAGAACTATGTGATCATGGTTGACAAAAGCACCATTTGGGATCCCTGTGGTCGAGTTCGTAAAGCATCATGGGGGACTATACGCGACGTTGCCAGATACATAGATAGATAGATAGATAGATAGATAGATTGAAGAAAAGGTAGAACTAAAGTCGGGCCGCCTATGGCTAGCCCGACTAATTAAAGCTTATTTCGAGACAATTTCAAAAGTATATGATATTTGGATGGGCGTGTCAGCTGTCGCTTGTAACGTGACCTAGAATGTCACACAACAGTCAATCCTATGAAAACGATCAGAAATTTGATAATCTCCAGTATTATTCAAGAAAACAATGCTCATTATGTATCAAAATAAAGCTTATCATGAGCAGATTTGAAAATTGTATGATAGCAAGATGGGCGTGGCAACAAAGGCCTGTCACGTGACTTAGAATGTCACGAAACAGTCAATTTAATTCCAAAAATCAGATTTTGGTGTTATCTAGTTAAAACCAAAGACACAAAGCTTGTTGTATATCATATTAAAGCTTATCGCATGAAGACTTCACAAATATATAAAATCAAGGTGGGTGTGGCTGTTGAAGGAGGTCACATCACCTAGAATGTTAGGAACAATCGATTTCATAAAAAATCAGATTTTGGTATTATTTAGCTGAAATCAAAGATACAAAGCTTATTATCTATCATTTAGGAGAAAGTCTGTCACCCGTGAAAAGCACACAAGCTAGTGGCGCAAATGATCATGGATCAGTTCAGAAACTAAATGTGCATTCGGAACGCCTTTCTTGTTGTTTGATAAGTCAGAATGGACATTTCTCAATAACATATTGAAAAGTGTAGGAATGTGGCCATGAAATCCTTGCGTTCTAATAAAGTATACATAGGTAACCCATAATCCCCTACGCTACTAGCTTGTAGGCTTTTCACTTCACGGGTGACAAAGTTTCTCGGAAAGTCGTTCTATTGTGTTCTTTTGTTGTTATTTCACTATTACACTTTTATTAGTACACTTTGTTTCACGGGTTAATGAAAACCACTCTATATTCTAATAGCAATTGATAAATCCCGACTACATGTAGTTCGAACAGTCGCGAATAGTAGAAAACTTGTGGCGCCATATGCTAAAGCAAGGCTAGCGACACAATGCAGACAAAATTTGGATTTTTTTATTTATTTTCTTCGGACGAAAGTTAATTTGGCATTTAAAAATCCCATTTAAAATCTCTTAAACAGTCATCAATTACAATATTTTTACTACAATATAAAAAATATTTGTGTATGCAAAGACATCTGGTTTATAAATTCAGCTGAACCGAATGTTACAATATGCAAAAGGACTGATCGTGAGCTGTTGTTATTGTTTTAAATACTTAAAAGTACTTTGGTATAAAAAGTACAGTATGTCATTTCATGTATGATTTTATACAAATGTCATTGTAAATTTAAAAATTTAAATGCTTTCGCATGTTAAACGTATGCTTTGGGCTTCCTGCGTTAGGGTTCTCATGGTTTGGGCTTCCTGTGTTACAGCGCGATGCGCAAAAGTATGACCACATTGAATGTATTCGCATACTTCTATGCACGGGAGTTTGTCTTTAAACAGACATATTTGATGTGAAGTTGTCTGATTTGACCGTATAAGGCGGGTAAAAACTCGTTTCGCAGCATCAAGTCCGTGCATAGAAGTATGCGAATATATTAAAAGTGTTTATACTTGTGCGCGTCGCGCTGTTATGTTCTCGTAAGCAACCACCTCTCGTAGTCGACCACTTTCTCCAGACCCCTGGGTGGTCGCTTACGAGAGAGTCAACTGTGTTTATTTCTTTAATATCTTAGTACTTGTATGTTGCTGCAAATCTCTGCTCCAAATAACCTTTGCCGGTTATTGGGAGGTATTTCTTAGAGCCATCAAGACACTCCACAACTGTATCATCGTCAGGATGAACAAAGAACGCCAGTGATCGTCTTGGTTTATTACGGATGGCTTCGTCGGCTGGGACGAGGACACGGTGTTTCTGGGAACGAAACGTTATGGATGATAAAACTTGAAGGGAAATATATATGAATAAATGAATGAATGATAGAATGTGTGAATAGCTGCACGAACGAATGAATGAATGAATAAATGAATGATGAAAAATGAATGAATGAATGAATAAAATGGATGGATGTTCGAATGAATGGACGAATGAATGAATGAAATAATAAATCAATGACTGATTAATTGAATAAATAAATAAATACACCAAATTGCATAAAGGTTGTCACACTAATGCATATATATACATAAGATGATTTATCAGAAATATTTGAATTGTGGTGAAAAAGAAGTGAAAAAGAAGTGAGACATTTTTGAATCAATAAATGAATTCATTCATTTTAAAAAATTGACGCTTTGGGAATCATTTCGGTGTCGTTTCTTTTGCATTCGTTATATAAAAAAAGAAAGCAATACAACGGCTTGTAGATATGAAGTTTATCTTCGAGTGTTCAAAACTATTGCACTAGTTCGCAGCATTTACTCAGGCTCCTGAAATATTGTTTGCCATTCGAATATAAAGTTTAAATCTGCGCACCACCGTGTAATATCCTCTATTTATAGTAAAGCGGTTACCAAAGGTCAAATCCAGCTAAAGCACCTAAAAAAAGTATTCAAGGCTTTTCTAATGCACTTGCTGATTTTACCGATACGAATTTTCAAGTCATATAAATAAATCCCTTTTTGTAAAGTCTCTAAATGTATTTAGCATGCAGACACGTGTGTCCTACTAATTGGGGAGATTCGGACTCACTACCTCTACGTTAAATATTTTGGCACAAAACTCACAGCTCACAAGTTTATTTTTGCGGAGGGAGGAAAACCGGATAACCCAGAGAAAAACACTCGTGGCATAGGAGAGAAGAACGCACAAACTCAACTCACGAGAGTCGAATCTGGATCTCAGCAGTGAGAGGCGCGCGGTAAACCACAACGCCACCTATGCAATCAATAAAGCTCACTGACACATTTCTTCTAATTTCTTTGCAAAAACGCACGGGTCGCGTTAAATACCGCACAGGCGTTTGGGATTGCTAGATGAGACGCAACACTAGCAAAATGGCGTCGCTGTCACATGGAACGATCCCGAGCGCATTTGCAGAACTTTTAAGTTAAAACTCGTCTCAGGCCGCTAATAGATTTCGCAGTCGAGGCACTCAGTGACTACCCCGGATGTGTCGCAGCATTATATACGATCAAATCATCATTATATCATAAAAATATGAATAACTTACTGTTGACTTCAGTTGGTCAGCGGTCCATCGTTGCATGAGGTCTCCTATGTTGACTATTACACACCCCGGTAGTGTGGGGGCGGGGATGTAGTCGCTATTAACTGGAAGAACCTGGTCGATGAGAAAAAGATGTTATCTTGATAACCTTTCTTTGCCTAAAAGACACTGTTTGGTCATCAGTTTTTTTATTTACTTCGTACGAAGGCTTGTCCAGAATCTTATAAGAGGCTGAAACATACAACACTATAACCAAACTCTGACTTATTCAGATATGCAAATTAGGAGTTTTGATTCCATAATTGAGGCTCAAATCAAGATGGATTCTTCAAAGTTCCTTTTGAATTTGGTGGCATTCAGAGGAAATTTGGATTAGGAGATTTGATATTTTATTCGCTTATTGTGTTTTTAGAGTTCTTAAGTTACAGTGCGAATCACAAACCGTGGGCACCTAGGAATATTTTTAAAAATCGTTTTTTTGTTCGTTGAACAACTCAGAATTTGCTATATCACGCCAAGAAGTTTGACTGATGTGTAGTATGATAAACGTTTTGAGGTTAGAGTTGTTTGTGAATTGCTATACGAACAATAAACGATTTCTAAAATATTTCTGGGTGCCCACGGTTTTTTCAATTCGCACTGTAAAGCTCGAATAACTACGAGGAAAAAATTCTATCAAAAATTTTTAATATTTTTGAACATAGATCAAAAGAAGTGTATATGGTGGTTACACGTTTCAACCATTTAAAACTTTCTTGGTTGGCGCCATGACAGTTGGCGCTGCCGCCTTGGAGATTCAAGTTGCTACTTAATGAATAGTCCCCTTCATGGTTCCCTGCGCCATCTTGAAAGGTAACCAGGCCTTTGAGTCAAAGCGAGAAGAACGTTGAGCTAGCAATGATAGAGACCATTTATCACTTTGCAAAAATCTGCAAAACGCTTGGTTTTAATCATAAGCGCACTGGATCATCACGTCTAATTGTAAAATTGTGATGAGGAAATTTGAAACCTTCATAAGCCTTGTGGCTTCCCATCAAATCGCCTCGCCAATATGACCAAGTTGTAATACATAAAATGTAATTAAATATTTAAGATGGCAAAATTAAATAAATACCAAAATACCAAAATACGTCTCTCTACGGTTTAACGGTCTAACAAAGGTTGTATGATATCGTTAGAATCACCTGGAGTCCTCCAAGATCGTCTTGAAACAGTAATGTTATTGAGCCATAGTCACTATGTTCTCCACACCGTATTTGATCTTTCTTTACGACATAATCTTTAGGAATTGGAGGATAATAAAGTAACCGCATTGCTGTGCTGTTTGTTGGCTTGCCCAAGTTTCCGTGGGCCTTTACCAACCAATCAGGATTCTAGGAAAGTAATAATAATATTAATAATAACAATAATTTCATTGTTACTTAGTACGTATCAAAGATACCGTATGCAATCTTGAAAACAATGTCATTACTATATAAGGTATTGTAGGTGAGAAGTAACTAGACTGAATAGCGCGCGAGATTTTTTTCTTTTTTTAACAGGTTGAGATTGCAACAGAACAATAGGCATATCTTTGATACGAGGCGCAAATTAATATGGGTTTATGATCAAATGCGCCTTACACTATTTCAAGAACTTATAAGTACATATACAATATTTTAGAAATGGGATAATTTACAATTGTCATCCATCGAGGACAAAGAAACGCAGTAGTTCAACTCCTAGAACACGTCATATACATAACATATTAGAAAATGTTAAGAATTAATCTAAGAATTCAAAGACAATTAGCCATTGATCATTATCATCATTTTAATCATCCTAATCATCCCCAAATGTTGTTATCATCATTTTTACAACATATATGTTATATATTATATATATTTAAAAGTTATTCCACGAAATCAAGTCGTACATGAGATGATAGCCACTCTGGGCCATTGATGACTATGTGACGCTTAGTGTTATGGTCAGTTTTTATGAATGTCTGTGTAAAGGTGACAGTGCCAGTATAAGCCTTGAAAAAGCTATGAAAGATATCAGAGAACAACCCAAATACAGCGACCCCAAGTACTGGGCTCCTTTCTTTCTTATTGGTGATGATGTCACTATCAAGTTTGAAGATAAATAACATCAAGGTAATTAGAATTATAATAACAAAGCACAGACAGCCCAACCACTGTATTTGTGGCAAACATAGAAAATACTAGATATGAGTGATAGTGATAATCAATTGAACGAGGCTGAATATTTGGCATTAAATGTACTTATTGACTGAGAAGAAAGGTTGTACATGGAAATAGTTCTCTCAAGGTCATGTTTAACCTACAAACAACCAAGAGCTAAATATGTTTACATCCAGCTCAATAACTCAGTCAAAAAGCATTTTATCGTATGTCCCATGCAGTAAAAAAAAAAGGATTTAAAACATTTCATTAAAACAAATCAATTTAGCAAGCAGGTAGGTTTTCTTAAAGGTGCATTTATTAGCAGGGACACATAGAGGGGAAAATAGGGTCTTATGATAATTGATAACAGTTATTGAAATAGGATGAGTATGACATACTCTCCCCCGCAGCCGTTTTTAGTCTCGTTCCACTCCCCTACGGCTGCGGGAGAGACTAAGTATGACATGAAGAATAATTATTATGCAAAGCAAGGAGGAAATTGCCCACGCCACAAATGGTCATTTTTTTAGCATTCCTCAATAATTAACTATTAATTATTTTTAAATTGTTTACATAATAAATTACAATTATTCTCTGAACTTGAGGTGAGTATCTGCTCTAGGAATATTTACCTGACTGCTAGCTATCTCAGTGAATGTTATGTCACTATTCTCCTCCAGTTCTGAGAATAATTGTTACCAGTTTTCATTTACGTATTTATTCATTCCTTTATTTATTTATTTATGTATTTATTTAATTATTTATCATTTATATATTTCATTAATCTTTTATCTATTCATTTATATATTTGTTCATCTATTTATTCATTTATTTATTCAGTCCCTTATCTATTTATTTATTTATTCATTCATTTATTCATTCAATTATTTATTTATTCAGTCATTTATCTATTTATTGATTATTCATTCCTTTACCAAATCAAAAAGGGTATTCTCTTTGCATACTATTGTTCTTGACTGGCTTGCCTTTTATACTCATATATATGTGAAAATAATATGATGTTCTAATGTCAGCCAAGGCTAATCATAATAGCGGGTCTCCATATTTCAATTTGGTCAATTAATTGTAGGTAAAATTAAATAGAAAAGAACACAGAAAAACTGTAGATGCATTCTCTGCCTTACTATGGATTGAATTAATACATGGATGCATTGTTTGCATTAATTATACCGTCTGTTCAATAAAATCAATAGACAAATTGCAAAGGGGGACCCCAGGAGGAGGTGAATTTGGTGACTAGTCATCCCCCGATGGGGTTGTAAATAGACATGCAAAACAAATAAACTAAGAATTACAAAAAAACCTAATGCCTTTCGAGTTAGTATGCAGTCACCCCCCTGGATATTGTTCAGTCAATGAAGGACGTTTGTGGGCAAATAAAATAACAATAGATTTTTCATCCAACTTCGCATGGTGAAATATGATTATCATACAATTCTTATGAGCAAATAAAAAAGCTACAGTTTATTACTGATTTATTCATAGCATATTTAGTTATACTTGTTTGTGTTATATAACCAAAACAAGTTGTTGCAGTGGTAGATTATCAATGAAACAAATATTTCTTGAAAATTATGTCCAATAAATCTCAAATTATGTTGATATTACTAACATCCTGGCCTTAGCAAGCTTCAGAGTGTATAGATGTATAATAATATATATAATATATAATAGGTAATATACTATTACCTTTATTTTCAGTCCAATCCCAATGATCTTCAGAACCCTGAATGCTAGCTGTGCACATTTATCATACAGATTTTCAAGAGATGGTTTCATGTCAGGGACAGCAGTTGAAGTCGGCCATTTCTGAAACAATTAAAGACATATTACACATATTTCAAAACGTTTGACAGGGTCATTACTATCATCATCACCATCATGATAAACACCATCACCATTATTATCACCATCAATATCACCATGATCAACATCATTACCAACATCATCACCATCATGATAAACACCATCACCATTATTATCACCATCAATATCACCATGATCAACATCATTACCAACATCATCACCATCATGATAAACACCATCACCATTATTATCAACATCATTACCAACATCATCACCATCATGATAAACACCATCACCATTATTATCACCATCAATATCACCATGATCAACATCATTACCAACATCATCACCATCATGATAAACACCATCACCATTATTATCAACATCATTACCAACATCATCACCATCATGATAAACACCATCACCATTATTATCACCATCAATATCACCATGATGGACATCATTACCAACATCATCACCATCATGATAAACACCATCACCATTATTATCACAATCAATATCACCATGATCAACATCATTACCAACATCATCACCATCATGATAAACACCATCACCATCATTATCATCAATTTCATTTATTTACTACATTATCATCAAAATCACCATCACCATCATTATCACCGTCAATATCATTATTAAGAACATAATCACCATCATTATCACCGTAATACTAGTTGTCATCATCATCATCATCATCACTATCATTATCATCATAATACTTATTGTCATTATCATTGATATTATCATTATCATTATCATTATGATCATAATACTTATTGTCATAATCATTGATATCATCATTATCATTATAATTTGATAATACTTGTCATCATCATCAACATCATCATTATCACCATCATTATCCTCATCATCACCATCATTTTCATCATAAAACTTATTGTCATCATCATCATTATCCTCATCATCACCATCATTTTCATCATAAAACTTATTGTTATCATCATCAATATCATAACTGACAATACTTATTGCTATTTATCATTGTTATCATCACCATCATCAATATCATCATCATCACCATCATTATCCTTATCATAGTCATCCTCGTCACCATCATCATCACCATCATTATCATCATTATCATCATGATACTTATTGTTATCATCATCAATATCATCACAATCATCGTCACTATCATGATACTTATTGTTATCATCATTACTATCATCACCATCATCGTCACTATCATCATGATACTTATTCTTATCATCATCAATATCATCACCATCATCGTCACTATCATCATAATACTAATTGTTATCATCATCAATATCATCACCATCATTATCACTATCATCATAATACTTATTGTTATTATCATAATGATTGTTATCATCATCAATATCATCATCATCATCATCACCATCATTATCATCATACTACTTATTGTTATCATCATCAATATCATGATCACAATACTTATTGCTATTTATCATTGTTATCATCACCATCATTAATATCATTATCCTTATCATAGTCATCCTCATCACCATCATCATCACCATCATTATCATCATCATTATCATCATGATACTTATTGTTATCATCATCAATATCATCACCATCATCATCACTATCATCATAATACTAATTGTTATCATCATTACTATCACCATCATCCCCATCATTATCAGCATAATACTTATTATTATCATCATTGATATCACCACAATCTTTATCATAAATTATAGCCATACTGGATGGTTAATTTCAACATTGAATGCCTCTTTCAAGTCAGCTGGCCTCTTTGGATTTAAACTGTGAAACAAATTAAAAAACAATAACACATTCAAATGAATTTTTAATAAGCCTTTATGGATAAATTAATTAAGTATTTGTAAATATTGATGGTTGAAGACAAGAAGCCTTTTTGAATACTTTTCATTCTAGATAGTAATTTCACTATAATAAATGAATGACTGAATGAGTGAATAAATAAGTTAATGAATGAATGAATGAATGGATGAAAAAAGGAGTGAATGAAAAAGCTAATGAATAAGTGAAAGGATGAAAAGATGGATGAATGAATGAAGCTGTTAATGAATGAATGAATAAGTGAATGAATTAATGGATGAACAGATATCCATCTGGATAAATGGATGAATGAATGAATTTATAAATAAATAATATGTGCACTTGCACCATCTATAAGAACAAAGCATGATGGGAAACACAGCCCCTGCAATATGTTATGTCTGCTAAAATAGAACCCAAATGAACTTTTTGAAGTTTTATTTATCTGACAATGCTGAAAATGCTTGCAGTTTTTGTAAAGAAGAAAACACAAAAACTAATTATAGGATTTATAGTATTCATAGTGCAAGGAGTTTCCCATAATTCTTTGTTCTAGGAAGTGGCGCTTTTGCACATCCCCTGCTTGTCATCTTCTAAACAGGCCGGGGCTGTGTTTGAGTTGCAACCATGAAGAATGTATTCATTGTTTGCAGGGACAGAGTGAAGCAAATTTCTTCAGTCTGTCATTGTAAACACTGCTTGCTAACTGCAACTTGAATACAGCCACCCAACTCGTTTAGAATGTGGTGAATAGTCCACTTCACAGTTCCTTGCTACACCTGGAAAGATAGCCGGTCCTTTACATTGAAGTGAGACAAATGTTGCAGGGCTCGAACTAAGAAAATAATTTGGCCTACCATTTGGATATGTATGCAGAAACCGTGCAATATGATTTGTAGTAAATTTTTACAGCAATTTTTTTATCCATTTGGCAGTTTATATTAATTTTTGCCTGACAAACCTTAAACTTCGCCTGTCATTTGGCCATTGGCCGGCAGCTATTTCGAGCCCTGATGTTGAGCTTGGAAAGATAGATAACTTGAATAATTGTCTGGCAAGGTGTTAAAATGTCTCTATTATTGCAAGCTCAACATTCCCCTCGCTTCGATGCAAAGGCCTGGCTACCTTTTAAGATGGCGCAGGGAACTGCGAAGGAGACTATTGACAAACCTTTCTCTTTCTAGTGCAACCCATCCATGATTGGAGCCTTGGGTGTCTCTTGCACATTTTTCTTTCTCTTCAACTGGTAAAGAAAAGAATTTGTCTGCAACTTTTCGTACTCTGGTGATCTGTAAAAAAAAAAGAAGAGAAAATTGTCAGCCTACACGTCATGTCTACATTTCATGTCAAGGCCATGATAGCCATAATTAATCGATTTTAATCATATGATTTTTAACGCAGTGGCTATTCGTACGTCACCCGTACCCGGACTTGTGTTTGCTATTGGTACGTGAGTCAAAATTATTTAGATTTTCACAGTGATTCTGTATTATTTCAGTAAAGAAGATACGATATATTTGTTTAGATGGAGTAAGCGATTATCGTAAGCTATGTGAAACTGATTCAGAGTAATTCTACGAGCCTGTACATAGTAGGCAAACGACTCATTTCGCGACACTTTGAATTTTGTTCAACTCGATCGTACACGACTGTATATGTCACGCACTTAATATTAGGACCTCAATAACATTAATTACAACTTTAATAGTATTATATACAATAAGAAAACGTGAAAAAGAGATATTTGTTTCGAACTGAGTTTGAAGAACTATTATTTATCTATCATTTCGACGAAGTACGGCAAAGTGATTTGAAGACTCCCGTACGCCGGGTCACGATTGTTTAAATATATTTTCACATTGATTCTGTATTAGGCTTTCCAGTTGAGGTAGAATCGACGGAACAATGATCAGGAGAATCGCTTAACTCATCTAAACAAAGATATATCACTTTCAATTGATACAAAAAGGTATTTCAAATAGATTTATATACGAAATATATCGACTCCCGTACCAATAGCAAATTGAAGTCAGCGTACGGGAGTTTTGAATCGCTTTGCCGTATTTCGTCGAAATGATAGATAAATAATAGTTCTTCAAACTCAGTTCGAAACAAATATCTCTTTCACGTTTTCTTATTGTATACAATACTATTAAAGTTGTAATTAATGTTATTGAGGTCCTAATATTAAGTGCGTGACATTTACAGTCGTATGCGATCGAGTTGAACAACATTTCAAGTGTCGCGAAATGAGTCGTTTGCCTACTATGTACAGTCTCGTAGAATTACTCTGAATCAGTTTCACATAGCTTACGATAATCGCTTACTCCATCTAAACAAATATATCGTATCTTCTTTACTGAAATAATACAGAATCACTGTGAAAATCTAAATAATTTTGACTCACGTACCAATAGCAAACACAAGTCCGGGTACGGGTGACGTACGAATAGCCACTGCGGATTTTTAATTAATATATCGGTCAACTCGATAAAAAACGATTATTTTAATATCGATTATCATTGTCTGTTATCGATTAGAGAAGTCGATGATAATCTTTACCTTATCGATTTACATGGATTTACTTTCATTAATCAATTGATTCATATCGGTTTTCGTTGATTTCGTGGAAGTCCCGGCCTCTAGCTATATCATCATGCATTGATTTTATACCCCTACCTCTTCATCAGAAATTCCATGATTCTGTAGATACACAAAACCAATTTCACTGAAAGCTTTGCAAACTTCAGAAGCTATTTTCTGTACTTTTTGGTCTGAATCACAAGGAACCGCGTTATTATCGAGGCTCATAACACTAAAATCAACTACTGGAATATGTAACGCCATTGCTTTCTCGTCCGCCATCTTGGAAAACACAGGGAGCCCGTCAAGACTATTTTGTGAATACCACAGGAAACCCGTCCGTCTGGAGAGATTTATTTCTCTTATCTAATGTGGTTAAATGCAATTTAGGCAAAGTTAAAATCAAGCTAAGGGATAAACGACAATAACTCGGTCTCACCGCAACCGCGATTCTATGCTAGCAACACGCCTTCACAACCACACGCTACTTGTTCAATCATCGCAAACGTCACTTCGCAATGTGCGGTACGCGATTATGATCTACGCCATCGACTCCCAACACGATCACACGCTATCCACGTGATCTCGCAATAAGGTTGGCCCTCAGCTATGTGAAAGCTATTCGCTATTAACGCTAGCTATCGCAAGCAACACTGGTCCAGACGCTCACTAGCAATTTCACTGCCCACCCATCCTCTCCTGTAAGACATGGATAGGTAAGTATACAGGTAAGTACTCCACTGACTGTTTGCAGTCAGTGTGACAGGTGCCCGGTGGGATGTGACAGGGTTACCATGGTTACCGCTAGCCTCGTGCCAGACTCCCTCATTCCCACCGACCGCGCACCTAACGCCAAGCTCATCATTAGCGATGAGTTTAACTTACTTATAAATTTGTGTGGAATTTGGTGTTAATTTGATATTATTATAAAAAATACACAAGTTATTATAGAAAATATTGCGCGATGAATAGTCGAAAAATTGTCATTACTTCTGGAGAATAATTTTTTTAAAGCAAATATATATTTTTTAAAGATTTTTTTCTATTACCGCGCGCCGAGCGCTATAATTAAGGAATATGAAACGGCGGTCATGTCTATATACTGTGATATAAACACGATGGGAGCTGTAGAGCAAGAGAGAAGTCGTAAAGAAACACGAGGCGTGCCGAGAAACATGAGGCGTAGCGAGTGTCTGTACACCGGAAACAAGAGACTACGTTTCTTATTCTCGTATTTGTATTAATCATTTGTAAGTGTTCTGACAATCTTCAAGTGCTTTATAACTACATATAGAGCACAGAAAGAAAGTTTTCTATTTCTTTTATAATTATAAAGTACAGATACAAATTGATCAACTTGCAAACGCGCGTGCTGTGTGCTATCATAAAGCACGCGCCTCAACCGCGCCTTAGAGCCATCAAGACACTCGACAACTGTATCATCGTCACAATCAACAAGGAACTCCAGTGATCGTCTTGGTTTATTACGAATATACTTTTAAGAATATTAACGAAAAATGGAAGCAAGGAAGCAAGAAAGTAAGGAAGCAAGGAAGCAAGAAAGCAAGGAAGCAAAAAAGCAAGGAAGCAAGAAAGTAAGGAAGCAAGGAAGCAAGAAAGTAAGGAAGCAAGGAAGCAAGGAAGCAAGGAAGCAAGGAAGCAAGGAAGCAAGAAAATAAGGAAGCAAGGAAGCAAGAAAGTAAGGAAGCAAGGAAGCAAGAAAGTAAGGAAGCAAGGAAACAAGAAAACAAGGAAGCAAGGAAGCAAGAAAGTAAGGAAGCTAGGAAGCAAGGAAGCAAGAAAGTAAGGAAGCAAGAAAGCAAGGAAGCAAGGAAGCAAGGAAGCAGGCAACTAGGCAAGTACAAAGTTCAAAGACATCAAGCAAAGAAACTGAGTTCAAGAGAGAAGAATGATATCAACTAGGTGAACGAAAGAAACCTGAAACACTAATGATACAGAATTGAAAACTTAAAATTTATTGAACACTTATCATTTATTGAACACTTATATCATTTATTGAACACTTATCATTTATTGAACACTTATATCATTTATTGAACACTTTTCATATATTGAACACTTATCATTTATTGAGCACTAGAAAGGGGAAATGTCATTGTGATGATATAACCCTGATTGTACAAAGGATTATGTAATAAGTATAGAAAGGTTATATAATGTTTACATTACTATTAATCCCAAGAGTATATCTTTTGTGTATAAAAGTACTTGTATTACAACTAATTAATACTCCTTCAGCACACCCGAATACATGCATTGCTGTTTCCTTACATTACATATTGCTTCTGAGACCCAAAGGAATTGCTGTAAATTGAGGAAGGCTTATATATTTTCAAATTTGGCGCGCGGTATCAAATAAGATTATTTGCTTTAAAAAAATGCTCAGATTGTTTGGATGCCATTGTGTGAATCGTTCGCGTTTTCTAAATCCATTTCTTCAATATCTTAGTACTGGTACGTTGCTGCAAATCTCTGCTCCAAATAGTCTTTGCATATTATTGGTTGATATTTCTTAGAGCCATCAAGACACTCCACAACTGTATCATCGTCAGGATCAACAAGGAACGCCAGTGATCGTCTTGGTTTATTACGGATGGCTTCGTCGGCTGGGACGAGGACACGGTGTTTCTGGGAACAAAAATTTACGGATGATAATATGTATATGAAAAAAATGTATATGGAATAATGAATGAATTAATGAATAGGATGCTTGAATGAATGCATGGATGGATTAGTGAATGAATGATATAATGAAATCAATGATACAGTGGTTATGCAAAGCTCATGGGTTTGAATACAGCTAAAGCACATAAGGCTTTTCTAATATACTTGTTTAATGTCTCAGTGTATTTAGCATGCACACATAATTAGTTAGTGCCCTATTAAATGGGGAGACTAAGACTCATACTCACTACCTAGCAAAGTGGCGTCGCTGTCACATGTAACGATCCTGAGTGCCTTTGCAGAACTTTTAAGTTAAAACTCGACTGAGGCCGCTACTAGATTTCGCCGTCGAGGTACTCAGTGAATACCCCGGACGTGTCGCAGCATTATGTACGATCGAATCATCATTATATCATAAAAATATGAATAACTTACTGTTGACTTCAATTGGTCAGCGGTCCATCGTTGCATGAGGTCTCCTATGTTGACTATTACACACCCCGGTAGGGTGGGGGCAGGAATGTAATCGCTATTAACTGGAAGAACCTGGTCGATGAGAAAAAGATGTTATTTTCGGATAACCTTTCCATGCCTAGAAGACACTGTTTGGTCATTTCTTTGTTTTCGTACAAAGGCTTTTCCAAAAATACATAAGAGGTTGAAACGTACAACACCATACCAATTCTACAAATTATTCAGATATGCAAACTAGGGGTTTTGATACCATAGTTGAGGCTCAAATCAATATGACTGCTCTATCATTGCAAGCTTAACATTCGTCTCCCTTCGAAAAGGCCCGGTTACCTTTCAAGATGGCGCAGTGAACTGTGAAGGGGACTATGCACCATTTGCACAATGATGCCTTTTTACTACCAGTACCAAAGGAATCGAACCCAGACCATTAGGCCCAGTATTCGATCTACTAGTTATAATAAACATAATAACAGTTTATTCATTCCCTCTTGCAGTCAAGGGCTGCATTACGTGGATGGCAAGTAGATATTATATTCATGACTATATATATTATAAAGATAAATCTTGGTAATTGACCTGAATCGAGTATAATTTGGTTTGAAATCATACGAGTGATTAAAAAATTTGTAAATCACAAGTATGATTTCAGACCACAATTGCACGACACGAAGTTCTATTACTACTTAATCATATCCATTTGTGTAATCATTTTGAATAAACACAAACTGGAGCATTTTGTTGAAAAGTCAAACGTCAGTTAAACATGCCATAATTAATATGAGTGATATTTACAAATAAACACAAAAGCCAAAATAAACCACTAAAATCACAGTCTTTTTCCAATGATTTTGGTGAACGTACTGTTGAAAGTTTTCTTAAAGCAGGCCTCCAAGAAGATTTAAAGACTATTGAATATTTCACAAATAGATGATTCTGCTAATTAATCTTAAAAGTCTTAATACTTCTTTCAAAAGTGCTTCAAAAATACCCCCAAAAACGTTTTCCTTTCAAAATGGCCGATTTTCCTCCAATAGTAACACACAAATGGCTTCTTTAAAGCTTTAATGTGATTGGTTAAAACAATGACATATCTCTCTTGTAATTGGCATTATTTAAAAATGATGCAATATATAGCTCAACTAAAATGGTGCGATTTAGACAAAATGATGCAATTTAGACTTTAATCGCACTCCTTTCAACCAATCAGATTGCAGGATTTGCTAGTTATTACATAATGGATATGATTAAGAGAGATACCAATATACAAATAGTAACTGCTGGAAATGATATTGGTATCTGCAAAACGCTTGGTTTTAGGCATAAGGCGCACTAGCTCATCATGTTTCTCTACAGTTTAATGGTCTATCAAAGGTTGTATACATCTATTTCAATTAACGTTTTCCATTAGGAATGGTTGATCTGAGACCGATAGGTATTGTGGGAGCTCTTTAAATTTCAAATACATTGTTTTAATCACACTTGAATCGGGTGCTGAATTACAGATAACAGTATTTCAGAAGTAAACATTTAAAATATTCAAGCGTGATTATAATAATGCATTTTCAGTTCAACGAGCTGATATCGTGAGAATCACCTGGAGTCCTCCAAGATCGTCTTGAAATAGTAACGTTATTGAACCATAGTCACTATGTTCTCCACATCGTATTTGATCTTTCTTGACGACATAATCTTTAGGAATTGGAGGATAATAAAGTAACCGCATTACTGTAGAGTTCGTTGGCTTGCCCAAGTTTTCGTGGGTCTTAACCAACCAATCAGGATTCTATAGGAAAACAATTGGCCATTCATCATTATCATCGTCATCATTTTAATCATCACCAAATGTTATCATCATCATTTTACCTATCAGCTTCCACAACATCATCGTCATCTTTGTTATTAACAGTTGTGGTCTCAGGGGTAAAAGTATATATCAGCGATTTGGTATCCTTACGTGCCACAAAGTTGAAATTTTGAATATCAGTATTATTTAGGGTATCCGGCAAAAAGTGAAAGTCCACTGCTTTCCGAATACAAAGCTGCGCTTTGTTCGTTTCATGTATTTATGTCTCGGGACTTTGTATTACATACTGAATTGATGTTTGTCTCGCTTTTTCTTAAATCATTACCTTTATTTTCAGTCCAATCCCAATGATCTTCAGAACCCTGAATGCTAGCTGTGCACATTTATCAAACAGACTTTCAAGAGATGGTTTCATGTCAGGAACAGTAGTTGAAGTTGGCCATTTCTTAAACAATTAAAGACATATTACACATATTTCAAAAAGATCAGGTAATATAATGAAATTTGTAACACCGTAAAAAATGTTGACTTAACTTTACCGACGTTTCGAGCTTTAGCCCTTCGTCGGAGTAAAAGAGTTAGAATAAGACAGACACTGAGTTTAAATAAGAAGCGGGAAAAGTGATGAATGAACGATTCGCTTTCAATTAATTTTTCCATTGTTCCTTAACTCCTCCTACATTTTCATTTTCATTTCCTTTTGATTGGTTCATCACTTTTCCCGCTTCTTATTTAAACTCAGTGTCTGTCTTGTTCTAACTCTTTTACTCCGACGAAGGGCTAAAGCTCGAAACGTCAGTAAAGTTATAAGTCAACATTTTTCACGGTGTTACAAATTTCATTATATTACCTATCGTTTATATCAAACACCGACGCAGCCTATACTAGCTTACTCGCTAGTTTATATTTCTATGTTTTACGGTGTTACAAATTTCATTATATAACCTATCGTTTATATCAAACACCGACGCAGCCTATATTAGTTTACTCGCTAGTTTCCATTTATGTTTCAAAAAGGTACGTTGACGGAGTGAATGTAGCCTGCGTTGCAGAAATGTTTTTAAAGCCAAAGTCGGTTCACCGTGATCTCCTACTTCGGTAAATCTTTTGTCTATTCTGGTCTGTCGATTGTCAACTTTGGAGGAGCTCGAGGAGTTTATGTAAATAGAACTTCTCACGGTTCTCATCGAACAACCTCAGCCTCGATAGCGTGTAATATATCTTTAGAATTTGACTACAGCCCTTGGGATTTTGAAGTGTTTCAATTGTTTGATAATATGTATATTCTTTAAATTACCGTGAGCTGTAGTCAAATTGTAAAGAGTATGTTACACGCGTTCGAGGCTGAGGTTGAGAACGAGAACCGGGAAAATGTTTATTAACTTGACCAGTCACTGGGTGATTAGACACAACCTCCGCCTCTAAACTGATTTCATCGCCATTATCATCATCAACAATTACAACTGCATCATTATTATCACAATCATTATCAACATCATCACCATGCACCATCATTATCATCATCACCATCATTATCATCATCGGCTACACCATTATATGCATCATCAACGTCATCACTATCACTATCATTATTATTATTATTATCATCATCATCATTATCATCATCATCATCATCATCACCATCATTATCACCATCAACATCATCACCATCATTATCATCATTAATATCATCATCATTTTCCTCATTAACATAATCGCCATCATTATCATCAACAACATCATCATCACCATCATCATCATAATAAGAAAGGTTTGAACTTAGGATTAAACATTGTGGTTGAGTTGAGATCATCTGAGATAAGTTAACACAAACATTTTTATTACTTGAAAAAAGTAGTGACGTTTCGGCCATCATCGAGTGAATAATGATCGAATGAAATATAAATTTACAAATGCTGAGGTGTTACATTAACAATGGCTATTAATTGTTAAAGTACCATATAATATTCTCATCGAACAATAGCCATTGTTAATGTAACACCTCAGCATTTGTAAATTTACAGTTCATTCGATCATTATTCACTCTGATGATGGCGCTGTGTAAGACAGCCGAAACGTCAATACTTTTTCCAAATAATAATATATATTAATAAAATGTTGTTGTCTCAGATGACCCGGCCACTCAACCATAATCATCATAATACTTATTGTTATCATCATTGTTATCAACAACATCATTATTATCATCACCATCACCATCATCATTACCACCACCAACATTATTTTCATCACCATCATTATTATCATCAATATCCCCATCATAATTTACATAATTTACATAATCGCCATTATTATCATCCTCATCCTCATTACCATCATCATCATCATTATCTTATCATGGTTTTCATGATCATCATTAACTTTATAAACATACTTGGCGGTTAAGTTCAACATTGAATGACTCTTTTAGGTCAGCTGGCCTTTTTGGATTTAAACTGTTAAAAAGATGTGAAAAAATAACTCAAATGAATTTTAAATAAGACTGATGAATAAATAACTAAGACATGTGTAAGTACTGATGAAGACAATATGACTTTTTGAAAACTTTCCATTCAATTAATCTAACTATATTGTACAGAAACATGCAAATTTTAAAATGCAAACAGCTAATAGAGCTGACACACTATAACCATGCATAAATAAAAATAAAATAGTTAATAAGTAATAGTTTATATTTAGTTACTATTTAGTCAGCATCAATCATCCAGAAACATCACATACAAAAGAAAACAATAACTCATTACAACTTTACTTGTCTTTGATAGTTATTACTAGTCACTAAATAAGAAACGCAGTAATCGTTGTAATTTTATGTCATGCATGAGTATATAAGGTGTGTGCGCTCTATACTAAAATCTAAAATCAGAATATATTGTAATGTCAATACGTACTAACAGTGCACTAGCTGCACCATCTATTAGAACAAAGCATGATGGGAAACTGAACCCCAGTACTATTTTATGTCCCCTAAAACATATCCAATATCATGCACATTATTTTTTTTGAAGTGTTATTTATATCTCTTGCTGAAAATGATTGCAGTTTTTCTACAGAAAAAAAAAAAATGATTTTTGATTTATATAAGTAGGCATAAAATAGTGCAAGCCCTCTGCAAGATCAGGTCTTTAGAATCTTGTTAGGATAATAAATATTCTGTAAGATTTGGTAAGATTATCCAATATCTTACTAAAACCTTGGCAATTAAATATCTTGGAATGATCTTGGGAAGATCTTAATTAAATCTTGGCAGAAACTTTTTCAGAAAGCTCATGCAAGTTCTTGCGGATTGAGGGTTAGATGCCAAGAGCTTGTTAGATCATACCTGGATCTTGCCAGGATCTTACATGATCTTACATGGATCCTGGTAAGCTAAGATGTTCAATTTGGGATGAGTCAGTTTCCCATAATACTTTGTCCTAGGAAATGAGCCAGGGGTTGTGTTCGAGTTAATTGCTTTAGTCTGTTCCTGCAAACACTCCAGTCCTGCAAACACTCCAGTCCTTCCTTCCTTCCTTCCTTCCTTTCTTGCTTTTAACTTATTGGTCAAATGTTAGCAATGGTGACCCCCTTATTGAATCTTTCAATATTAACGAATCTAGTACCTTTAGAATAATAAGCATATAAGAATTAATAATAATGCTATCTACATCGCAGAGTTTGCAAAGAAACGAGTTAATCATGTTCAGGATTTGTGCGACAATAATGGGAACATTTCTTGGGATCAAGCATTATCATTAGGTTTAGGAGACATACATCAATTTAAACACAGACCACGGTTCATTTAGAACATGCAGGTAAAGCGACAAACCTTTCCCTCTCTAGTGCAAGTCATCCATGGTTGGAACCTTGGCAAGCGCTGTCTTTTGCACATTTTTCTTTCTCTTCCACTGGTAGCGAAAAGAATTTGTCTGCAACTTTTCGCACTTTGGTGATCTGTAAATCAAAACAAAATTGTCAGTCTACATGTCGTAGGCCAATTTCATGATATCAAAATTTTACTACCATTTGATTACCAAATTAAAATGTTTTAGGAATTTCCTCTATTATTCAGATTTTAAGGTGGCCCGGTAGTATTGACTTTGCAGGATAAACATAATTTTGTAACGCATTATTTTGCATCTAAACTTTGTCCGATTTCTACGAAATTTACACATATAGATCTCAAAACTTTGAAGTTTGAGCTAGTCATATTTTAAGTGCGATTTGTAGAAACTATAAAGAGAAACAATGTTTTTTTAAAAAGCACACGCTTTACTTAAATTGTCAATAAATCAAAACTTAGAAGATGAATTTATTTCTTTTTTTGAGAGAATATTATTTGGTTATATGGAAACATATTGTAGCAGTTTTATTCAAATATTGACCTTGGAAGTTTTTTTACAAACGTTTTTAAATTTTTGCGCGCAAAATTAATATAAAAATTCCATTGCTCAAATCTCAATAAGAATTAAAACATAGTTACAAATTTACCTGTAGAAAGAAAGACCAATACCTCTTGTAACTTCTAATCACAAAATAGCGACTTTGAAGCCAACATTGCTAACTCTGATTTCTTGAAGAGCTTGTCGACATATTGTTGTTCACTGCGTAGTGAGCATTTCGAAAATATATCTACTCTATTTCTTCAATTGTTGACCTCGAGTTTTCTATATAGCGTAGATACATGCTTAAGAGTCATAACTGTGAAATTAGGTCTTCTGTGCTGTTCTAAAATTGACAAAATTAGCGGCCAACGTACAGCAACCACGTTGCGCGTTCATTATACCTCGTTTGACTTCCAAGGAAAACCCTTCGCGTTATGTTTATTTACATCAACTTCACAACCTCATAATCCGTGAACACCGGTTCTGCACGAGGAATGTCTTTTTATGCAAATACAGAGACAATTCAGGCGTAAACACTGCGTCTTTTTTCTATTCGCAAAAAAGACATTCCTCGTGCAGAACCGGTGTTCACGGATTATGAGGTTGTGAAGTTGATGTAAATAAACATAACGCGAAGGGTTTTCCTTGGAAGTCAAACGAGGTATAATGAACGCGCAACGTGGTTGCTGTACGTTGGCCGCTAATTTTGTCAATTTTAGAACAGCACAGAAGACCTAATTTCACAGTTATGACTCTTAAGCATGTATCTACGCTATATAGAAAACTCGAGGTCAACAATTGAAGAAATAGAGTAGATATATTTTCGAAATGCTCACTACGCAGTGAACAACAATATGTCGACAAGCTCTTCAAGAAATCAGAGTTAGCAATGTTGGCTTCAAAGTCGCTATTTTGTGATTAGAAGTTACAAGAGGTATTGGTCTTTCTTTCTACAGGTAAATTTGTAACTATGTTTTAATTCTTATTGAGATTTGAGCAATGGAATTTTTATATTAATTTTGCGCGCAAAAATTTAAAAACGTTTGTAAAAAAACTTCCAAGGTCAATATTTGAATAAAACTGCTACAATATGTTTCCATATAACCAAATAATATTCTCTCAAAAAAAGAAATAAATTCATCTTCTAAGTTTTGATTTATTGACAATTTAAGTAAAGCGTGTGCTTTTTAAAAAAACATTGTTTCTCTTTATAGTTTCTACAAATCGCACTTAAAATATGACTAGCTCAAACTTCAAAGTTTTGAGATCTATATGTGTAAATTTCGTAGAAATCGGACAAAGTTTAGATGCAAAATAATGCGTTACAAAATTATGTTTATCCTGCAAAGTCAATACTACCGGGCCACCTTAAAACCATCTTGTGAATTGTTGAACACTATTTTACAAAAGAATTTAGACATTTAGAATTCAGTTTGCCTTGATATAAATATTTCCAAACGGTCTGAGGATGAGCAGTGAGGAAATAAATTTAAGGTGGCTCGACTGAGTATTTTTGAGTTAAGGGTCACCGTCGCTGTTTGATCGCAAAATGCGTCGCGCGTAGAAAGAACATTTCAAATTAATTTCCATAGCGAGTTCAGGCATAGATTGAAGTTTGTTCTGATGTTTGAAATATTGCAATCGCAACTAGCAATAATTTTTAATGATTGAAAAGTGGTTTTGACAAATACAACAATTTTAGGAGAAATAGAGTTTTCTATAAAACCGCGTTGATTGTTTTACAAACTCCAGATCAAGGTCTTCGTTGTTGCTTAAAATAAACATCTCAAAATAAAAGATTTATATGGAGGCATTTTTGAATAAAACGCTTTTCAACATTTACACAGCAAATAAATTAAATGATTCAAGCATCCATTTCACTTGATCAAAAACATCACTACAAAAGCTCAGAAAAAGTTCTTTTTGGTCTCATTTGGTCAAGACATGTCTTAGTTATCCGTCTGGCGAACATGAACGAAATCACTTCATGATTTTTTCATCACTTCGTGATGTTTTTGATCAAGTGAAATGGATGCTTGAATCATTTAATTTATTTGCTGTGTAAATGTTGAAAAGCGTTTTATTCAAAAATGCCTTCATATAAATCTTTTATTTTAAGCAACAACGAAGACCTTGATCTGGAGTTTGTGAAACAATCAATGCGGTTTTATAGAAAACTCTATTTCTCCTAAAATTGTCGTATTTGTCAAAACCACTTTTCAATCATTAAAAATTATTGCTAGTTGCGATTGCAATATTTCAAACATCAGAACAAACTTCAATCTATGCCTGAACTCGCTATGGAAATTAATTTGAAATGTTCTTTCTACGCGCGACGCATTTTGCGATCAAACAGCGACGGTGACCCTTTAAAAATACTCAGTTGAGCCACCTTAAGAAAATACACCACAGACTTCAATTTAACATACATGTTTCGGCAGAAACGTCCGCCATCATCAGTGATTTAAATCGCTGATGATGGCGGACGTTTCTGCCGAAACATGTATGTTAAATTGAAGTCTGTGGTGTATTTTCTTAAATATAAATATTTCACTTATTTTAAAATTCACTGATAAAGACAAAATGAAACAACCAAGATGTTGTCCTCTATGTCAGGAGATTTGACTGAAATCAAATAACCTGACTCAGAATATTCGATAGAAATATGATATTAAAGTAGGCGTACCTATATTATTTCTCACTTTAGCTTTTCAGGGATCGTTCTCGTAATATACATGTGGTACTTCAACGAGATTTTGCTGTCATAATATTTAGGTCTAAACTTATGTCGTTAAAGACTAATAGGAAAGATTACTTTTTTTAATGTCAAAAAACATAAGCAAAACTGAAAGGCATCGTCTCTTACCTGTTATCGATCGGCTCGTCTTATTCATCGAACAGCAGCCGAAACTTAATGCACCAATCAATTGAAACCCCCGACCTCCGTGACTAGCGGGGCACTGAACGGGGACGTGACGCGTTTTTAACGTGCTTTTTAAAAACAGCAAGATTGCACCGGGGGGGGGGGGGGGGGGGGGGGGGGTCGCAATTTTAACTAATTGTCTTTAAATATGTAAGAGCCTGTAAACTAAAGGTCGGCCATCTTGAAAAATACCCAGAAAGCATTGGTATTCTACCCTCTTCGACACCGCGCCACTTGACGAAAAAGCCACAGGATGCCCACCGGCGCGCATTCAAACAAATCCACCACGGTAGGCGCCCGCCACCGCGCTCAAAGAATAACAAAAACACTTTAATTTTTTGTTCATATGGCGAGCGAGGCGCGCGGTAAAAAAAAATTTATATTCGCTTTAAAAAATTCCACAGATAGAGTGATTGGGCTGCCTGTGTACAAACTCAAAATGTTTTAGTTTGAATAGCTTAATAGTCAAACAACTGTCCAATGATTTCAATTTGTTTCCATCTTGTTTTGCACCTTTTTTATAATTGTTTGATCAGCCAGGTAGCGCATGGACTCAGGCGGCCACTTTTAGCGACATCGTCGAAAATGAAACATAAGTTGAGAAAATATTATTGAAAAACTGCTTCAAAATAACTTAAAACAATTATGGCTGATTATTCTGATCTGTTGCAACCAACGTTTTTGGTATCCTTTTTTCAATAAACTTTTACGCAGAATAGAAGATATATATTATTCTCACAAAAAATACGATTATAGGACGTTGAAGATAATAGGTACGATAAATCTAATTAACAATTAGCTAGCTATAGTATCCGACACAGGAATCCCAAGCGTACGTCCCACGTCCGACGTCTGTGCCCATCGCCATGCTGATTGGCTGTTCATATTTCGGCGGGAAAGTGACGCGAGCGCCGAATAGCAGAGCCAGAAAGCAGGTTTTGTTTTATTAAAACTTTAAGATAAAAAGTTGACGTCCTTTTATCGAACAAAAAGTTAAACAAACAACAACAAAATACAAGCTGCCAATAGCAGAGCTCTCACTAATATAAAATATCAATGGAGAAAGAAGAACATCGAAGAAAACAAAGATAGTGTTGGCCGAAGAAGAAAATAAACTTCAGGGAGACAAAAATGAAGAAATTTAACAGCAGAAAAGGAAAAGACTTAATAACGTGCTTTTTATTCCATTTCACTGAAGAACTTTCAAGTCGGTTTTGTTTAATTTTGTTTGAATTTGAAGATTTGTCATGATGACCTTTTCGTAAATCTAATACGAAAATTAAAAGTTAAAAAAAAAAGAAATGTTTAGAATTTCCTTTTTTCCTTTTGATATGATAGTTACCATCCTATTTAGTTCTAGTTCAAATTCACGTTTTTGAAGCTCAAAATCTTCTCAGCGTTTTGTCATTGTCAGTTCTAAGTTTGAAGCGAATTTGAAGGTACCTTTGCGTTTGCAAAAGCGCCAATGAGACTTGTCGTGACACAAAGTCACGTTGTCACGAATTTTAATTTCGAACAAATACGCCTGCGTAATCCTCTCGCGTCATCAGGTATTTATGACCCGTGGACTAAAACTATTTACATGCACATATTGATTTTCAGTAATTGTAATAAAAAATTTAACTGGGAGCTGGATCCGCTATTAGGTTTTAACTAATTTGTATATTATAGTAGTAGACGGTTCCACACGTTCTGATTACGAGAACGATCCCGAAAACTATAGTGTACGATAATAGGTATGACTACCTTAGATTTCACAATAAACCATATATAATGTCTGCATTACTTTTTGTCATTTTTGAGATAAAATGAACAAGAGTTTTGGACGTTTTTATAACATTATGGTATCGTCTCTGCAACTGATTTGTCATCACCTACAGATAATGAGTCATGCATCTCTTACCGAACGGAATGTTATCACGCCATCCTTAAAGAAACAATGTCTTTGAAGTACAGTATGTTACATCGCTAGTTTTCAAAATCATTTCGGTGAAAAGTAAAACCCCAATCAGACACGAACATGGAAACCCCTTTTCATTAGAGATTTATATCGACTATTATCGATTTTCATTGATTATCGACGTTCGTGCAAATCCCGGGGGGGGGGGGGGTGTCTCCCTTTATCCAAGTGGTAGGGGTGATCGGTGTACGTTTTAGGGTTAAAATATTTCCTGTGCGTATTTTTTTAGGATCCTTTTAGCGTTTTGGCTCAAAAATCAGTTATCAGGGTCATTTTTACACTGCTCTATGTGTATCTGTGCGTACCTTTTAGGGGCAGATCTTTTTCAAAACCTCCGCCGATCACCCCTACCACTTGGACAAAGGGAGAACCTCCCCCCCTTCTAACTATATGATCATGCATTGATTGAATTGACCCCTACCTCTTCATCAGAAATTCCATGATTCTGTAGATACACAAAACCAATTTCACTGAAAGCTTTGCAAACTTCAAAAGCTATTTGCTGTACTCTTTGGTCTGAATCACAAGGAACTGCGTTATTATCGAGGCTCAGAACACTAAAATCAACTACTGGAATATTTAACGACATTGCTTTCTCGTCCTCCATCTTTGAAAACAAAACTCCAAGACGAGGCAAGAGAATTTGATATTTTGTGAATACCACAGGAAACCCGTCCGTATGGAGATATTTAATTGTCGATCTTATTCACTTACAAAAATTGGGAAATTGGTTTGTTTGATCTTAGTATAAATACACAAGCGATTATAGAAAAAGCTTGCGAGATGAATGGTCGAGATATTTGCACTATTTAAAAATATTCTTTTTACCGCGTGCCGATGAAAAGTCGCGCGTGTCTAATATATACTGTTCTCAAGCATGTTAAGGACTGGGATTTTCGGATTTTTAAAAAAAAATCATTTCTTGCTTGTGTTGTCAAGTACAAAGCTGAAATTCGGATCAATATTCATATTTGGGCTGATCAATAGTTTAGTGGTGAGAATGTTGACATAAAGTGGTCACGTGACCATTAAGGCGAAAAAATTGAAATTTAAAAATGGGCCGGTTAGAACTATTTTGCAGAATATTAAAAATTATGTGAAAACAATGCATTTTTTAAGGTCTTTCGAAATCCGCCTCGTTTGGTTGTCCATCGTACAAGGTATGGGAGTTATAAGGAAAAACAGGTCACGTGACTTAAGGCTAAATTAACAATTATTAAGATTTCTCCAAATCAGAGTATGAATGACATCCAAACGAAGCGCAATGAGAGAGAGAAGCATGAATACAATCTTTTAACATAGTTTTTACTTTTAAAGGAAATGTTTCTAACCGGCCCATTTTAAATTTTCTATTTTTTTGGCCTTAATGGTCACGTGACCACTTTTTGTCATCAACATCACCACCAAATCTTTGAAGAACCCAATTGTGCACAGAAAACCAAATTTCAGCTGTGTGCATTAAAGAGTGAACGGAGTGTCGATTTGTTTGATTTTAACCATTGAATATTTTATACAAGAAATAGAAAACTCAGCAGCAGTGCTATAGGGCCCTTGGGAATTTTAGGAATATTCGAGAAGTGTTGAAAAGCACTCCGCCACGCGTCGTGCTTCTCCGAACGCTTCTCTTGACTTCTTAATTCCCGCATGCTCTATATTTAACTCGATAGAGCACGCTGCATCGGTTTCTATTTCTTCAATATAAACACACTGGGAGCTGTAGAGCAAGTGAGAAGTCGTAAAGAAACACGAGGCTACGCCTCGTGTACGAGTGTTCTGTACACTGGAAACAAGAGGATTTGTTCTTGTATTTGTATTTATCATTGGTAAGTGTTCTGACAATCTCCAAGTGCTTTATAGCTATATATACAGCACAGAAAGCAAGTTTTATAAAATACAAATTGATCAACTTGCAAACGCGAGTGCTGTGTGCTCTCTTAACGCACGCGCCTCAACCAATCAGAATGCGTGATTTCTATTTAATTAAATGGAAACTAGCGAGTAAACTAGTCGACATTTTTTATGGTGTTACAAATTTCATTATATTACCTATCGTTTAGATTTAATTAGTTATTTTTTAAATGAATTTAGTGCTAGTGGATAATTCTTGTATATATACACCTACTTACAAGAACGTTGTCATACGAAAAAAGAACATTTGTATTTAGTGGGTTATAGGAATAAATTAAAAGTACAAAAGGTGATCACTGAAGCTGAACTCTTTCTTTTGTACTTGTAATTTATTCTTAACACACTAAATACAAATGTTCTTTTTTTGTATGACAACGTTCTTGCAAGTAGATGTATACGTTTTATCAATTATACTGAGTTTATTATAAGTTTTATATGTGTATGTATGTTATTATTTTAGATAGAGGGCAGCTATAGTTTATTAGTTTTTAAGCAATTCCGTGTCACCCTTTTTGAAAAAAGAGTTTATACTTATTATAATATAAATTGAAACTAGTGAGTAAACTAGTTTAGGCTGCGTCGCTATTTGATGTAAACCTTAAAAAATGTTGACTTAACTTTACTGACGTTTCGAGCTTTAGCCCTTCGACGGAATACTCCGACGAAGAGCTAAAGCTAGAAATGTCCGTCAAGTTAAGTCAACATTTTTTACGGTGTTATTATTATAATATTTGAAATTTGTGAGGACAAAAGGGATATCGATGCCTATTATTACAGGACTTTGGGTTCGGTTGTATCATCCTGAAATGCTAAAATATGATGTACATTTAATTTTTAAAAATTTTCTCTAGTGGTAATAAAGATTTGGATTGAATGAAATTGAATTGTTTGTGGAATCCCGGCCTGTCAATATATAAAAGTCGCTGCAAATCTCTGTTCTAGGTATCCTCTCCCTGTAATTGGTTGATATTTCTTAGAACCATCAAGACACTCGACAACTGTATCATCATCAGGATGAACAAAGAACGCCAGTGATCGTCTTGGTTTATTACGAATGGCTTCGTCGGCTGGGACGAGTACACGGTGTTTCTGAATAAATGAAAGATTTCAGACATTAAAAAAGTTTTGAGATGCTTATATATTAAGGAAAAACGAAAGGAAGGAAGGAAGGAAGGAAGGAAGGAAGGAAGGAAGGAAGGAAGGAAGGAAGGAAGGAAGGAAGGAAGGAAGGAAGGAAGGGGAGCAGGGGAGCTATTACTTGGGAAAGTACCGTTGATTTCAGTTGGTCAGCAGTCCATCGTTGCATAAGGTCTCCTATATTTACTATTACACACCCCGGTAGGGTGGGGGCGGGGATGTAATCACCATCACGAGCAGGTAAAACCTGAAACAGATCAACAAAAATATTTCTTTGACTTATGATGATCAACTTGACCATTTGATGTTAAATGAATCGAATCAGTTCCAGGCGTAATACATGATAAAGCCATCTCATTAGTATGTATTCAATATAGACACGTGTCTATATATAAAGAGTGTATACAGTCATTTGAAAAAAACATTGCCGCTGACCGGCTTCACGACTACGCGACTAGCTCAAGCGGGAGTATATGGGTAAAAATCACTGAAGTAATAATTTTTTAGCACGCGCTATAGAATATGCTGAAATATGGCTAGTACATAAATGAATGTGTGCCCACGCGTTCGGTGCAAAGAAATAAACCATTGTAAAGAGCATGGAGATATCGAAAGGTAAATAGCTACTTCTTCAGTTTTCATGAATAGGATTTGTGTCATCCAAATCAATCGCCAGCGTAAATCTAATAGAATAAATCTAATAGAAACAAGGCACTGAACGCTCATGTTGATAATATATGCAGCTAACTGCTTCAGTGATTTTTACCCATACTCCTTTTAGGTCTAGTCGCGTAGTCGCGAAGCCGGTCAACGACAACGTTTTTTCAAATGACTGCATACAAGAGTTGCTTTTTAGAATACTACACGAGAGGGCTTTGTTAAGTATAAGTCCAAGATTCATCACCTGCAGTCCTCCCAGCTCGTCTTGAAATAGTAACGTTATTGAGCCATAGTCGCTATGTTCTCCACATCGTATTTGATCTTTCTTTTCCTTCTTGATGACATAATCGTTTGGTATGGGTGGGTAGTACAGTAAGCGCATTGCTGTGGAATTTACACTCGTTGAACCGATTCCTTTGTGACAGTCGATTAACCAATCAGGACTCTGAATAAATAATTCCCCAATTAATAAACTTTAGAAGTCATAGTAGGTTGGTTTCATTAGGCATACATTCCTAGCTTTATATCTTTCACACGTACGCCAAAACTACAGCAACAAGGGAGCAAGTATTAGCAAAAATTATTTCAGAAAAAGAATTTAGAAGAAATATCATTAGTGAATATAGAAAATAGCGCGCGTCGATTGGCCGATGGTTTATTGATTGGCCGATGGTTTATTAATTGGCCGATGGTTGAATTTAAGGCCGGGCAAACGGTTTCAACATTTGCCTCAACATCCGTTCGATTTTGTGGAAAGGCAATGTTTAAACGCTTTTAAAGTTTTTCAACATCGATTCAACACGTTTCAACAATGTTGAAAGAGTTAAAAAGCATTTAAACATTGCCATTCAACAAAATCGGGCCCTTAGCGTGGTATATACTCTGACTTTATACCACGATAAGACGTCAACAGTAGTACAGAATGTCACGGATACAAGAGGCGTAGTCGAGTGGGTACATATCTTTAAAATCGAAGCAAATTAATAACAACAACAATAAAATTATACGTTCCTTTGATCTAATGCGCGCGCTTATTGATGTTTATTGTTGGTATGACCACAGACCGCAGCCCAACTATTCTCTTTGAGGATTTTTTTTAATGACAATAAAGTTATTTTGAACCGCGCGCCGAGCGCCGAGCGCCGAGCTAGCGCCGTACATAAATCATTGAGCGCGCGGGTGGGGTTGTTGTGGTGTATTTGTTTGAATGCGCGCGGATGGGATTCCTGTTGCTTTTTGAAAGCAATTTTTCGGTCGCGCGGAATCGCAGGTACGACAGAAAAATCGGAGAAAGTAGTCTCTTCGATACCGCGTGACTTTGACGAAAAATCCTCAAAGAGAATAGTTGGGCTGCCTTTGGTATGACCTCCTATTTACCACGGCTCTCGACCAAACAGCACGCGGAAAAATGAACATTTGTGGTAAAACAATAATTTTCCAGGACACTTGCTCGAGTAGGTGTGGTCAAAACTTTACCTTTATTCCGAGACCAATTCCAATGGCCTTCAACACTCTAAATGATAGTTTCGTACACCTATGGTACAGCTGTTCAACAGAAGGTTTCATATCTGGAACACTAGTCGGCCATTTCTGGAAACAGAAACATATCCAATAACACATTTGTTGAGAAAAATAAACAAACACACACACATAAAAAAATAAAAAACATACAAACACTATACAAAACACTGTTCTACTTTTTGTTCTGATCACACAAATAGTTGCGTCCGGTCTAAAAAGGTTGATTCTTTTTTTAGTTATTGTTTGGGACTGTAATTATTATCCGGTTTCCTAGCCTCCTCCGCAGGCATCTCTTAGGCAGGTAAAACGAAGAAAAAGAAAAAAACACGTCGCGGGCTTCCTGTGGCATTCATCGTCCTCGAATTTTCAACACAGGAACCCCAAAATCACGAAACTCACTCTCTGACTCAGGAGTTGCCTGCGGCCGGAGGAGGCTACTGGTTTCCAGAGTTAAGAGGTTCCGGTATAATGAGTTTTTTTTTTTTAAGCATATATGTAGAAAAACTTGGGACCAAAAGATACAGGTTGCACTGTATACCCAGGGGTCTTCCTCAGTTGACTATATTAGTACATTTAATGAGCTCCCACAATTCCTATCGGTCTGAGAACAAATATTTCCACGTGATCACAGGGACCCCTAATCAATCAATAATTATGAATAAAATAAATGAAAAACGCGCGCGCAGCATGTGTACATTTTGTCTGCGCATGCGTGTATTTTTATCATTTGCATAACTTTCTATGTCGAATGGAAGAATTTTACGCTAACATGGGACATTTGGTTGAAATCTCATCCTTCAAAATAATGTTGAAGTACCAAGATACTAAGAAATGAAAAGCCTACCTTTCATTAGTGTGCTGTGGATAATTATTTCAATTGAATGCACTACAGATGGAAAAATATCATGCTTCAAAGTCAGTGTAAAGTAGCAAACTAGTAGAAACTCGTGGTCCCTGGATATGATCTCGGGCAATGTTTACAACATGGTTTCGGCTTCGTGGCACTGTGACAAATTTGACTACATTTATCCACCTATATTTTATAATATGAAACATTTATTCAGGATATAATTATCTATTGCGATATTATGGAATCCAAAGAGTTCATTTTTTATAAAGCCGTTATTTATACTTAGTTTTAGAGTAATAAGTTAAATAGCTCAATGAAATTCGCATGTTTTCTGGAGTAGAAATATGCATGAAATCACGTCTCAAAATTGGTTGAGATCACATCACGGGACCATCACTTTCTACCTAAAAAGTTCAGTTTTGCAAAAAGTAAACATGGAAAAAGCCATGTATTTAATAAATTTGCTGGGGGGCGCTGTCAAAGTATAAAATTTCTAGAATGAAAAACGGGAATATCGGACGCAAAAGTGCTGAAGTTGAAGTAAACATGGCGAATTATTTGACGATCGATTGTGTTTAAATTTCCTAATATGATCCAATCCAAGCAGTATCGTGTTGGCAATGACTTCTACTGTTAGGTTTGTATTATATTTTAATGTTGCGCCCAAACATTTACTCGAAAGTGCGAAGTTTTGATCCAACTTCTCACTTTGAACTGACTTTGATGCATGATATTTTTCCATCTGTAGCGCATTCGATTGAAATAATTATCCACAGCACATTAGTGGAAGGTAGACTCTTTATGCCTTAGTTTTTCGGTACAAGGACATTACTTTTAAGGATGAGATTGCAAGCCAAATGTTCCATGATATGTCAACGTCAAATCTTTACACTCGACATAGAAAGAAGTTATGCAAATGAATTTTGGGCGTAAAAATACACGCATGCGCAGACAAAATGTATACATGCTCCCGCGCGCATGCGATTGTTCGTCGCTTGGGCTTCCTGTTTCGACTAGTACTACTGCTCGTGATATCTGTTGGGCTTCCTGTGGCCGCCGCACACTTCCATTGCAACTTGTCCACCCCGTGTGATGTAATAAATATGTAACATATTACTAAAACTAGAGAGATTTGCCGAGAAAAGCTACGCGAGAAAAGTTTTTGAATTTTGCCATTCGTCAGCCATTCGTCATCACGCAACGTGCCACAGGAAGCCCAACATTGAATTTTACTAACACAGGAATCCCACGTAATTTTTATCAATCATGCGCGCGAAAAAATCACTAAAACACAAGTTTTTATTTCATCTATTTACAATTAATGATTGATTAGGGGTCCCTGTATGCAAACAACCCATTTCAGACCATATCAACCTCGTTCCAGGGAGAGGGCCCTGGGAACGAGGTTGGGACCATATGTGTATTTTCCTTGAGAATTGTTCTTTTATGATGAACGTGTTATATCATTTTCATGTGAAAGAAACAATTCCCAAGGGTAGCATAACGTGATCTGAAATGGGACAACAAACAAGGAAGGTAAAGAGGTCTATTGAAATACAGCAAAGTACGAATTAATTAGTCTCCCCGCAGCCTAGCCTGATTTTCAGAGTGGGCCTGTGTCCAACGCTATCGCATTCGCATAGGACCCAGGCCCGCTCTGAAAATCAGGCTACCCGCAGCCGTGTTTAGCCTTGTCATGCAACGTTCCCTCATCATGAGGGAACGTTCGTGACAAGGCTAAACACGGCTGTGGGGTAGACTACGAATTAATGGCATTGATGCTTGCTCAGAAATAAGAGCCACTTACCGATTGGTTGAGGTCCACGTTAAAGCATTCTTTGTAGTCCGCTGGCCTATCCGGGTTCAGTCTGGGGGTATAAGGTCATTCTCATTAGTTACCAAAATTAAGTGCGTATAATAGGCCAGGAGTTATCAAAATTAGAGTTAAATAAATATTTTCTGTGTGTGTTTTTTAGGGTTCTCGTCAATTACCGTATTTCTATTACTCCGTACCAGTTAGGGTCAATAATGGCTTTGTTACTGAAAATAGGCTTAGCTGACCAGAACATCGCACAGCCATACCTTTTAGGTGTTGGAATCTACAAGTCTTCTCTAGATTTATGTGTATCTTTTATAATATAGGGATTGATTACAAAATATCACAAGTCTTATTGAATAGATGTAACTTGTCAGTCTAATAACTGTCATCATTATTGTCATCATCATCATCATCACCACCATCATAGCTGTCATCATTTTTGTCATCATAATTATCACTATTGCCATCATCATCGTCATTCTAATTGTCAACATTACTGTCATCATCATCATCACCACCACCATAGTTGTCATCATTATTGTCATCATAATCATCACTATTACCATCATCATCGTCATTGTCATTATTATAATTGTCATTATCATTGTCATCATCATCACCACCACCATCATAGTTGTCATCATTATTGTCACCATAATCATCACTATTACCATCATCATCGTCATTGTCATTATTATAATTGTCATTATCATTGTCATCATCATCATCACCACCATCATCATCATCACCATCATAATGATAATTGTCATTATATTATTGTCATCATAATCATTAACCCTTGTGTAATCATTTAACGTCGAAACGTCAATTCTCTACACTTTCTTTCTTAATAATATATCAACAACAGTTTCCCATTTAAATCTGTTCTTTCCCATTTAAATCTGTACTTATGCAAATTTTGTTCATGTGTGCCATACACACAGATCAACCAATCAGAGAAGTTCACTTGATTGGTTGATCTGTGTGTTTAGTGCACACACCAACACAATTTGCATAAGTACATATTTAAATGGGAATCTGTTCACCATTGTTGTCATAATCATCGTCATGCATCCCCATAATTTAAATTATTGCCATCATTATTGTCATCATCATCATATTTACTAACCTTTCTTTTTCCAGTGCGATCCATCCATGATTTGGACCGCTGCTTTCTCTCGTATACTTGACTTTCTCTTCATCGGGCAATGTAAAGAACTTGTCTGCAACGTTGCGTACATTAGCAATCTATAAAGAAACATTTAATTTGTTAAATATTTAAATAGAGATAAATTTAATAGCAAACTGGCAGGCAGCACAGGCCGTACTAACATACTTGAGAGCAAGTGTTGCAGCCAATAGGCCTTTTGCAACAAAAGGTCACCCCTTTTAAATCGAGCAGCTGTGTTAAAATGAACATCAGAAATGAAATGAGCACCTCGATATTAGTAAAAAGCCAAAGTTTTAGCTGTTGAGCATAGGAAAAATGACATTAAATATAACATTAAATATTTTATAAGGATATTTGTATGGGAAATATGCTCTGGTGGGCATGCAAGCTCGTGTTACATTTTATGAGTTGATATTTCGCCTTCTTACTAATGTTGAGGTGCTCTTTTTATTTCTGATGTTCATTTTGACACAGCTGTTCGATTTATAGAAGGGGTAGGGTCACGTGACCTATTGTTGCAAAATGGCCTATTATACGCACTTAAATTTTTTAAAACAATATTCGGTTATTCAAAATGAACATTTGATTATTCAAAATCAATATTGGCATCTTTATTTTCAAAGATGAAAATATATATGAGCCAGAAAAGGAAATTGTATATGTCATATTGTGTTTGCTTGTGTGAATATTGGAATATTAATTTTGAATATTGGAATATTAATTTTGAATATTGGAATATTAATTTTGATTAATCAAAATTCATTTTGAATATTCGAATAATCATTCAAAATGTGTTTATGTGTGAAGTGCGTTGACTGTAGACACTGTAATTCATCGATAGTTATATCTTATCAGACATGTGTAATATGGCTGGATATTTTACAAGTGATATATGATACGTCGCTGCATTTTCACGTTTTTTTTGTAAGTGCATGATTAACGAGTAAAATATCCAGCCA
Organism: Metridium senile; assembly: GCA_949775045.1. Taxonomy (NCBI): domain Eukaryota; kingdom Metazoa; phylum Cnidaria; class Anthozoa; order Actiniaria; family Metridiidae; genus Metridium; species Metridium senile. Next base: position 8,437,711 of record OX459104.1, read on the forward strand.
TATATTTCACACCAAACCACAGGAAGCCCAATCTCATAGATCGAGGCGCTTTATAATAAGGCTTTCTATGTAGAATTATTCTCAAATCTATAACTCGTCGAAAAATAAAGGAAATAAACTGTAACCTTCGTGGATTGTTTCTTGTGTCTTTCTTGCTATCTGGTAGCGATTTCAGGCTGTTTGGGCGGTTTTTAGCTATGTTTTAGCTATGTTCTCCCCCTACTACTAAGAACAAGACAAGGAAGGAGACCTTGGGTCGGCCAACGGACCGAGTTGCTCTCGAAAATCGCTCAAATTCTCACACTAAATCGCATTCCCTTGCCTTGATACTCCGCAACACGAAAGCCAGATAGTTACCCTTTACGATTATCAAAAAATGTCTCATAAAAGTTATCCCCTCGAGGAATAAATCCGGCGAGAATTTCAAATTACCGGCCATTTTGAATGGCTTCGTATGCGCGGCAGGGATTTCTTGTGCAGCTCGACGAGCGTGACAGCGCGGACGGCCTGGACTCTAGTCAAATCTCTCCCAGCTACCCCTCCCCCTACTCTACGAAATCCAAGAATCAGTCACCCCGGGGAGGGCGACATTGTTAAGTATCCTTTGTCATTGGTCGGCGAATAACAAAGGATACTTACCAATGTCGCCCTCCCCAGGGTGACTTAGTCTTGGATTTCGTAGAGTAGGGGGAGGGGTAGCTGGGAGAGATTTGACTAGAGTCCAGGCCGTCCGCGCTGTCACGCTCGTCGAGCTGCACAAGAAATCCCTGCCGCGCATACGAAGTCATTCAAAATGGCCGGTGATTTGAAATTCTCGCCGGATTTATTCCGCCATCCGCCGTCCGCCGTCCGCCATCCGCCGTCCGCCATCCGCCGTCCGCCGTCCGCCATCCGCCATCCGCCGTCCGCCGTCCGCCGTCCGCCGCGGACCGTCCGCGTCCGCATTATAGACACACCCCTTCAAAGAAGCCGAAGTACGATTTCAAGCAGGATGCAGCCGGGTGTCGGGAAAACACGGATACGGACCGTCCGTCGGCGGACCAACGGACCAACGGACCGGCGGACCGACGGACCGGTCCGTCGACGGACCATTTGGGAAAACGCGGACCAAAAAAAAAAAAATAAATAAAAAAAATAAATAAATAAAAAAAATAAAGATACAAAAAAATAAAGATACAAAAAAAAAAAAAATAAAAATAAAAATGAAAAAGTAGATAAAACGGTAAAAAAACTTCCAAATATTTATAAAATGTTTCTTTACCCGAAAAAAAATCAATAATTCAGAAGAATTAACCTATTAGTGAGTGTCCCACTGTGTTTCTCGATGCAACTCGAGGAATCGGGATACTTGAATTATACTGAGAGACTTTTTCTGAGATTTTTTTCTCTTAAACTGCAACAATCGAAACGACAAGCTAGTTCACAAGCTGCCTGCAAACAGAGTACGAATCATCTTGTGATGTCGAATGTGTATAATGTCAGTCATCACTTGATAAGACACGCACGTCCCTCTCTCAGTACATAAATCTAGAATTATTCTCTGATATGTTATTATAAAAGTTATTATAACATAGTACAGCCCGTGAATCTGACGCTGCGATTTGGATAGAGATAAATGTGTTAAACTAAAGTAAAGGCTGTTAGTTTTGATTATCATCCCTAAATGGATTTAATAAATTGAACTCAAGTATTAATAACGACATATCTGTTTTGCATTTAGCAGTTGTGTCATCAAATGCTTTTATAAACTGACCTTGTTGACCTCCCACCATGAAATCTCAGGCCAGCTTCACTTTGGGCAATAAATGGGCTACTATAATGATCGCTTGTTAAAATCCATTGATCTCAGCATCTTGAATGTGTTATCAAATTCGTTGAGTAATCAATATTCAATCGATCAATATTCTTATTTTAAGGCTTATGTACTGAGAGAGGGACGTGCGTGTCTTATCAAGTGATGACTGACATTATACACATTCGACATCACAAGATGATTCGTACTCTGTTTGCAGGCAGCTTGTGAACTAGCTTGTCGTTTCGATTGTTGCAGTTTAAGCGAAAAAAATCTCAGAAAAAGTCTCTCAGTATAATTCAAGTATCCCGATTCCTCGAGTCGCATCGAGAAACACAGTGGGACACTCACTAATAGGTTAATTCTTCTGAATTATTGAATTTTTTCGGGTAAAGAAACATTTTATAAATATTTGGAAGTTTTTTTTACCGTTTTATCTACTTTTTCATTTTTATTTTTTTTATTTTTTTTTTGTATCTTTATTTTATTTTATTTTTTTTTATTTTTTTTTTTGGTCCGCGTTTTCCCAAATGGTCCGTCGACGGACCGGTCCGTCGGTCCGCCGGTCCGTTGGTCCGTTGGTCCGCCGACGGACGGTCCGTATCCGTGTTTTCCCGACACCCGGATGCAGCCTATACTTTAGGTCTTCCTAATCCGCAATAAAAACAGTAAACGTCCATCAAACCTGTCAACTGCTAGTTCTCCTATTGCAAAATACACATTAGAGATACACGTTGACCTTTTTAGCGGGAAATCACAGGGAGCCCACATTCATTGTTGATTTCCGAATAAAAAAATTGATAAATGTAAATAAAATCGATCAACGTTTAATGCCGTGTCACGCGATTGTTTGACCTAACTGGTAAACACCGGTATCCTATATATATCCACGGTCATTTTTTACCCGGCGGGGTACGTTATCAGCGTCTCGGGTTTCGGCTTACCGGATTAACCGTTAAGGCTTACCGGATTGGCTGAACTTCAAATTTGAAATAGCTATCAACTGTCGCCCGTTCCAGTATACACTAAAAGAGACAAGGGACGCAGCTCCACAGATTAATCGTTGTATGTGCGTACAGGGTTAGGGGGGACGGAAGCGGAAATGAATCCTGCGACCGGAAGTTCTCGTCTGCCATTTCAAGCAGTTATAAATAGAGTTGAACCACAACTACCCTGCGAGCAGAGGTTTCTTTCTCTTACCTAGAACGACGTTCTCGTCGTTCTAGGTAAGAGAAAGGAACCTCTGCTCGCAGGGTAAACCACAACAAAACACAAACTCGTTAGCAGCATTTTGTCCAACGTTTTTCAGACACATATTTCTCCGATTTGAAATCGAATTTTGAATGCTTTTCTAGTCTTCTCAAGAATTATACAATGGTTGCTGGTAAAGTAACGCCAACTATCAACTTGTATGAAAGATATCAAAAACAGTTCTCACTCGAGAAGGAAAACCATGAGCTTCTGACAGCTGATGACTTAGGCCGTTTGATAAAGAAAATATTCCCTCATGTAAACTTATGCAAAGCAATAACCAAAGATCAACCGCTCGCTTGGCTAGATGTAGCATCGCTATCCCCGAGGCACGGATGTTCTATAGTAAAGAAAACTGAGGCATTCGTAGAACTAATTACACCGGCTTTACCCGTCAAGAATATGTTATGTCCTTCACAAGCTAGATTTATTGCCTGTTGTTGCTCGTCCGTAAAACAACTGTGTAAAGAAGATAAAGTGATATCAATAAATATAGCAAGATAACAACAAATAAGACAGTCTTCAATACTTACAACTCCATCACAGGCCAAACGAATCTGAAACAATGTAGCTTCCCGCAGAAGATTCTTATGAACGAATACCGAAGCCAGTTATAGTTACAAAAACTTTTATTTCGCGGGCTATCACATAAAGACTGCGCGAAAAAGATAACCGTATGCAGAACGGAAGTTACGATACTGACTAAATGACCGAGCTGTCAAGTTTACGACAATAAACACATATCTTTAAGCGTTCAATTTCACTTCCGTCCCCCCTAACCCTAGGCAGAGACTGTTCGAAACAACGCTAATAATTTGCTGCCATTTCATCAGCACTAAGGACCATTCTGATTTTTTTTGTTAATGTCATACGTTAGATAATCTATCTGAGCATCAACTTTGAGAGGTTTAAAGCTTTCAAGACGTTTCTTGAATTTTTTTCAGAATTTTTATTAGGGTTGCCCATCTCGAGCTGCATCCCTTGTCTCTTTCTTAGCTTTGAGAAGCCTTAACGGTTAATCCGGTAAGCCGAAACCCGAGACGCTGATAACGTACCCCGCCGGGTAAGAAATGACCGTGGATATAGGATACCGGTGTTAACCAGTTAGGTCAAACAATCGCGTGACACGGCATTAAACGTTGATCGATTTTATTTACATTTATCAATTTTTTTATTCGGAAATCAACAATGAATGTGGGCTCCCTGTGGGGAAATATGGATCTTGTATTATTACTGCAAGCATTTTTGGTTCATAGGATGTATCAAAGCTTCTAAAATAATGATTCCACGGGAATCCGACTTGATTCTCGAATGGGTTATGATTGACAGACTAAAGGCTAAGTAATATACTTGTTCGTCAGTGTGAACGCCTTGCTCGCTTTTGTAAACAAACGAACCTAAAGAACCTACCAGGGCCCTGTTTGCACTAGGGAAAGTTTTGTTCGTTTTACAAAAATATCTGTCATCACTAGCACTTTTTAAGTGCAAACGACCGTGACAAATTTTATCCGGCTTTACCAATCTTCAAAGAAGCCGGTGAAGAGCCACGGAGGAGTCTGGTTTTTTGTCGAGAGTCGAGAGTCGAGAGTACCGGGTCGAGAGTCGAGAGTACCATGTCGAGAGTCCGAAATATGCAAAATTGAAAAATACAAAAACTAAATAAATAAAAAAAAAAAAAATGTAATTAATGTATGTATGAAAGAACTTAATTGCAAATAATCCTCTCACCAATACAATACAATACAATCGTCAAACTTCACCTTACTTTGAATACGAATTAACAACAGGTAATAAAATGTAGTTTCTATAAACCGTTTGGATGCTTGAAGGACAAGACCTCCTTTCGCCACTGAAACGGTTATGAAACACGCTAGTTTTGTTTTCTTCCGACGCAGTCAATGATAAAATTTAATATCAATTGATAGTTAATTGACTAATTACTCAATTGACTATCAATTTATATCAATTTTATCAATTGGCAAATAAAAATCAATTTTTATCAATTGAATACGTCGTGAGTTCTCTATCTTGTCCCTGAAGAGTAGTATTGGACTGTTCCGACGACTATTCATTTCTTTACAAGCTGGAGATTCTTCAGTTATTATCTATGTGGGCTCATTATAGATTTACACTCATTTTCAACCACTGTTCTACACATACGCAAATTTGTTTATGCACATACTATAACTGACCTAACATTCTCACTTTTACGATTATATTAAATTAAAAATATATTGCTTTTATATTATTCTAAAAAATGTAAGGATATTTTCGGTAATAAACAATACGCTCAGTACTTACATCAAAGCGATGAGCCTGAAGGTAGTTGAAGGTTTCCTTCTTCAAAATCTCGGTGTCCTGGCCCATTTGGAAAGCAGCCGAAGAAAAAAAACAGTTTCCATTCCCACTTGGGTTGAAGGACACTTCAAACCCTTGTTGTCTTATTCTTGCAAAGAATGTGTCCATAGTTAGTTCGAATAGTTCGACTGACAAGCGATAGATAGTTCGTATCAGAAACGGAACGACGATACCAGAACTGAGAACTTGATCTGGTGCGAAAGCTTGCTGAATCAAAATGCTATGAAAGGTGTCATTCAAATTCACACAAAGAGAGGCATTTTTCGAGAAGTTTAATATTACCTACGAGTTCAAGCGAACCAACAAAGTTCCGAATGTTAAAATCTGAACAAACTGAACAAATCAAATGATATCAATCTATTTAATTACCTTGTGTTCTTTGTTCAGTTTATTTTTTATATATATATTTTTTAATTGAACTTTCCATCGTTCCCCCTAAACATTCGTAACCGAAGATCATTCCTTCCATAAACAATGCAAGAAAATAATATTTAGAGTCAAAGTAATAATACAACTGAAGAAACTAAATAGCAAGAAATTGATGTTACAAAATATAAAACAGGAAACAACTACAGGATGCTTTTGAATCTTGAACTCCTAATATCGTTAATAAATTCACTCCTCTACAGCTTTCTAAGCACAGTGTTCGTTCGTCAGACATGTTGATAATTTGTTCTAAACTCCACAAAAAGTATTAAGCGTGAAACGTGTATTTAAAAAATGCACTTGTGTACTGAGAAAAGTCTCGTATTGCATGAATAACTGACAGAAGTCAATATTGCAAACACCTCTCCCCTTATAAAAATGCGTTTTATGTTTTACCTACAGCATTCACTGGTTTATATTAGATTTGTAGCATACCAATGAAAGCTTTGTAACTAATAACAACAGGTAAAATTACAGGAACTGGACATCCACAAATTTATGATTGCGTCATAGAGTGCATTATAGAGAGGTTTCATAAACCTGTGAAACACACATGCACTTTAGCGTATTTAGAACTATTATATACACTCTAATTCTATTGTTTTTCTTTTGTGTTTATTGGACTCTTAAACTCTAATAAACACACTTTGTTTCATGGATTTAGAGTTGTTCAGTTTCTCATTTACCCGAGAAACAAAGTGTTTTTAGCAAAGGTGTGCCGGATACTGTAGTCAACACAATTAAAAAGTAATACACTTAAAAGTGTTTCGCGGGTTCATGAAAACGACTCTATATAAACCACTGTAATAGTTAACAATTATTATTCCAATCGAGCTTTGTTGTTATTAATATTATTCGCTTTCGGCAACTGATAATTGGTATTAAAAATTGAAAAGTTTCTGTACATGTTCTCTACATGCCATCAAACCGTGCACAAGCGATAGGGTCGAATGAGGTCAACTCAATTGTATTATTAAATGTAGTTATATGTTAAATAGTTTATCTAAACAATTAAATTATTTTTATGATCTTCACAAAATATACCTTTTTGCTTTACCACTATTTTAGACTTGGTGCGCTTAAAAACAATTTTGAAATTTTGTAATAACTTCATTTAATAATTTTTTAATAATTTCATTTTTATTGTATTTTTCAATTTCGCATATTTCGGACTCTCGACTCTCGACCCGGTACTCTCGACTCTCGACTCTCGACAAAAACACATTCACTTATAGTCAGGGAGCAAGTGTATTCCCGTGGGAAGTTGGTGCTTAAAGCAAGCCACTGGTCTAGATATGTCGAGGGGACCTTAGTGAACATAAAAAATGTTGTCGGCAACTTTGTGATCCGCACCGACACGAATTATGGGGGTTTAGATTACGTTATAGTGAATATTAGCATGGAAACGAGGCTGCTTCTCAAATGCTCTTTATTCCTCGCTTAATGTAAATATTTCACCACCAAATTGCATAAATAGATTCACTTTAGTATTACTGAGGATTTGACACACATTTAGTTGAAGATTTTGATCACGTGACATACAACATGAAAATGAGGCTAAATCTAATATGTGCCCTTTTTCTAATCTTCTTTTTTAAATATCACTACAAAAGTATGTTATATCAACAGAAAAACATTTTCTAGACTTTTCCACACCAGAAGCTGAAACTTAACATCATTTTATCACGTCATCGAAGACATGAAAACGAGGCTGTATAATCTATAGAAATTACTTATATTAACTCGGTTTTCTTGTATTTTGTTGTAAATCAACACAATGAAATGAAGTCACTTTAAAATAATTATTTTCTAAGTTTATTGGGTCTAAAACTAACAATTTGATGAAATAATAAACACAAGCTTGAAAGCGAGGCTCCCTTGGTCAGCGGTCTTTAGCAGTAAAATACAGGTCCGCCATTTAAACTTGCAGTTGAAATAGAGAAGGTTAATGGTCTTTCAGTTTAAGTTTTCTGATGAATATCGACCCTGATCTTGACTCTGACAAAGAACAAAAAGCGGATCTAAGTTTATGTATCATATGTCAGGAAAAAAAAGATGAAAATCTAGTGGAAAAGCCAAGTTCACATGAGAAAACATTGGAGTCGATAAAGGAGTGGGCCACGTATGGTGAGCTAAAGTATATAAGAAGTCGTGACAAGCTATCCACCTACTCTCTAAGGGATCTAAAGGAAAGGTCATCATGGCACAGAAGTTGCTACAAGAATGCAGTGCATTCTGCTATGCTGAAAAGAGCGAAAGAGCGTTACGAAAGGCATTTAGAAGGCCCAAATGTGATTAGAAGGAAACAATCTGTAACAGTAAAAGAGAGTCAACAAGTTACACGCTCAAGAACCATTCCATATGATAAAGAAGTTTGCTTTTTTTGTGAAGGTGATGCCGGGTATAGACAAAGCCTCCACAGTGTTTTGACATCTTCAGCTGGTGAGTCTCTACGTGCTGCTATTGACATGTCTTCAAATGATAAGCTGCGAGTAAAGTTAAGCTCAGCAATCGACCCCAGTGATGCCCATGCAATTGATATTAAATATCATAGCAAGTGTTGGGCTAATTATGTAACAACTGTGCTTCGTCGAGGAAAATCTCAAGCACCTACAGCATCTACCGATCAAGCAGTCAGTCAAAGAGCAAGTAAAGCCGCAGCTCAGATAGAATTTCTAGCCATGGTTGAAAATACTTTGAGAAATGGAACAATTTTGACAATGTCAAAACTTCAGGAAGCGTATGAAAGCATTTTAGAGGCAAACGATGTTGAAAACCCAACATGCACAAGAAAGATAATAAAGCAGCTCATCAAGGATGAAATACAAGGTGTTGAGTTCCACAAACCCAAAAGAGTCAACGAATCCGAAAGAGTCACAATCAAGAGTACACGTGATTTTGCTATCCAGCAGACAGAGGATAATGCTGATGACAGTGACCAAGAAATGAGAATTCTATTTGACGCTGCAAGATTCCTTAGAAGATCCATCAATAAGTGCAAAAACTGGGTCTTCACTGGATCGTTTGAAGATTTAAACAGCAACCATCTACCGCAGGAGCTTTACTCATTTTGTAGATGGCTGATAAATGGGCCCAAAACTGATATCAACGGTAATCACAAGTCTAACGAAATCCACAAGCGAGCAATGAGCTTGGCACAAACTGCAGTAAGCATGTGCCTGACCGACCGACAAAAAAGCAACACCAAGTCTAAAGTAATCAAGTCGACTAGGGATATGCCTCAACAACTGGCTGTTGGCTTGGCTCTGCGACAATCTATCAGAAGTAAAGAGATCGTAAATATGCTCCATGGTTTTGGAATGAGTGTTGAGTACAACAGATTACTTAGAATTGAAGCCCAAATAGAACAAAGTGTTCTTGAGCGCATGAATAAGCATGGCGGGGTGTACCTTTCTGAGAACTTTGTGAAAAACAGACATGTATTTTTCGCAATTGACAACGTGGATTTTGCAGAGGATACCCATGATGGAAGTCACACACTTCATGGCACCGCAATGGCTATCTACCAAAAGACAGATCCAAGAGACACAGCACCACAGATAAGGTTAGCTAAGCATTTAATATCATTTATGTTGATCCCTTTTTTACTGTTTTTGTCTCTGCTATTTTTAGATTGGATAGTCAATCAAGTCAAGATCGCACATTACGTAACATTCCTGAATCAATGCCTGAGCTTATGGAATGCCACGAACCTCCAAAAACACCAAAGAACCCAATTTACCCACACTTCAAGCTGTACGATAAGGATGAATTACCTATTGTTGTGAGACGGCAAGAGTTTGCATGGATTCTAGGGCGCAGATTATCGAGCCTTTCACATCAAACGACACAAGAACCTGACGAGTTAAGTAATGCAACGCAAGTTCCTGTTTGGTCTGCATATAATTCCCTTATATATGACCCTCTAGATACCACAAGAAGTGCAACACCACCTCTGGTTGCATTCCCGGCACATGAATGGAGTACTTTACTAACTGTACTAAAGCAGGCACAAGACATCAACACATTAGTGGTTGGAGCTGATAGAAAGACTGTGGTGACACTTGACTTGGGTCTTTATCAACCAGCAAAAAGACTTCAGATGGCAAGAAATGATATGGATCATTTAATACTTCGCCCAGGTGCGATAACTAGCAAGTAATTTACTAGATTTACTCGTCTGGTTTTGAATTCAAACTGATATTGTGTACTGATTATATTATTTTCAGGCGAACTCCACATTGTGATGGCACAGTTAAGGACAATTGGCCGTTACATTGAAAACAGTGGTGTGGATATGTGCTGGGTTGAGTCTGGCTTATACGGCACATCCACAGTGAAGCAGATAATAGAAGGCAAGCATGTGAGAAGAGGACAGACAGCCCATCTAGTTACTCTACAAGCCCTTTACTCATTGTATCAAGAAGCGTTTTTCCAGTTCGATGAAGAGTGTTATCAAGCAATTTCCCAAGCAGCAAAGGAGCTTGATGAGGCATGTGCACAAGGAAAGAAAGAAGACATAGTCAATAAGAACACTAGAATGATAGACACTATCAGCTCTTTGAATGTCCTGGAGAAGATGGCAGCCTTCGACAAGGCTAATGAAAACCGGCCCATTTTCAAAGTGATGCTTCAGTACATGCGCATGGTGACAGAAATGCTGACATTCATCAGAGCTGTTAGAACAGGTGACTGGGACCTTCATCTCCAAACGCTGGCCAAGTTCTCAAGATACTTCTTTGTCCATGACATGATAAATTATGCACGCATGATTCCTATTTATTTAGCTGAGATGGAGTCACTAAACGAGTCTGATCCAGATATTGTTGAGGAGTTTCGACAAGGAAATTGGGTCGTCAATAAGAACAGTGACACATCATTTTGTGCATTAGGTGCTGATCATGCTCTAGAGCACATAAACCGTTCCATGAAAGTTTCTGGAGGCCTCATTGGTATAACCCTCAACCCCAATGCACGAAACAAGTTCTTTTTAATTGCTCCCGAACTAGCAAGATTAGCTGAAGAGGCCAAGAACATGGCCAGACTTTCCAAGCAAAAGAAGACAAAGGAACATCATAATCTTAGCACAGCAATATTAGAACGAGAGGAAAGACACATCAAGCAGCTGACAGACACAATCGAAAGGTTCACAAACCCATTCACAGAAAAAAGTGATGATCTTTTCAACTTAGTCACGAAAGTAGTTGTCGAGGATAAAGTCAAGGATGATCTGTGTGGTCAAAGTGAAATAGGAAGAAAGCTGGTTGAGACCTTTGTAAACGAACGGGTCAAATCCAACAAAGTAAATGTCTGGGCGAAAATGAAGAAGACCAAACTTCTTACATGGAGAAGCAATGGCAAGAAAATGAGAGTCGCTCTAAAAGACAAAGTCGTAGAGTTGAAAGAGGACCGAAACTTGTTTGCCAGGCTGATGATGGTCGCCAAAAGTCGTCCTGAAATCGACATCAAAGAGGCTATCAAGCTGTATGAATTTTCAGTTGTTCCACGATCTCTGTTTGCAAATGATGGAACAATGCTTCATTGCTCAATGAAAAGCGCACTCATGAGTATTCTGGAGAAGACTGGAGTATCACTTGAATCACCTGACACTTCAGCGAATGACAACAGTAGCATTGCCTCCTCAGCTCCACCCACAATGACAGTTGCGGTCGTCGATGGAATGGCAGAACTACAGTCTCTGGACAAGCCACAGTGGGTAAACAATTGCGAGCAGTTAGCCAAACACTTTAATGACTGTCTCTTTCACAAGTACCGTGAGAGTGATGAAGTGCGATTAGTTTTTGACAGATATGACTTACCTTCCTCGTTAAAAACTGCAACCAGAGCTCAAAGGCAAGGAACCACAGACCCTGTGTATTACCGTATCACTGACACGACTCAGATTGCCAAAGTAAATATGAAACGACTCCTGTCTCACTCAAATACGAAGATGGAACTAACGGTGTATCTGGCGCAGAAGTCCATGGAATATGCTGTGCAAAATGGAAGACGCTTTGTTGTATCATGGGCGTGTCAATGTGAAGCTACTCATCAAGGAACCGAGCATCTACAAAGTGACCAGGAAGAGGCGGATACGAAGTTAATTTTGCACGCTATTGATGCCACTACAAATGGCGCAACTACACTTGAAGTCCACTCACCAGACACAGATGTCTTTGTGTTGTCCCTAAGACGCTATCCGGAGCTTTGCCAAAACACCTACTTCATAACTGGCACAGGCCAAAGACGTCGAAGGATAAGCTTACAGCCAATTTACCACTCTCTTGGTGCAGCTAAAGCAGCCGCCCTTCCTGCTCTCCATGCCTTGAGCGGAGCTGATAATACCGGTAGCTTCTCTGGAAAAGGAAAATTGGCGTGCTGGAAAGTCTTTAATACAGCTGATGAAGATGTTATCACTGCTCTCACAAACCTTGGAATAACAGAACAGCCAGACGAAGTTACAATGAATGGAATTGAGAAGTTTGTCTGCCAGCTATACCAGCCAACTACTAGCATTTGCCAGGTTAATGAGCTGAGGTGGTCTTTGTTTAAGAAGAAGCAGGCACAATCGGAGAGGCTTCCACCAACTCAAGGTGCTTTACGCGAAGCCATTCTACGTGCACATTATCAATCCATGGTATGGAACAGTGACAAAATTGCCAACCCTAGTATTCCATCACCAGAGAACTATGGCTGGAAGAAAGACAACGAAAAGTGGCTGCCTGTGATGACTACAATGCCACCAGCTCCAGAGGCAATAATTGAGCTGGTGAAATGTGGTTGCGCAAAACAACGATGCTCAACCAATCGATGCCAGTGTCGAAAAGCGGGGCTAATGTGCACTGAACTTTGCACTTGTTCTGATGATGATGATCCCTGTGAAAACGGTTTGCACGAAGATGACGATGATGGATGTATTGATGACAGTGATGAAAGCGACGACAGCTATGACAATACAAGTGATGATGATGAGGACAACTGAAGGATATTTGTAAACTTTCCAGGGACTTTTTATAGTATGTAGATAAATGTAGATAAAAGTAGTCTAGATAAATGTTATTTCAAAGGATTTCCTTGATATTCTTGAATCTTGAAATGACCTGTGATAATGCATGTAAATAGCAGTAATTTGAGATTATACAGCCTCGTTTTCATGTCTTCGATGACGTGATAAAATGATGTTAAGTTTCAGCTTCTGATGTGGAAAAGTCTAGAAAATGTTTTTCTGTCGATATAACATACTTTTGTATTGATATTTAAAAAAGAAGATTAGAAAAAGGGCACATATTAGATTTAGCCTCATTTTCATGTTGTATGTCACGTGATCAAAAATCTTCAACTAAATGTGTGTCAAATCCTCAGTAATACTAAAGTGAATCTATTCATGCAATTTGGTGGTGAAATATTTACATTAAGTGAGGAATAAAGACAATTTGAAATGCAGCCTCGTTTCCATGCTAATATTCGATATAACGTAATCTAAACCCCCATAATTCGTGTCGGTGCGGATCACAAAGTTGCCGACAACATTTTTTATGTTCACTAAGGTCCCCTCGACATATCTAGACCAGTGGCTTGCTTTAAGCACCAACTTCCCACGGGACTTTATTTTACGACACTTGCTCCCTGACTATTAGTTTAGATATAAATTAGAGTTGAACCCGGAGATTAAATTATTTTTGTGAAATTCGAAACTTTTAGTCATAAATCTGAAACTAAGCTGTTATTCGACAAACGCTCACACGTTTTGAATTTTGTTGAGTTGATAATGCTACATGACATTTTTCAGGCTATTTGGTTGAACACATTTTTAGATCAATTCGCTCAAAGTTGTGTTATACGCATTAAACTCGAACAAAATTATAAGGCTTTGAAGTTGTGTAAACATTGAGTCTCTATCTGTCATCGGGATCACGAAAGGCCAGCGAACCAACCAACTCCAAGGGTTTTTCCTCTCTCTCTTTGACATGTAAGCGATATTAAAGCGGGTTTTAAAGTAAAATTTTCAACATATATCCGAACTGTAAACAGTCTTGCACGTTGTGTATGCTAATTTTAATAATTTGCCGAAAAAAGCTCCACAGGAATGAATCACGCAACACTGCGATTAGGACGGATTATGACACTTTCGTCGTTATATTTATTTGGCCATAAAATACGTTTCGTTAAATATCTCGCTAAGGGGTGGACCATTAGAAGTTGGGGGAGGGGGGTGGCAATTCCCAAAATAAAAAACGTGCAAGGCCAATGCGTCCAAAAAAAAAATCCTGCACAGAGCCAAGCTAAAAAAAAAAAAACGTGCAGAACCTTGAGGGGTAGCGAATGCTAAAATTTTAAAATCCGAGCCTGAGATTCTAGAAATATATCAGCTTATGCATTTATTGTATTTAAAAATTCTAGACTCCGAGACATCAAAAGCACAAAAATCCGAGACTCCCGAGGAGACTTTAAGACATCAAAAACACGAAAATCCGAGACTTTGAGGCATCAAAAACACAAAAATCCGAGACTTTGAGACATCAAAAACACGAAAATCCGAGACTTTGAGGCATCAAAAACATGAAAATCCGAGACTTTGAGGCATCAAAAACACGAAAATCCGAGACTTTGAGACATATCAAAAACACAAAAATCCTAGACTTACGCTCTTTGTATCAGTATACAAAATATACCAAAACAAAATCGACCTTGGTGTGTTTTCCCGACAAAAAGTGAACAAATCGCCCGAAAGTAAAAAAAATCGCTGCGAAGTATCTGCGCGCTGTACCGGACTAATAAATAAAACAGACTTTTCAAAAGTTTAACCAAAACACAAACAGTTGTTTTCGCTTTGAATTTCAGAGAACAAAATTCTGTAAAAAAAAAAAAACGTGCAAGACCTCTCTGGTCGAAAAAAAAATCTTGCACAACCTGTGCGGCGAAAAAAAATAACCTACACAAAAATATTGCCACCCCCCCTCCCCCAACTTCTAATGGTCCACCCCTAAGGAAAATACATTTTCAAAAGATTTTGATTTTATTCGAAGGTTTATTCATCGACTAAAACGTTCCTGAAATGAAAAAAATTTGGCCAGATTATAGGTCTCAAACTAGACTGTAACCTTAATTTCAAGAACAGATTTAATACATCCTGAAGTCTGAAAAGCAACTCAGAACACTTTTAGACAATTTTCTATTACTAAAACGTCCATATTAGTAAGTAGATTTGTTATCGTAAATTTTATCGTGAATTTAATTATGAATTTATTGTAAAAATAACTGTATTTGAACTGTAATTTATGAATATGTAATTCAACTTTGTATGGTATCAGTTATTATCAATAAACTATCTTTTTATCCATAAAATCTACAGATTGTTGCGGCACGCGTGACTTAATCTGTTGCATAACCCGCATGTACACAATAATATAAGAGCGCAAAGCATTGACTTGGATTCTTTAAAGTATACTTTTTGTAGTTTAAGTTAATACTTCAGATATAAACACTGAAGTATACTCTTAGTATACTTCACTGCAGTATACTTCTGGTGAAGTATACTTGAAGTATACTTTTTCAAGTGACCAAAAGTTATGTACTTTAAGTATACTCCAAATAAGTATGAATAAAGTATACTTTTTGAGGCCAAGGGGCAATTATTCGACTAACCTCGTCATCAGCAATTCCATAATTTTTCAAGTACACAAAACCCACGTCGCTGAAAGCTTTGCAAATTTCAGAGGCTACTTGTCGTACTCTTTGGTCCGAATCACAAGGAACTTCGCTGTTTTCGAGGCTCAGAACACTAAAATCAACTATGGGGATCGAATTTGCTTTCTCGTCCGCCATCTTGAAAACACAGGGAGCCCGACATGTGGTTTGAAAAATATCAAAGGTCATTGAACACGTGATTAATATGGAGGGGTTGTTTAGACAAAATTCTAAAACGATTTACAGCGTGCTGTTATGTGACAAACTGATGACTTATATGTGTTGTACTGTTATGTGACATGCCATATAGCGCAATGTGATATATTACTTGGCAAGTGGTAATATGGCGTAACGTAACGTGGCGTAACATGCACATAACATAGCGTACTGAAACATGGCCCTGTTTGCACTAGGGAAAGTTTTGTTCGTTTTACAAAAATATCTGTCATCACTAGCACTTTTTACGTGCAAACGACCGTGACAAATTTTATCCGGCTTTACCAATCTTCAAAGAAGCCGGTGAAGAGCCACGGAGCGCTTCAATTTTTTTGTAGTCTTCAAAATCCTTTGTTATTTGACAGCAATCTGTCGTCAAATACAAATTGAGCTCCATTAGTAAAAACATTCCCTTGTGACCAGCGTTCCGCCATTTCGCGATGGATCTGAGAAACTTCGCATCGGGCTTCCCATATAACCCATACTATCTCAATCCTCTACAGTATTATCAACCTTTCGAAACACAGAACGCAACACAGAACGTGATACAGAATGCAACACAGAACGCACCACTGAACGCAACACAGAACGCACCACTGAACACAACACAGAACACAACACAGAACACAGCGGCAGAGAAATCAACCAAGACATCTAATAATTATAAAGGAAAAGGAAAAGGTCCTGCAGCGCCAAAGCCAAAGCAGTATGAAACCTTTAATCCTGACGAAGAAAAATACCTCGTAAACCTGTGGCAGGAAAATCATAACCAACTCGACAGCAAGGACGCGCGGAAAGTATGGACCAAAATTGTCGAGGAATTGAACAAACAGTACCATGGGGAACGTACTGTAGACAAATGCAAGAGAAAGATCAACTACCTTTTATATAAGTACAAAGAGAGAAAAGACTGGAATCAAAACAAACAGGAGGTCATATCTGGAAAAGCCCACACTACGATGTGTTTGATTCCGTTTTGGGTTGTCGCGATCTTGTAACCCTACAATGTGTCAAAGAGGTCAATCGTCTTTGAACCAGCTCGAGCACTGATTCAAAGCCTGTTGATGACTCTCCTGTAGAAGTACAGTTGGAGAGAAAACAGCGAAAAAAGAGAAAAAGGGATGCTGCATTTGATGATGAGGATAAAGCCGTCTCGACTGCTGTTAACGCAGTAGCAGAGCAAGGAAACAAGCTCACCGCTGTTATCGAAGAAATGCAAAAATCTCAGGGACAACAGCTACAAATGATGAGTCAATTCATGAATTCTATGCTCGAGGTAATGAAGAATTCTTCGAAGTAATATCTAGGATAACACTTGAACATTTCCTTGAACTGATACGTTTATTATGCATGCTGTTACTGTTCATATATACCGATATATTTCCATCATTAGATGTACAATTTATTTGAAAATAACAATGGACGATTTATATGCATTGCACTGGTATTTTCATCATACTATGGCTGTCGAATTGAACATATACAACCCAACAATAATCAATAGAAAACTGAACTGAACTGAACTATATACAATTTATAGTTTGTATGCATTGAACTGATAGTTTTTATGGTATTGTTACTGTTCGGCATTATTATAACCCATTATATGATCAATAGATGATTATAACATTGTGTTCAATGTTCATGGTGTTTTAAACAAAACAAGTGATTATATAATTTATAATAAATATTAAAAATGTTTCACTAAAGATTGTCTTTCAATAATTCTCTAATTTCTTCTCCATCTCCCAGAACACGATTGTTATTGTTATTGTTATCATGTTCGTTCAGTCACAATCATCCTCATCCCATTCATCACCAGCTAAAATACAAAAGTTGTGTAAAACACAGCATGCAATAATAATTTTTGATATCATTGATACGCTTGCCTCTTCGATGTGGTCAAGAATCCGCCAACGACCTTTCAGGATATCCCAAAAGCGCACTCTATCTTAACTCTCGCGGACGACAACTCTTTCCCGGGGGGGGGGGGGGGGGGGGGGGTACTCCCATATATTTACTATACGGGGATGATCCGCTGAACAGGGTATGGTTTTTCGAGCTTTCTGTCATAAACAGGGTATGGGTTTTTGAGTTTTCTGTCATGAACAGGGTATATTTTTACCCCATTTCACAATTTCCTTAGTTTTTTTTTGTCATATTCAGGTATATTAATTAGGTAATACGATGAGCAGCGCGGTCTTTCGTCTTTCG